>RCWM02000185.1:1200000-1800000 GCA_003667255.2 Euschistus heros | reverse complement strand
AATATGTTAATTATCATTTACATTTCTTTGTGGTCGATTATATTTTTTTTATAAATTTTATTTCCGATAAACGAAATACATAAGAAAAATCAACTTCTCCCTGACTGCGAAAAACAGCAACTACTTTTATATTCACTTCTGATAAGGGAACTCTCAGTAATTTTCTAGCAAAAAAAAAGTCCCATCACTAAGTACATGTAGGCAAAACGTGATTTTTTTCATTTAAACCAAGTTAGCTCCTAAAGGGTAGGTCCTGGAGACAAATGCTATGATACAAAAAATATTCATCATTAAATTTATTATCAGGCAACTGTCACTAAATTTAGATCTAACCAACATAAACAGAGCTAGAGTGTCTCAAAATGAATGTTACCATAAAAAAACGTAACATCAAAAAAGTATAGACTTCCCGCCAAAGAATAATACAGAAAGTGTTTATCTACAGTAGGTAAAAATCGTTCAATAAGTAACTAGAGTACGGCAACAATCCGGTGAAGATCCCAAAGTAAACATAAGACTGATTCCAAACTCCTAAGCCAAATAGAGGGCCCTCTCTCGATCTCAGCTAATGAAAACTTTATAAAGGGCAGATGGACCCTAAGCCTGTCTTAGCCTGTCCTAAAACATCCCTCTGAGGTCTCGTCCCTTTTCTAGGATAAAAAGAATGAGCAGAAAAGATCAACGTGACTCCTGAAAATATCTTGCTGAATACAACAATATTTTTGTAATACATTCACTGTGGAACTAACGTAATAAGTAAGAAGCTCACCCCATAACTAATCTATATATAAATGTAAAAAAAAAAATAAATAGAAAATTGTACAACCACAACACGTGAACGGTCTTGGGTTCAGTACTTAGGTAAATATGAGCTGTAACTCGAAATAAGGAGATTTGGCTGAAATCATGTATAACTGCCAGTTTATTTTCTCCAATTAAGGGTATCCACTTTACAGAGGCTGGATGAGCCACGGCCCAACTTACTAGAATAAATATCCTGCTTTCAGTCGGACTTAATTTTATTCACACTAAAAGTGGTCTCGATACAATACTGAACAGTATATTTTATTTAGTAAAAAAATAGTCGATGTATATTTGATTAATCAAAGAATAAAAATTTTTTAACAGCAATTAATAAAAACACCGGAAACCATCGCCTTTTCCGATGTCCAGCAATTACACGGGACATGATCTGATTAGCGGAAACAACTATGTCAAAAATTACCCGGCCAAAGTTAGATGGTTAGAGGAGATACTGGACAACAGGTGCCGCGAGGTTTCGGCGCCATCTGACCAGCGGCATCAGGCGTCAGCTGAATATTCATAGCCCCCTAATCAGACCTGTTAATCATCATTACATCATACGGACATGTTTGTTTATGTACCTGTCTGTCGGATCACACTTACGTAGACAGGTGAATGAACTGGAGTGATTTCATATTATTTATTTATATAGTACTAGAAATAGAAATAAAAAAAAAAAAAAAAAAAATAGTAAGGAGAGGAATGAATCGATCGTGTAGTAGGCGACGACACACTGACACTTGAATCATCTGAGGCTGATTGTACTCGTCGTCCTTGACTCGGCGCAATTACGTTGCACCCCTTCTGCCACGCGGAGCTTCTTTTTTTGTTCCAATGTTTTTATCCTACTGACAGTTTCAACGTAGACAATGACAAATACCCCAAACGAATATCTATCAAGAAAGAAGAAAATACATCAACAATCCTCTTCAACTGGACTATCATAAATATAATCAAGTGTAAGACAATATTTATAGGCGATTATTAACATAATTCATCTTATAGAAACCGGTGAAATTAATCCTTTGAAAAATATAATACTTTCACAATCCACTCTGGAAAAAAAACAAACCGGTCTTGGATGAGGTTGACATATATGAGACAGGAATGGTAAAAACAAATCTAATCCACGCTCTAGTGTTGGAAATCTAAAAAAAATATAATATGCAACTATTATCAAATTATAACAAAATAAACTGTATAGGCACTCAAAAAGGTTCAGTAGATTTTTTTTTTTTTTTTCATTTTAGCAAACACAGCACCTTTTTATGATTCGAAGAAGAAGAGACCAACACCGAATGATCGAGGTGAAAATTTAAGTCTATGATATAAAGTAAAAACAAATGTATAAAAAGATATTTTAATCACAACGAATAAAACGTATAAAAAAGTTTTTATCATCTTTAACTGTTCAAAATCTTCACACAATTGATTTTTTTTTATTCTATCGGCAAAATGTTCCATCCTTTTTAAGGGTTTATAATAAATTCGTACAAGAGTTATTAAAAAAATAATTACATTAAAAGCAAGCAATTATAAATTTACGATTTTCCTAATTAATAAAGTTTATATCCGTTCCTTGCTTTAATTACGTACTGCATTCGATGGACTATAGGTCAAAAGTGTCAAAAGTATTTTTGAATAAATTCTTTATGGAAAATCCCTAAGAAATGCAAAATTGTAAAACATCACATCAGATATAAATGTCGTAATTTTAAAATTTTATTTTACAAATACTGCTTGCTTTTAGATAATAAATGTTTTTAAAGATGTAGATTCCTGGGGTATGCAGTCATAGATACACAGCAAATCAAAATAATATTTTAAATTATAATGCCCACGTTTCGACTTGCATTTCAAGCCTTCATCAAGGGCTAGAAGAATAGAAAACAAGCAAAAAGGTATAACAAAAAGGTATATAAAAAACACAAACAAGTATGAAAAGAATAAATGTATAAGAGTAAAGACAGTAACATAAAGGCAATATCTAAAGGCCATGAAGACAATACATAAAGACTATTGAATTAAGGTTAAAATGAAAAGAAATTAAAATGAGTGATAGTTACTTAAAAGTTAATGAGTAAATTGAACAATATAATTGGTAAACTGATAAATGATACTCATTATATTATATCTACTCATTTTTTATGTTTACCAATTATATTGGCAATATAATTATAATTTAATATAATTGGTAAACATAAAAAATGAGTAGATATAATAGAATGAGTATCATATATCAGTTTACCAATTATATTGTTGAATTTACTCATTAACTTTTAAGTAACTATCACTCATTTTAATTTCTTTTCATTTTAACCTTAATTCAATAGTCTTTATGTATTGTCTTCATGGCTTTTAGATATTGCCTTTATGTTACTGTCTTTACTCTTGTACATTTATTCTTTTCATACTCTTGTTTTTTGTTTGTGTTTTTTATATATTTTCTACAATTTAGTCATACCTTTTTGCTTGTTTTCTTTTCTTTTAGCCCTTGATGAAGGCTTGAAATTCAAGTCGAAACATCGGCATTATAAATTAAAATATTATTTTGTTTTGTTGTGTATCTATGACTGTCTACCCCGACAATCTACATACTTCACAATCAACTAATACCTTATAAATATAAATGTTTTTAATAATCCAAAAACGTCCATATAAAGAATAAGGAGACGTAAACACTTTGAGGAAAAAAGAAACGTTTAGCCGTGTAATGAAAACAAAAATAAGAATTATAATAATATTTAGATACTGCAGAGCGTAACCAGCGCAATGAAGTGAATAGAAATCGAAATTTTCTTTTTTTTTACTACTTAGGCATGTTCATTGATTCTCTTCTACTCTGCGAAAGATACGATTGACGACTCTCTGAGTAATAAGGTTATAATGAGAGAGCGAAGTGACATGTATCGTCGAGATAACAGGGAGGGAACTTGGTATTATAACGTGATAGGTCGGTCTTGGAATTTACTTCGTATTACCGAGAATGCCAAAGTGTTTCATAAACTAAGAAATATGCAGAATTATTATCAACTGCTTATATACTTTCCATTTTTATATAAAGACAGTCAGTATCAGGTTTTGGAAATGTCGATTTATTTCTGAATAAGGGAGCGATTTTTTAAGGGTAACGAAAGAAGTATAGAAAAAAAAAAATTTGCGCATACTAGAGGCAGACTAACCCATGTTAAAAACTCTATAAAGTTAGTTGTGCTTGAAGATCTAATATTTTTTTAAATAATTTAATGAACCTTAACGAAAATCTATGAAGAAGCTGTATTTTTCCTTAAAAAAAAAAAATAAAAATTGGTGCAAGAATCATGTAAAAATCATTTTTTAAACTCGAGATATAAAATAAATTAGCTTTAACAGCTAATTAAATTAATAACATAGCTAGTGCTATGTCTTTCTTTTTTTCTCGGCTTCTAGGGGCCATTATCCGGAACGGCAAAATACGTTGCCAACAAGGTCCGCGTTCGTGTAACTAAAATTTACAAAACTAAAAAAATAAGTGCAGATAACCAGAATTCCGAATTGGAAAAAATGGAGTCAGAGGGGACCAGACCACAGAGGCGGAGACAGACAGCGAGATTGTTGAGCCGCGGAGATGGGAGATAAGGACTCTAATAAACTGCTGGGGTTCTGCAGGGACGTGGACTTAAACCACAATGTTCGCATCGTCCGGCTTAATCAGATGCTTTGACTGGAATTTCGTCTGCCCGCCTCCTCCATTCATCAAGAAATGAGATTCCTTTTTTACAACCATAATTATGAATGAATTTGCGGCCGTAAATAATGTATATTTCTTTAGCATTTGATAAACAAGAAAAGATCACTCGATAAATATCCCGGAACAGTTAAATTGAAGTAAAACGTCAACATTACAAAAATATTATTTATTTAGGGGTAATAACAAAAATACAACGCATCTGATAATCTCGTCAGTAAAAATACGAACTATGTTATTATTATAAATAATTGGAACAGTATACTATAGTTTAATTAGTGAGCTTAACAGAGCGGTGACAAAATGCCGCTTTCAGAAAATAAAATATACAAAAATAATCTAATGGCAATGAAAAAAATCCAATTAATAGATTCAAAAATAGATTTCCAGTTGTTAGAGCTGAAGAAAAGAGAAAAGGAGTGAGAAGGATTGAAAAGAAACCACTTGTTAGCATGTATCTTTCATAATTATTCTATAAGCATACTCGATTGCTTGGACGTACTTATTTTGTTTTACATAATGATGGACATATTTGTAGACTGAGATGTATATAAGATGAAGGTTGTTTGTTGGGGTATGCAGCCAAGAACAAAGCAGTTAAAATTAAATTTTAATTGTTGTTATTATTTAACTTAAAAGGATTTATTTGCAAGTCTTCAACAGAGCTAGAATAAAAGAAAACAGACAAAAAGATATGACAAAATTATAAAGAGTATAAAAAAATAATAAAAAAAAATATATGAAAATCATAACTGTACGAGAATCAAGAATATTCATAAAGACAGTAATATAAATACTATAAAGACAATACATAAAGATGTAGACTTACAATGTAAGTCGAAACGTCGGCATTAAAAATTATTTAAATTTTTTATTTAACTATTTATTGATATTTACAACTGTACATCAAGTAAATTTGAGGAAATGATTATAATGACATGTTAATCACTTGTAAAGAACTACTCACTAGTAGCACTTCAATAAAGGTTCTAAACTAGAAGGTCTCTTGGCCATCTTCTTTTCAGACGCCTCGGTGGGTTATCATGTATCATCGAATGTGAAGCAAGTTGGGAGACTAATGGATTCGTGTGGGAGTGCAGTTTACTATGAAAGGATTGGTATCTGGTTTGGGCTAAATCAGCAAAATATGGAACATTGAGGTCTATGGAAAAATTTATTTGTGACAAAGTAAGGAGCATTAAGCATTTTTCGAAGGATTTTGGATTGTAACGATTGGGTGGTTTAGTGGAGCCCCAAAGCTCAACTCCGTATTCATATAGGTCTAATAACTGTCATGTAAATGAGTCTCTTGTAATTTATTGGAAGCTTTGAGCGTTTGTCTAGTAAATGTCGGAGTAATCTATAACGACGGGCCGGCATAAACAATTAAAATTTAATTTTAACTGATTAGTTATTGACTGCATACTCCAAACAACAACCTACATATTATTTTATTTGTATTTATTTTTCACGCTTTTTATTTTTTATATTTTTTCCATAATCCTTACAATCCAAAATACTTCAAAAAATCCTCAATACTCCTTACTTCGTAACAAATAAACTTATAAAGATCTTAATGATCCATGTGTTACTTATTTGCCCCAAACCAGATACTTATCCTTTCATAGTAAACTCCACACTCAAGTAAACCCACTCGAATCCAATATCCTTCCATTTTGCCACGCGCTGACTTCCCAATTATCCTCCGAGGCGTCTAAAAAGAATAGGTCTTTTAATATAAAACTTTTATATAACTATTATTTAAGTGCTGTGTGCAGTTTTTTGCATGCTATTGACAAATCATTGTCAAAAAAGTATTTCATTTTTTTTTTTGTGATTAAGATTGGATGGGACATTAAAAGAGAAACACAACGGAGAGATTATTAGAACCCATGGAACAAAAAAATTGTATACCAAAAAACCGCACACTAAAGTTACAGTTAGAAGAGGACATAACTTAAAACGACCGACAAGAGCCAATATTTGTGAGAGCGGGCAGAGTCTATTTGATGTTATCTCCGCTGGCCCAACATCCCACCCCGAGGGTTTGCTACACAAAGGACTGAAATATGGTTTTCCATTCTAGATATGGTTACGGTTTCGATTACGAGAAAACGGTAGAGTTTTGAAAACATTACGTCCTCGAATCTAAGAAATAAAAACGTTACTACAAGATTCTGTTAATTAATAGAAGTTGACTTAAAAATTACAAAGAAAGAAAAAAATATATATGATATTATAAAGATAGTTATTAGTTCTTTATACACGAAAATGATAAAATATAATAGAATCCATAAACGGTACAGTATAAAAAAACACTATACATAAACTAAAGGCTCTATTTAATACAATTCAACTTCATTATAGTTAGAACATTATAGTTTCAAAATCAATTTAAAGATTTATTTGTGACCTTTTATTTCCCCTGAATTTGTTTACAATAGCTAATATTTTAAATTTAATTTAATTTCTAAAATTTTATTTAACAGTGGGAAGTTATCAATACTTACGACACAAAACCGACTAAATAAATGATACGAACTAAAATGTAATGACTGTGAAACTACAAGGGAAAAACTGGACGATCGGCAAAATAACATATAAGAGCATACAATAATAAGACTCAAAATTCAAATATCGCTTTCCATCTAAATGAAAGTACCTATAAATTCATTAATGACTCGGGAGTCAAAATTATAATAAAAAAATAGCCTAAAATAAATATTTATGAATCATTAGAAATAATAAAATCATTTAAAACCGATTCTGATTCTTGTTTAAATGACCTGATAAACACTTCCAATAGCCCCACATTAAATTTGTTTCCAATAGAATCGGAAAAATCCAATGAGTCACAGAGGAAATCCCAAGCTGAGAAATTTAACCTACCTTGCTTCTTTCCCCCCTCCACGATGGATATATTTCAGATATCTGTTAGATCTCCTCTGGTGAGCACCAATATTTGATTTATTGTCTTACATCTTTGAAAACTTTAGTACATATAATGCATGTACCATTGTGCTGATGCGTTGAAAATTTTGTTTTAGAACTGAAGATGAATGTTTAGTAATCGAAACTTGTAGGGGTTTTGTAATCACAGGCATTATTCGACTAGTTTCAATTTGACCAATTTTTCAGACCCGAAATAGTATCGAATATTACGATTGTATATTATGTTCATATGACAAAATTATGTTTTATATGTAAAATTTACAAAATTTTGAACTTACATTACAGCTGGGACTAAGGCCGTACTTCTGCCGTAGGAACTTCTTGAGATGGAGCATCTTGAAACCGGCCGGGCATTGGAGGTAACGCTTTGGCCCAGATGGCGCGAACTAAAAGAAAATTATTGTATTGTTAAAAAAAATTATAATGTAAACAAGAAAATAACTATAGCATAACTTAAGAAAGTTTAAAATTCATTTAACTAAACACTTCTCGTGTGCATGAGACTTTATTAAGAATCTTGTGGCAATAGATAGTAAATGCACAAATTATCAGTAATCAGCAATTTGATACTACACTGTATTAGTTAAACAATGTGTAAAATTGTAATTTGATATTGTTAAATTACCTGAGGAGGTTTCGGACTGCTGTTGTTGGACCATTCCTCTTTCTCTCGTTCACTGAAAAATAAATAAACTAATATAAGATAAACTTAAAATATTAATACATTTTTAAACTAAGTTACAAATACCTAGAACTATTTGAAAAATATCGAAATTTATATGAGAAAATTAAATTAAGTGATGAAAAATTGTTGAAAGAGCAGCTTATGTGTTATTGAGAATTTTATTTACGTATATTTCGATTCGGGTTGGAGTTACTTGGATAACTCGGTTCCTTAACAATATATCATTTCCTTTAAAATAAATTCATTTCAATTAAGCTTACGAGCCCCCCGCACATGTTTCCCGAAGGGATGCATACATTCATCAAGCAAAGATAACCACAACGCCATGACATCTGTTCGACATTACCATTCTGTCCCTGCCTACGCCACCAACTCCCTAATTTTGCATCACAATACAATTATGAATCCCTCATAGCTCCCCCTCCAGCGGGGACATTTTTTTTTTTACGAATTTTATTTTCTTAAAAGCAGGGGCTGAAGGAATATCTTTTATTCTTGAAGGAGGGGATACGGGAATATCTCGAGAGACCCGTGCCAATAAATAATACTCGATGTCCTGTGAAAAGAAAATTTCAAAGGAATCCACCCTCTTTTCCTTTTACATTTCCCTCCCGCTTCCCAGGGGATCCTGATTGGAGACGGGCTTCCACTTCGTATCTAAGCAAATAAGGAGGAAAAGGATTGGTAATTATCTCGGCTGAGGTGGGGAGTAGATTTCAGATTACTTTCAAAGGGTCAATCGTGATTTAATGAATGTTAAAAAACTTGGAAAAAATGTTCACTTTAAAATGGGCAAAGGCACACTCAGGGATTGAGGGTTGCAAAAGTCCCGATTATCTAGCTAAAGAAGCGGCTAAAAGGGATTTGTTGCCTAGATAGAAATATCCCGTAATCAGTAATATGGTTTAAGTAGATTCATACCTTAAATTACACACGGCACATACAAAGTAACAACTACAAACTAACAACACTGACACCAAACAACATTTTACAATGAGACAGATGTAATGTGTAAAAGGACAAATTTAAAATTTTAGACCTACACTTTATCATTGTAAATTATTTGAACAATTTAACCTGAAAAAGAATAATTCTCAATCATGGAACTTGCCCTAAGACAGAACAAAATTTCACTTGAGGTACGCATGATGGTATAGAAGGATCAATACAATTCGGATCGATGAATTAATAGCCACTTATATTGGAATTATTTGTATTTGAAAACTAGTTTCGAATGTTAAAGATTTATCACCAGTTCTAAAAAACAAAAATATTTCAAAAGTCAAAAAATGTCTTTTTACGCAGTCTGATCTAGATATATTTTAGAAGCCCTTTAATTCGACTACTTAGGCGAGTATCAACAAGTTTGATTTATTGTCTTAAGTTTGAAAAATAAATATATAATCTATGAAACAAAGTACATACATGTACCAACGAAGCAAATGTGGTACAGAGTATTATAGAACGCCTCATAGAAGGGCAAGGTCATGTAATAAGAATGCCTCAGAAACTATTGCGTGGAAATGTAGTTGGCAAAAGAAGAATAGGCCGAACAAGAAGACGATGGCTGCAGGACCTGAAGAAGGATCTGAGAGTTTTGGTATTCAGAAGATGGTGAAGTGTGGCAAGTGATAGATGATTGGGGAGAAACATTGTGAAGGAAGCCAAAAACCGTTCTGGGTAGAAGAGCTACTTAGTAACGTAAAAATGTAGCAAACAGTTTCTCTCTTTTTTTTTTTTCAAATAAAGTGGAAAATAGTTTATCAATCCTAAGAACAAAATTGGTTTTTACATTTAAGACAGACTTACATTTATACGAAAAATATACTTTGATAAACGAAGTAATGATTGGCAGCAATGGTAATTTCATGTTGGCCTTGTTTTGTTATTTCGCTACTTATCTAAAGTGTATTTCAATTCTAATTATGCTAACTTTTGTACTCTTGCAATCACTTATGTAGTATCCCTTTAATACATGGGGCATGTAAATTCCAAATGGGCTGCAAACAGTCCTCATGAGGTGGTAAAATAGAGAAAAGAAACGATAAATTATTGTTTAACATATTTATCTTCGTTGCTTCTCTCACAAGGAGAAAACGACTAGATTATGAAAGACATGCAGATATGCAGCCTCCAAGTTAATTTCACATTGTAGTTGCGAGGTTGCGAACACAATCCGAACAAGAATAAATTTACCAGTACCTAAGACAAGTCTAAGGCAGGAGAGAAACAGTTTGCTAACAACGCAATTGGCCAAATGCTGCTCCGCAGCGGAGGGGGTCCACTAATAGAGTCATTAATATTGGAGCAAGGTATTTGGCGGAAGGGTAAGGGCACTTTCATTTTGATTGGGCCCGGAGGGTAGGATCTTAAAGGATTTACAGGATACATCTCAATTAAACCTCCCCCACTCCCTCGGCGGCGGCCAATCAGGTTGGATTTTTCATTTAACTTCTCCCACTTCTCCCTTCCCGTTAATTAAAACACTATCAGAAGTATAAAGCCCCCTGAAAAACTTTCCGTCTTGCAAATTCATTAAACTTATTCCGCAAGTGGTGGTTGTTTTTTTCGAAGTTCTAACAGTATTTTATTACAAAAAATAAAACTACCATAGAATTCCTAGATAAAACTGTCAGAATATCTTTAGCTGCTAGAAGTAGAACAGCTGTAAGATGCTGAGTGAATCCATTGTCCAAATAAATATAGAAAAAAAAAAAGTTTGCCAAGGAAACATTTTTAACCTTTTTCTTTCATGAGTTTTCAAGCTGGGTACTTGAAATAATCGTGACTGTTTCACTTGATTTAATTAAAATATAATAATTAAATACAATTATTCTTTGCTCCCACAGAAATATTTCAGCATTGGGACATAATGTTTTATTATTTATTAAAGAATTTTTACAAAAATATGTTATATCTTCACCAAAAATAAGTTTGCTCCATTTTTGTCTATCTGACCAGTCTTGTTCACACGAGCCCCTATTCATCATTCCATCCATGACGCCCTCAACCCAACTTCTTCCGTTTTCTTTCCGGCCTCCATTCAAATATTCTTTTTGGCCATCGTTCCTCTCCCATCCTCATAACATTCCCAAAACCACTTTAGCCTCATAGTCTCAATATTGTAGAGGATGCTGTCCATTTGTTTCTTTTTCTGTCTAATTTCAGTATTTGGAACTTTCTGAACCAGCGATACTGCGCAGGAACGTCCTCAGTAATACGTAATGTGCTATTACATGTATATCCATCGTTCAAATTTATTTTTGGAAATTTAAACAAACTAATGAAAAAATCACAACACACTACATTTGAGGTGTAGAATTCCAAAACCAGCCAAATCCCATTTACAGATTCTTCTTTTTATAATAGTTTTTCTATTAGATTATCTTTAGTCGGAAGGTTTTCTCCCGTAAAATTAGTTAAATCACATATAAAACAACCAAAAAATAAACAAGACAAGTGTCAATTGAAAACTAAAGTTTTAAAAAAAAAAAACGATTTCCATTTGTTGGATATATATGTTTATTTTAATTTTTGTTGATATTGTTATTAATTGTTGGCGGAAACATTATATAAAAATTTTTGTAATTGTTACAATGCAGAAGGTAGAATTAGGTTCCAATACCAGGTCTTTTTCCTATCAAGCCTAATAACAACAACAGAATTTTCATTAATTCAACTATCATTCTCATCTTAAAAATTTTCACAATTCATAGAGGAATAAACCAGGCCTTGACATGACATAATAATTGAAACACGTCAACAAAGGTATCATAAAATTCTCTAAATAGAAGGGGAAATGGACACAAAGGAACGGCGGTGATTTATGGAGGCGAGTCGTGCTGACTAAGGCAGTATTACCACTCTGCCCTAGCATTACATCTCCCAGCAAATGAGATCTAAGTGCCAAAAAAGTTTAACGATGCCATAAGGCGAAGGAAACTAGGAGTAATAATAGCGTCAGTCCTATTTGCAGCTGATTGTACTTACTTTCACGATCATGACAGCGGTTTTTGAAAGTAATGTCCGGCATAATGAGGAATACAGTTCAAGTAAAAGGCAGGAATCGGAAGAATACAATCGTTATATTAATAGCCAAGAATATACTTAAAGATAAGTGTTGTAATAGAAGCGGAAAAGTAGTTCTCAGATAACCGTTACATATCTGAAATGTTTGAGAACTGTTCGGTTGTTTAAAAAAACAATAATTCTGTATCAAACTCTATATTCTCTTTTAAATTAATTCACCTAAACCAATCAAAATAAAAATTCGAATTTAGCGAAACATATGACACAAAAGTGAGATATATTGTACGTTACGCACGATAAAAATAATTTTCAGCGGCAACTACTTCTTGAAATTCCTATATTTGAAGATATTGGGACATCTCTCGTCCACCTTCTTTCTTTGTGCTCAAATAGATTTAGAGAAGTAGTCACAGTTTTTATGATTGATAAACTGTATCCCTTTTATCTATGATGCAATCCTTTATATAGTCATAATGGCTTTGTTAATTTAAGTCAATACGTAAAGTTGTGTTACTAACGTATATGAGAGAGAAGAGCTGGGACCTCTCTGTGCCTGGCTTGCCCTCTACAAGTGGAAGGACAGGTCTGACTGGGGAACCCTAGGATGAGTGTGTATTGTAAATAAAGTACGATTGTGTTTTTAAATTTAAATTTAATTTTTTTTATTATTTATTATTACTACTTATTTATTTATTTCTATTTACTTTTTTAATTTTTTTTTCTTCTAATTTTACTATTTTATATTATTTATAAGCATATTGTTTATGTATAGCAAGTTATCTTCTGTTCTCTTTTTATTCAGGTTATTTTATATTTATATTGTTTTTGTTTGTTTTCTAATTCTTCGACATTCAATAGGCAAACTTTTAAACTTTCCGCTTAATTACAAGAGACTCATTTACATGACAGTAATTACACATATTTGACATACGGAGTTAAGCTCTGGGGCTCAACTAAACCATTTAATCCAATCCTTAAAATCCAAAATCCTTCGAAAATCATCAATGCTCCTTACTTCGTTAAAAATAAATTTAACCATGAAGATCTTAATGTACCATATGATGCTGATTTAGCACAGACCAAATATCTATCCTTTTATTAATTCCATAACAAATCAAATCCGTAAATATCTGAACTTTCCATTCTATTCCAGTTAAACCTGCGAGGTGTCTAAAAAGAAGATGGTCTCGGGACCTTCTAATACAGAACTTTGAAGTGCTACCAATGGTTAGTTGCGTTACAAGCACTTAACATTTCATAATTAACATTATCTTCAAATTCACTAGATTTATTTTAAATCTATTGTACACAGTTATAAATTTCAATTACAGCTTTGAAGTCGATTTTTTTCTCCTTTGCTTCTTCTATTAAGCAGATCTAAGCAATTACTTATTGTGTTTCCTTTTATCCAATAAATTTATTGGCTATTCTCATTGCATAGCCAAATCGTCACAATTTTTCTCGATTGATATTAGAATATATGTGCATGAGTATAACACCATAAAAATCTCTCACTCCATGCTTCAAGAAAGCTGCCAGTTTTCAATGAAAAATAACAAACTCCGATGACTTGAAAGCCATGTATTTTAAATTTTTTAGATTTTTACGTAATAAGCTGATAATAAAAATAAAAAATAAGCATAAAAGTACAAAGCCGACGCAAGTAGAGGGCAACGAGAGAGGCTAATTGAAGACGAAGCGAGGTAACTGGAACGATAACGGGTCCAACGGGACTGTGGGAGTACGCTTCATCAATGGGCCACTTCCCTCCCCTCCCCTCGGCCATTTGGTGATAGTTGGGCCGGTGATAATCACCAAACTGCACCAATGGCTTAGGAATTAGTGTGTTAATTGGTAACACTCGTTGATAGGAAACCGTCTTTATGGTAGTAGGAGGATACGATTTCGTAGCGGTGTCAAATCAAAATTTATTTTTATATAAGTAACTATAAAATAAATAATAACTTTTATAATGACTAAATCAAAATTATAGTAATATACTGCGACGGGCAGTTTCTTCTCGTTTTAGTCTTGAGTCTAAACTTAAATTATCATTTTTACCAGTTATTTTGTTTGCATTTTTATTGAGCTAATTTTTAGAGTTTTTAAGATTTTATTTCGGTTTCTGTTAATTACACGAAGACAAGTTTAAGTTAATTGAGCAAATGAGACCATATACATATATAATAATAATAATGTCTTAATTTAACAAAATAATATATACATACATGCACTCATACAAGTAATGCTAGTAACAATAAAGAGTACTCTTGGCATTAGCCATCAGTGGAGTTATACCTTTATGGCTTTATTTTTAAGTATTCGATATAATGAACAGAGAAAACGTATATACAATATAAATCATTAAAAACAAAGTTAACATATTTTTTGATAGATTAATAATATACAAAACTATGAAAAAAAAAAAAAAAAAAAAAAAAAATTGTAAAATAAAATTTTAGATATTTAACTATAATTAAACTCTTGAACAAAACATAAACTGTACTTCCATGCTGCTTGACGATACTTTGATAAATATAGCCAACTTTTACCATTTAAAATATTCAGTGTCTCAGCTTCATTAAGGAACGGTTTCCCAGAAATTTTACTCTAAATCCCTCAAGATAGGACATACCGCTAGGAAATGATATGCATTCTCTCCCTCGGATCTATTACATAATGAATATATTCCTATACCTGTGCTATTCCTCTAGTAGTTCAAATTTAGAAGTTCGTCCCTGATTCTCATAATCCAACAAATATTTTTTTAAGAGGAACATTAAGTTTTGAGATTTATATGCTTATCTATGGTAAGACACTAAACAAATTTAATTTCTTAGCAATATTTTTTAAATAATCATTTTTTTTTTTACACTAGGACGTTGTCGGTACAATCGACGAAGCCAACAATGGGTTTCCATCACTACTCCAGAGAATCCTTACAGACTCAGTTGAGCTATAGACTCATTAAATAGGAACCGACTTAGACAGAGAGTCGTGACGAAAACAAGTTATCAGATGACTAAGAGAAGACAGTAATATAGGCAAAAAGTTGGTAGCAAACAATGGGCTTTATTAAGTCCCCCATGGGAGGAGGCTAAGCCCCCTAATGCTCGCGCGGGTCAGATCCCGCTCTGTTAATAATTCATGAGAGGTCTCCGAGTAATCTCCAGCTACCCGCTACACCTTTTAAAACACCGTCTCTATTAAGGCTTTACCAAACAAACTTTTTTTATTTTGTCATTTACATACTTTTTATTAGACTTTGTTGGTTTCGCAGCCTGGTCAATTAACAGGTGAATATATAATTTATTGATCGGGGCGGGAAATGTAGTGAGAGTGTTTAATTTCTGAACCGATTCTTTCAGGACGAAACGACCTTTGTAATATCCATTAAAAAAAAAACAAAAATCACAAAAATGAAAATGTTCGAAAACTGTTGATTTAAAAAAAAGATAATCTAACATGGTAGAATATAAGATTTAATTAAATTAGTCCCAATTTCACTTTTTTTTTCCCAAGCGCAACAATTTCCGACGTTTCACTTAAGATGATGAAAATTAATTTTAAAAAAATATACCAATATTTTATTTTTTATTTTTCACAAAATTGAAGGGATTTGGTGGATGAAGGGGGTATGTAACAAAACACAATTTTGAGTTCCTAATGTTTTTAAAGTTTTTTTTTTCACATTGCCTCACACTCAATACCCGATAATCCTCCGAGGTTTCAGAAAAGATGATGGCCAAGAGACCTACTAAGGTAGAACTTTTATTGGAGTGGCACTAGTGAGTAGTTCTTCATATTTTATTTACATGTCACTGTAATAATTTTCATCAAATTTACTAGTTGTATATAATGTATATAGTTTAAATATCAAAAAACAGTTAGAACATATTTGTATTTTATATTAGCATCCCAAAAATCTTGTACTGTGTTAAGCATTTGAGAATTATTTTCTCACAATATTTCTTGATATTTTTACGTAAAGCTGTAATTTTTAACCCAGTTGCAATGATTAGGTGGTTGAAATTTACATAAAAGCATAATTTGGTATTCAATTATTATTTATAGGCAAAAACTAAGGTTGGGCCGCCCATTTTTACAAACAATATCAAAAATCGATATTTTGATAAGGCAATCATTTTTTGTGCGGCAGAAATAATTTTATCGATTTTTGCTCTACATAACTCTATATCTTAATATGGTGCTCGCCACCTTTCGGTCAATTTTCGAACTCCACTGCGCTCCACATATTTATCGCTTTTTAGCAACAATTTAGTGGAAAATGTGTAAATTCTATTATTGCTAAACCTTCCTTGAACTATGAAGATGACGTAGTTAAAATTTGGTAAAGATTGGTTCAGTAGTTTTTGCAGTTAGTGATAACAAACGAATAATGGCTTGTCCTTTTTATTATAGTATAGATGTGTAGAAAGTCGTGGTCCTACTACACATCAATTTTATATATTTTAATTAAATAATTTCGCTTTCGATTTCATAGGCAAAATTTAAATTGATCTAGGGAGCACAACTATCCAGGCACTATAATTTTTTTTTTTTGGTTAATACATTTTTTCTAGAGAGTGTTCAAGTTATTTTTTAAAATACAATTTTACTCGATTTTTTTTTGTTAATAAGTAAAGAGGTTATTATTAAATAAAAACGTATACAAAAATTTTTTAAGAGTTTTTTTTTTTGTTTTCTTTTACTACTTGAAATAATATACATTATTCTACAGAACAGAAAAAAAAAAAAAAAAAAAAAAAAAAAAAAAAAAAAAAAAAAATACACGAACATTCCCAGTAAAACCACAGACAGGAAGTGCGGTGAAGAAGCGGCGGAGACGTAATGAAGAAAGCAGACGCCCCTTACCTGCGGGCCTGTTGACGTGGTTAGGGTTGATAAACAGCCCGGGAAAGAGGAGGGAAGGAGGGAGACGGAGTGTGCGAAGGAAAGAGCTGAGGAGAGAGGGAGGGATATCGATCCGAGGGAGCGTCATCGGGGTCGCCAAGGCAACGGGGGCGGGTAGGCCCCACCCCCCTGCCGTCTCCAGTCGGAGCCTTGGGGCACAAGAGGGGTGGCCACTCTTCTCTACGTCACCTCAAATCGATCTTTTCCCGCAAAGGGAGGCGGGATTTTCCAAATTTTTAGATAAAAAAGGATGTAACATTCATTATCACAAATTAAAAAAAACAACAAAAAAACTAAACCCTATGATCAATAACACATTGATAGTTAACCTTTAAATGCGATAAACTATGAAATATTTTTATAATGGATATATGTTGATAAAATGGAGTGGGAAAATCTCTAGGCCATCTGCTTTTCAGACGCCTGGAGAACTAGTGGATTTGAAACTAGTGGATTTGAGTGGTTATGGAGCTTACCATGAAAGGATAAGTATCTGATTTGCGCTAACAGCAGCATATGGAACATTAAGATCTTTAAGTATCAATTTTTTGGTGACAAGATAAGGAGGATTGAGGATTTTTCGAAGGATTATGGATTGTAAGGAGTGGATACGAGATGAATTGGATGGTTTAGTGAAGCCCCAAAGCTTACGTATACTTACGTTTTTAGATTGCAATTATAAAAACTCATTTACATGACAGTAATCAGACCTATTTGGACATACAGAGTTCTTTGGAGCTCAACTAAACCTTCCAATCCAACACGTATACAATCTTAACAATCCAAAATCTTTTGTAAAATTCTTAATGTTCCTTATGATGTCACAGATAAACTTATCCATAACCATCTCAAAGATATGTTAGGCCCAAATAAAGATACCCATCTTTCCATGGCAAATTACTAATACTACACTAATACCCAACATGCGTCTCTCTTGATTCCCGAAAATCCCCCAACGCTTCTGAAGAGAACATGGTCTCAGGACCTTCAAAGGTAGGACATTAATTGAAATGCTACTAATGAGTAGTTTCTTAACAAATTATTGTAATAGTTTTTTCACATATTTACTTGATGTATATATTGTACTAAACTGTAAATATCAATAAATAAACAATTGGAAAAAAAAAGAAGTTTAGTCACTAAACAATTTGTATAATCTAGACAGTGTAGTTTGATTTGATGAATGGCAATCGAACGAACTCTGGGACATACAGCTGTTCTCCAAAATTTTAAAGATTAATGCTAGAATCAAAGCTCCAATATAATAGCATATTGAAGGTTTTTAAATAATTTTTCCTAAGATCATTTGACGTTAACCAATCAATTATTTTTCGGATCATATAATATTTAAATTGTATTGCTAACTAATTAAATAATAATTCATATAATTAATCAACACTAAAATATGTATTGCTGAGGAATATTACTGAAAAAAAGTAGCCTAAATACTAGGAAGAAATGTGCTGAGTATTCCAAAGGCAGTACCAGGCAGAGGCCGCTACGAGACTAACGGTATGAATGAACGGGGCTGCAATGTCTTCCAGTACGCTCCACTTCCACCGCTACTACGGGAAAAAGTAGTGAGGTGCTTAATATTATCCAAAAGTTTTTATTACTATAAAATATATTTTCGAATGAGAATTAAATTAAATTTTTAAATTAACATGTTTCTATTTTCAACTAGATACGCATATTATTTCATTTATTAGTAAATCATAACGATAAATATTTTTAAAAAAGGTGTATTTTCAGCATAAGAAAAAAATCAAATTTTTTAAAAATTGAATCCGCATACCAAAAATTCCTTAATTTTTGGAGGAGAACGGAACCTTGTAGAAAAAAAAAATGGTAATTTTTTACTTTAAAGACCAAAGTTTTGCCCATCACAATACAGTATTAACTAAAATCTCGTTTTTTAGTTTCGTAGCTCATAATGAAGAAATTAAAAAAAAAAATTCATTTTTTCCTTGCCTTCTGTCATGATCCTTTTGAATTGAGATAACTAAAACAAATAGTTTAAAATCAAATTTAGATACGACTCCATAATAATTCTAAAACAGTTTTTGTTATGACATGAATTTATTTTTTTCTGACCAGCTGTACAAAATATAAATACCTATTGCCAACTACGAGTAACTGTGTTTACTTGCCATTTTTGATCAGCAACGATTAAACTCGAAATATCAGTGCTAATATTGGTAGATGAGTTTTGGGAAGAGAAAAAAAAGGCAATGCTGGTTTGCATGAACAGAAAATTTATTAAAAACGAACAAAAATATAATTATAAAAATTATTAACTTTTTTAAAAATCTTTTTGTTGATAACTATGTACTAGAATTAGAGTTTTAAATAATATAACGTGATTAAACCAAATTGTCATTTTATGCCAGATTTCTGAAAATTTCCGTGGCAATCAACGTGTTAACTATAACTCAAAGAAAACAAAATATGTTAAAAGAGGCAACTCTCCGACATGTTAACTCAGAGGGGAAACGAATCTCGAAAACTTCCGGTGTATCAGTATTTTCCCACAATTTTTTATCAGAGACATCGAAGGATCAAAGCAACCATCACTTGGAGGACCAACGGCACGGAAAAAAAGTTCCACCAAAATAAATTTATCGAACGGGAAGGGATTAGCGCTAACAAAAAAAAAATAAAAAAACCGAACAACCAATCAATCGAAAACCAGATACAGCAGGCGGTAACAAAGTGAAACCGTCCAACGGTAAAAATTTTAACAGAGTCAGCAATTGCCGTGATTAGTCGCCCGCTAACAGGCGAGCCACCGGCGGACTTGAAAAATTGATGGTGGGCAATGATGGAGGAGAGCCATGGGAATTACTGCAGCCCTCGATGTGAATACTTCACCGCCCTGCCTCGGGAAAACAGGTGAAAACACTTCTCCCCTTCTGTCCTCGGGGATCGGGAGCGAGTGGATGGAGTAGGGGTATGCGCAGGTGGTGCGGGTAATGTTTCAAAGGATACTTCGTAAATATTCATGATATGGTTAGAAATTGATTTTAGGGAGGTATGGATGGGAAAAATCACTGCATTAGTAGATAAGTGACCTATAAAAAAGAAGGTTCTTGCTAATAGTCTTAGAAGGGCTCTGCCCTAGAACACTATTCTGCACTTTTTTAATGTATTACAAAATCAATAAATTTGGAGAGCATAAGTGATAGACTTTGTTGCATAAATAACATTTCATCATATAAGGCCATAGTTTGCAACATGTTCTCAAAAATTCATTTTTTGCATTCCCATTTGAATATCTTCCCTTCCGACTTAGGAGCAGTTTTAGATGAACACGGAGAAAGATTTAACAAGATGCTGAGAAAATGCTTGCCGACTATTGTTGAACACTGCAACGGGAGACACGTGATGTAGACCACAAAAGGAAAAAATATACACATAATTTATATTCAGTTATAAATATTATTATTTTATATATTACTGTTTTTCACCCAGAAAAGTGTTATAGTAATGAAAAAAGTGATATTTCGGTTGTTTAACATAAATAGTCTTAAAAAACTGTTCTTTAACATCCTTGTCCACATATGCTTTTCAGTGTAGCATGGATCTACCATTACATCTTCTTCGACGCAGAATTTTAGTAAGCCGCCTCTTTGGGATCATCAGGGGGCAACGTGCCTTTACCTGTCTACTTTAATGAACTTCACAACGGGCTCGTTAAATCTGTTGTAGACCTCTTGGTTGGTAACTAGTATCAACAGATCTTGCTCTTCCGCCTTAGTCAATATCTAAACCTCTTACCTATTAAGTATAAATGTTCGGATTATCTTATTGTAGATTATAATAAACTCTAAGCCGCTTTCTTAATCCATAATTGCTATCAAAATCCACTTGTATATTTCTGCATCTATTAGTTTATCTCTAGTAACCCGGGAGCGTAGATATGCAAATTCGGAAACCTGTTCAACCTTGTAGGGTCCGAAATCTACAAAATTCATCACACATAAAAATATAAAAATCATGAAAAATTTCTCAAGGGAGCGAATTATTTATTTATTTTTATGCAGAACTGTGTAATCAAACGTAAATCACGTATACACTTTTTTTTTAGAACAAACTTTAATGACTTTTAAGAGCCATAAACAAAAGGAAACCGAAAACCAATTTAGCTCCATTCGACTCCGAAATTTATTGAAGGTACTACACACTCTCGGAGAAAAATGTGACCAGCAATCTACATTCTATCCTTTCTCGACAATGATAGTAACGGTGAAGTGCTGTAGGGGGCACAATAGAGGAAACGAGAGGAACTCAAAGCCCTTTGACTCGGATTGGAAATGCTGACAACGTGGGGAGGACTGCCGGTGCGAAACGAGATTGCCCTTGGAATAGGCGAGAACTCCCGAAACTCTCGCATCCGTGGTCTCTTGGATATTCTAGTTGCAGGCCTGCCTGCCTTTATATGCATCGAAAAAGTAGATTTCATTCATTGATCTAGATGGCAGTCATATGATAGATTTACATGTAAAAGTAAATCTAGTCATTGGTTCTTTGATTATAAAAATATTTTATATTATTCAGCCTCTATTAAAACAGAAAATTGTTAATAACAAAAAGCGTTTACAATAAACTAAAAATTTTATAATCGCCAAACACTGCTGAACTTTATTCAAAAATTATTTAATACTTGTTACATTATTATGTAATTTCATAAATATAAGTATAAATTAGACAAAATTAAGAGATGGTAATCAAGAAGGCAGCGAGGTGAAACAGAAAGGAATTCTGAACGAAGAAGCTACACTTGGTAATGAGAACATGACTATAATATTCATAAATCCAAATTTAGGCCAAAGTAAAAATGAATTAGTTATTTTATTACTTGCCGCTTCTACTCACATGAGTCATTAGCGAAAACGAATTAGTAATTGTTTAATTAAGTTGTTTAATAAATTGTTAAATAATACATATAATTTAAAAAATTGTTTTAAACTAAAATAAACTGAATTCTACATCCTCATTTTATTTTATTTTATTTATTTATTTGTTTGTTTTCTCCTCGTCGAATTTTCATTAATTAAATTAATAAATGAATTAGTAATTGTTTAATTAATGAAAATATTTAGTCAAATTATAAAGAAGAACAATAAGAATTAGTCTAATTTCAGTCTGCATGTGGCAGATTGGACAATTTCAGAAAATATTCGAAGAGAAAAAAAAAAAAAAAATAAAATGGGGATGTAGAATTCAATTTGTTTTTAATTGAAAACAAAACATTTGTTTATTTGATGAATTTATTAATTGACACTGCATTGAAAACAAAAAGTCGATTTTCATAAATAGTCTTTTAATTATCAAAAGTTAATCTTTAAATATTGTTGATAAAAAAATGAATAGTAACTTTTAATAATTTTTTTTTTTTTACAATAGGTAATTTTATTTATGTTTAATAAGATATTAATTTTGAGCTTAAATATAATACTAAATTCTTCAATGCCATAATAATAATAAGTGTAATATTTCAATTCTTAAATATAATTTTTTATTTTAAATTTCATAACTATAATAATGAAATATTGATTGTTTTTTATATATTGCAAGTACAATTGTCTAATTATTGAATTCGAAAAATTACTCAGAAATATCATATACCACTCAACAACAATAATATTTTTCTCCGATACTCTCTCTTTTATTTATTTTATTAACTTTATAATTAAAAAAAAAACAACTTTTTAGTTAGTTATTATACTATAATTAACTATATAGTTACATAGTTATAATATAATAATAACTATATAATTATACTATAACAGATATAGTTATTATATTAGAACTAGTTAAAAACTGAATGCAATCCAACTAATTTAAAATTACATTTTTTTTTCTTTTCGATAAATGAATATATTAGGCTATCATTCATTATACCTCTAATGAAAAAATTAATAAATTTAAAAATAAATAAGTTGGTTGCTTTGTTTGAGTACAGCAAGAATCGATACTGACAGGAGAAAAATAGAATCTATTATGTGTCCATGAAAGTGGTATTTGTCTAATGAAACTGACTAACTCTTCGTTTGTATTTCATTATTCGTGTTTACTGGAAACTGGAAACAGTGAAATTGTTGTCGACACGCTGAAACATTAGTCCGCTATATCGATCGTGCCCTTTGGCATTTCAATCAATCGATTTTTATGGTATATTTGCTCGGTTAACATTTCAATTAACGAACGTTATTTCAAATATTAATTTATCACATATGAATGTATAATATACAATAATTTTATATTATAAAATTAATACCATGACTTTCGAAGTATTAATATAAATAATAAAAAGCATTGATTTGTAATTATGAAATAGCTGCTTGGAGGAGTTACCACAGGGTTATACTCTCCCTCATGCCAGGTAATTCCGAATTTCATCAAATCCACTGATTGTTAATCACTTTGATTGACAGGTATGAGTAGAGATTCAAAGTTAATAAAAAACAAATTGATTTCTTTTCAATTTTATATATTTATATTTCTATTTATATAGAATTGAAATCGAGACAATTAAAAAAAAAAAAAAAATTGTAATTAATATAACAGAGTTAGACGATTTTTTTACTCAGTAACTTTTTTTAAGGGATGATTCGTGCAGAGATTTTTTTTTCACTGATATCTTGAAGAGTTTTTGTATACTTCTTCTTAACCCTTTAACCTCCATTCAGGTATAGGATATCGATGAATGGACCGATGGTTCAATCCCGACCGATTAATAGACTACAATTAAGCAATTATAACAGTAATAATAACTGAGATACTGAAAGGAACACCAGTGATAAACGGAAATGGTAGGACTTCAATTATAACCCGAGAGGGTAAAAACGTTCCATCAAAGGCTCCCAGCTGCCACCGCTCGCCAATATGTCGCCTACGATTTACATTCCTTTCTTTTTTTTTTGTTACACCCCTTAAAACGAAATCAGCAGGAAGCTTGTATGGTATGTACGGATTGTAAATATTTCCTATCTGCTAGGGGTTCTTTCTCATTTTAACTAGCTCGTTAATTGAATAGTACGCTCCATTCATAAAAATATTAAGTACAGACGTACTACGTATTTTATCGTTCATTATATCTGGTTTTAAAAAATATTTTTCTGGCATCAAAAATGAAATTATTAAATATTTCGACTTTGTTCACCAAAGATCTTGAGGATCTCTCAAAGATAAAATATAAAATATATTATATTAAAAAAAGTGAGATTTTGTAAATAAGGAAACGTAACATTTTTAAAAGCTCTATTTCTGTTTGTGTAGCTCAAAACGAATATTTTCCAATATTCTCTGATAATAAATTTAATGTAGAATATTTTTTGTTATATAACATTTGTCACGAGGATCTACCGTTTAGCAGTTATATTGCTTTAAATGAAATAATTCACGTTTAGCCAACATTTTTTGTTTTAAGTGTTAGGACTTTTTTGACACGCTCTAGCTCTGTTGTTATTGCCTGTATAGAAACATTGAAGAACATTTTTCAATTAGAAATTTAATGGAGAATATGTTTGGTTATATAAAATTTGTCGCTAGATCCTACCGTTTAGGAGCTATATTGGTTTGAATCAAAAAAGTCAGGTTTGAAACCCCTATTTATTCTCAAATTTATTTCAATCATTCATTTTTAATTTAATTTAATTATTAATCATTTAATTTTATTAGTAATTTGATATTAATGAGTCGTTTCAGACTACTTCAACATTTACTAGACAAACGTTTAAAGCTCCCAATTAATTACAAAAGACGCATATACATGACTGTGATTAGACCTATTTGGATGTACGGAGTTGAGCTTTAGGACTCCACTAAACCATCCAACTCATCTCGTATCCAATCCTTACAATCCAAAATCCTTCGTAAAATCCTCAATGCTTCTTACTTTGTCATCTATAAACTTATCCATAGAGATCATAATGTTCCATATGTTGCTGATTCAGCCCACACAGATACCTATCCTTTCATAGTAAGCTCCATAACCACTCAAATCCGTTAGTTTCTCAACTTGCTTCCCACTCCATTCCTGACAATCCTTCGAGGAGTCTGAAACGAAGATGGCCTAGGGACCTTCTAGTGTAGAAGTTTTAATAAAGTGCTGCTGATGAGTAGTTCTTTTCAAGTTTTAAAATTTTATTATAATTGTTGTCAATACATTGACTTGATGTATATATTCTGTACAGTTGTAAATTTCAATAACTGTATATAAAAAAAAAAGAAAAAATAACTGTAAATTGGAAAAAGCAATTAATTTTTTTTTTTAATTTTACCACGCTTGTAAAGGACTAATTATATACTTATACTTTTATATATACTTATATTACCAAAGTATATAATTATAAAATACAATTAATCGTATAAATGGTAACATAACCGATTATAGTAAATGGTCATACCATAATAATACATATAATAATTACAAAAAATATAATTGGCAACAAAAGGCAGACGTGAGCTGGCCACTATAATGACAAAAAGGCGGTGGAGATGGGAGTTGATACCCGCCGTAATGTAACTTTTACGACCCTTATGACGGTAATGATGACGGCCTGCACGGCGGATAATTGCCAAACCATTAGCGATCTACCCGCTCTATCGGCTACTGTTGTTTCCTCTTTTAATCATCCTTTATCACCACCTACCCATAAATCATCCCCCCTCTCCGGGGAATTCGTTCGCAGCATCACGAAACATGAAAAATTGCCGTAAGGAGCATAAGGTGGAACGGAGTTCTTGACCCGATGTATATATATCAAAGAAAAAGATTTTATGGATTTTATGGTCAAATTACTTAGATTAATAATTAAATTAAATTAAAAATTAATAATTATTCGAAATTAAGTTGAGAAAAAATAGGGGTTTCAAATATTAGCAACAAATATATTTTCCCTTAAATTTTTCATAAGGAACTTTCCGGCAAATTTTCGATTAGAGCAACACTAACAAATTTTCTTCGATCAGAGCAGCCACTACTCGTTAAAGATCCCTATCCTAATTATACCTGGATAGGCAAAATTTAGGACTCCCACCGTAGCATCGTCCGATTAGCTAGCAGCATAAAGTGACTTAAAATGTACGTTTTTGAGGAAGAAATTAAATTTTTACTATTGTAAATTTTATTTAAGCTAAACCTTTCTAAAACAATAAAAATAATTTATCTAACATTTGGCACTGATGGTGTCAGTAGGTTTAGCATTCTAAGCTCTAATCACATATCCGTCGATTTCCAAACAACAGGAAAGACGCCACATATTTAAATCTCATTTGATAGTTTATTTGAATATAATTAAATTTTATTATCAATTTCAAGCTTTACATGATACCGTACCATGTAGAAGTTACAATAGCGCTCACCCCCTGTGGGTCAATTTTCAAACTTCACTGTTATCCACATATTATCGCCTTTCTAAAAATAAATTACATAAATGGAACAATGAAGATGATGTGGTTAAAATTTGGTACATATCGGTTCAGTAGTTTTCGCGGATAGTTATCACAAACGAAAAATGTCTTGTCCTTTTATATAATAGTATAGATATAAGATTTGTAAACTATGAACTAAAACCTTGTTCCTTTCTTCTCTTTACAGTCAATTCCAGATCCAAATATTTTTTAGAAGCCCTTCCATTTTTAAAGTTTAATATACTATATAGTTGTGGCAAAGTGCTAATATTTTGAATTTCTTTTATGTTTTCAGAACTGATGAATGTTTTAAAATTCGAAACTACTGCTCGAATAAAAAAATTCCAATAGAAATAAAAAATAATTCACAATCTTAACTAAACCGTATGACTAAATCAAGGAAGATGTGTAGGATCCATCAAAATAAAAATTGATATTAAACTTTTTTTTTCATGGTAAAAGTTTGTGGATTCAAATCTAGAAGGCGTTGGACGAACAAGAAAGAAGGTGGTATTAAAGGGCAGAAATGGAGACGCTTATGGTGGTAATTAGTGGGGGTGAAGGTATATGGGGGTATATATGTATATTCCCAATATATATATGTATATGAATATTCAGAAAGAAGTACCATTGGGTATGGATCTTACATCTTGTCTTCAGCTTGAGGTCATATGTGGATTAAAAGCTAAAGGTAACATTTCATAGATTGTCACGCTTAGATGACCCTATGATTCATAGAAACTTCTCAACATTCAATTAAATGAAACAGAAATAGGTGAAGATGAATTGGTTACAATAATTTTATCTCTGAAATTTAGATTCGATCTTCAGCCATTGATGATACACACCGAGAGGGTGCCAGTGGACCAGAGCAGACAGGGCCTTCTGAATATGGATCAGCGAGGCCTTGTGTATATAGCGACCCCTATACACCCCCCTTCTACCCCTCCACCAATTACCACCATTAGCGTCTCCACTTCGGCCTTTTAATTACTATCGCCTTCTTTCTTGTTCGTCCAGCGCCTTCTAGATTTGTATCCACAAACTTTCTCATGACGTCTTTGACAAAAAACATTTTAAATAAATTTTTATTTTGATGGGTCTCAAAAATCATCCTTGATCGTCATTAACATCATCCATACAATTCAAAATCCTTGTTAAAATACTCATCGCTCCTTATTATGTCACTAATAAAATTATAAATAACGATCTGAATGTCCCATGTGTTGCAGATTTGGCCCGAACACGATACCTATCCTACCATGGCAAGCTACATATCCACTCGAATCCACTAGTCTCCTAACTTGCGTATCACTCGATTCTCGATAACCCACCAAGGCGTCCTAAAAAGAGGATGGCTTAGGGATTTTTTTTTATGTAAAGCATTTATTGAACTGTTACTAATGGGTGTTTGTTTTTACAAATTATTCACATTTATTCGTAAAAAAAATATCTTAGAGTTCAATAAAAAAATTATAATTTAAAAAAAAAAAACGCTTTTATAGCAAACCTGACTTAACATCTAAGTGTGGTGAACAATTTGCAGCAGTCAGACCTTCTAATTTCCCTGAACTACTCGTCATTTTCATTTTTAACACAGTTTATCCAAAACCAATCGACAATTTTTCTTTTTTTTTTTGACATATCTCAGAGTAGGAATCGGCAAATTTTTACATTGAAAATCCTATCTTGCACAAAAGGTAATGGTCTACAACTTTTAATACATAACATATTTTGATTGAATAAGCCATTTCTGCGTTCTAGACTCTTAAACATGACTTAAACTAACATTTTAAAGTTGGCGAAATTCTTCGATGTTCGACAATCGATTGCGGCTTTATTTTAAATAATTCAGCTTAAGGGATTCTTTAGATTGTAATAAAAATTTTTTTTTCCGAAATCTGAAAAAAAAGTTCCAAAAGTTTGTGGTTTTTTGCTCCCCAAACATTTTCTCCTTATCAAATTTAGTTTCATTTTTGACATTATATTCTCAGGACCCATCTGGACCATATAAAAACGTAAAACCTTTTGCAAAGCAGACCCTCATGTTGGAGGTAGCTTGACTAGACTAAGTGAGAACATTAGAACAAAGTTGTGGAATTATTGTATTGCCATTGGCCCTTGAAACGAGTGAAAATTGGTGAAGTTAATAAAAGCGTATTAAAAAAAAAAAATATTGATGTATTGTTTGACAATATGTAATGTATTATCCACTACTTATGAGTTGTTTTTGCTAAAAACAAAATCTTACTATATAAAACTTTTTTTTTTTTAAATAATTAAAGCCCAAAGAAGTTGGGGAATAACAAGTAGCGGGTGTAACCACTTCCCACTTTTTCCCAAGAGGTTCTTCAATATTGAAGAGACCGTAAAGCTGTTAGCGAGTTGGAAAGCCGGCTAAAATGTACCGCCGCCTCCGGAATTGACAGGTGTCTCAGATAAGGCGCCCCCTCTCCCGAATTGAAAAGTTCAAAGGCTGGTAAATATTGGAAGAGGTGAAGGGGAGGGACTTGGCTCCTCGAAGGCTACAAGATCATTTTCCAATTTGCGGCGCAAGATGGACCCCGCGGCGCGCATATCCTCGCCATATATCTCGCCCCTAGGCCCCTCCTAATAGGACAGCCGTCACCTTATTGCAGGCATCCTTCAACCTCTCCCTGGATCGATTCTTCTCCACTACCTCTGCCTAACAAGCTGGAATGATCAGGATTCGTGTCCGCTACACCAAACATCTTTTTTTCTCTCTGTTGGAGGATTATAATTTTTTGTTCGGAACCTGCGATGGGGGTATGGTTGGTTCTGTATTCGACCTTCTGGCAATAAAAAATATATTGTAAATTTATTTTTGATCCAATCTATTAGGTTATTTAATACTAAAATAAAATAAAAAATACTAAATAACTTGTTTAAAAATTATAAATAAAATGTGTATAATATTCTTTCTGAAATTTTTAAATTTATATCCACTGACTATTATTAATTGTAAATAAGGCCCTACTGTAAACCTGGAGCACTAATTAGTTGTGACAGATTGTAATAAATCCTAAAAATAAAAGTTAAATAAATTATATAACTTATAAATATTTATACATATTATATAGTCAAATTTAAAATTGACTATATAATATTATAATTACTATATAATACTATAATTGATATATAATACTTAAGGCTTAAGGCTTTCCTATTAAAAGTTGGAGAAGTCAAAAACGACCTGCTGTTTCTAGTGTTTAACCCATTTCAGGGCTCAGAGTACTTCAGTATACTATGACTTGATAAATTGTTTGGAGGGGCCCTAACATAAAACGAATTAAAAAAAAAAAAAAAAAAAATGAGGTTAAAAAACATAAAAATTTTAACCAAAAAAAAAAAAAAAAAACAGTTAATTTGAATTTTTTAAATACTTATACTTGCTCTAAAGAAGGTAAAGACTCGTATAAAATTAATATTATTATTACACCATAACAATTTCAAAAAATCAATCATTGTACATATTTTACAATAGTGCTTTTTCATTGGCTAAGCAGGTAAAGAACAGCGATAGGATTTCTTGGTATCTGTCTTGATTTACGGTTCTCAAAGCTGAGATATACATATAGGATGATTTTTTTTTATTTATTTATTTTATATTACTTTTTTATGTTTTTATTTTTATTTTTTTTAAACCTATATGGTTTGAGAATTTTTATATATTTTTATTGTACATATTTTAAGAATGGACATATCTAATACTTTCTGCCATTGCGTGTGGCAAACTGTGCTATTTATTAAATAAAAGCAATTTTTTTTTTTTTTTTTAAAATAAATTTTATTTAAATAAATACAACATTCAATCGTATTTCAATTATTTCTAACAATGAAAAACAGAATGAACTTAAGAGAAACAGTAGCCTCAATATTCAACAATGATATTTGAGATTTCTAAAAAATAATAATAAATTTTAACAGCGTAAAATCAATTTTATTTATCTATATAGTAGGGAAATTAATAGTAAAGCATTTTTTTTTTCGACGGGGTACACTAGCTATTATAATAATTATATATTTATTATGTTATTATAGTTTTTTCATACAATTTTTAGAGACCTTAAACGCAATTGAATTAAAAATTAACGTATTCAGTGCAAGACTATGCAGTTCTGCTGGCGAAATTTGCATTAAAAAATAGATTAGAACAAAAACTTATAAAAATTTCGGTCCTCTCAAGTAGGAATTTATATTAAAAAATATTTTTTCATTTAGCCAGAACAGTAATTCATTTGTTCTCTTTTAACTCTAACCAACACTGTTTTTCCGTGATAGCAAAATATCAAACTATTTTCAGACCATCGGTAATCATATTTTTGTAGAATACATAGATAATAAACTATCTTTTCTCTAGCTGCACATCCGACTGATCCGTAATTAAAACTAATTAAAGCCGTAAAATATTAATTAAATACATTTTCATTCTGTGTAATTACAGGGGAGAGAATAAAAAATTATACGATTTTTCAATCTAAGGCCCCAAATTTACGTAAAATTGTCACGTTCCTGCGTAGGACGGTGTCTTGTAATTAACAACACTTCAATTTAGTAACCCACGCAGTGAGGGTCATATTACCATTAAGGAAGGCTCCCTCTGACCGGAATTCAGATTAACTTACTTCTCAATTAAGTATCTGAAATTCACCAACCGAGAAATTAAATATGACATTATAAACATAGGAAGAATATATTATTTAGAAAAAAAAAAATGGTATCATTGGATTTATAACAATTACACTTATATATCATTTTCAGTTGCACAAGATATTATTAGCATCTTAAAAGACAATATATCTGCTTGTAATCCATCATGGATTAATCCAAATGATGATAACGTTGATAATAATTTAAAATGTTTTACATTACTATTAACTATTAAATATCTAACTTATTCATAAATATTATTGTTTTTACTTATGTATTAGATTATGATTAACTGTACGAAAAAAGAAAAAAAATATTAGTCACTCATGAAATGTTTTTTTAATTTTTATTTTTTGAGAATGAACACACCACAATACGTTGTTTTCGTAGATATATATGAATCAAGGATTTAAACAATATTATTGTTTTGTATTTAATAGCAGGGGGAGGTATGGTGTTTTTTGCTCTTTTTAAATAAATTTCTGTAGTGGACATGTTCAGTTTTGAAAGATAACTCCTCAAATGTAGTTTATAATTAAAAAAAAAAGAAAGAAAGCTATAAAATCAATAGATATTATATAGCAATAAAACGATAATAATATTTAACTATAATTGATATTATAGAAATAGTTTTTCATATGTTTAAATAACTACCTAGTATTGAACTAATTGAAAATATTTATTATGAAAAAGTACGGGGTTAAGTAAAACTAGAAATGAAATGTACACTATTACAAAGGTATGAAGTAATAACACTTAAATTTACATAAATACTTAATGTAGAAGGTCAACCAAGCGAAGTCGAACTCTTTACAAATTCGAAAGACAGGCCCCAAAGCCTTAGACAAAGATACACATTCCACACATATCTCCACTTAAGTCGTTATGTTTTTTTACGGTCGGGAGAGGTAGGGAATGCTGCGCCACAAGAGGAAAACCATCCAGACAAACCTGATAATTTATTTAAGGATGGAAACATCCCAAGGGTGGAGCGCAAGGGGAGTGGGTAAGTATATAAAGTACAACTGTCCGCCGCTGACGATGAGTGAGGACGTAAAAAAGGTACCTGATCCATCAAAGAGAGAAAGAAATGTGATAATATTAATATCTTAATGGTGATCATTATAAAGATTTGGCTTTATTATTCATAATTGTGAAGGGAATATAATTATTTTTAAAACAAATTAAAATTCATAAACGCGGAACAAATAGTTTGTTCTATTTACTATTTTAATGTTTTTTCAATTTCTTAAAAATTATTATTAAAATATTTATTTATTTTATTTTCATTTAATAAAAAAGAAAAGCCCTAGTTTAGTTTCTGTAATATATTTTTCTAGTGAAAGTTTGAAAGGATAATGACGTATAGTGCCAGGCACTACCAGCCTCAATAAACAAATGTACATAAAATCCCCGTCCAATACTTACGTGTGTATTTTAAGACAGGACTAAAAAATATTAAAGGAAATTTTATGTAAACATATAGGACCAAAGGAACTTTGTTATAAGTATAACATCAATTTAGTTCAATGATTTTTTCATTAATAATATAATATACATGCATAATATGATAAAAACAATACTGAACAAATCTTTAATTATTATTTGATTTGGGTTAATAAATTTTAAAAATATTTTAGAAAAATAAAAAAATTCAATGGAATTGAGTTACTTAAAATAAATTATATATATAAGAAGAGGGCTAACATATGTTTTATGTATGAAATAATATTTAATGCCTTTTAATAAAATTACTTTTCTTGATTACGATAAATTATATAGAATAATGGTAGTAATCTCGAAATTTTTTTAAGACAGGAAGTGTTTATTCGTTAAATGGTTTAGTCTTTTGAAAAACAATCAAACATTATAACAAATAATTGCAATATCAACACGATTATCGCAGATAATATTAATTAGCAATTTATTTAATATTTTAATAATATTTAATTAATTTTAAAGGCTGCAAGGATCAATCCTCGTCCCTATATTTTACGCTATATACACATATAAAACACTACAACCCGACACGATATGAACTTATGTCAACGGCACAGCTATATGAACACAAAATATTTCAGCTACAGGATTCAACGGCTCTTAAATATTTTATTAAAAATTACTGGTTTGTTTAAAAAAAAAAAAAAAAAAAAAAAAAAAAATTGCTAACTACAAATCATATTTAAAATTCATGAATTATTAGTCAATTCCAAGATATATAGTTTATTTTCATTTATAAAAACACACAAACTTTTGAAACATCATCTTTTAGACAAACAGATTATATTTATAAAATTAATGCAAAAATACAAGAAAATAAGTCAAAAGCAAAAGAAACTAATCTTCTAATTCATAGAACTGACAAATAATTCATGAACTTCTAAAGTGATATGTTATCAAGATATTTTTTTCAAACAGACCTGTAATTTTTTTTTAAATATTCAAGTGGCTGAATTCTTTAGCAAGAAAAGCCTCAGTAGAATTAGCTGTGCCATGAACATGAGTTTTTATCGTGTTTGATCAAAGTGTATTATATGTGTATATAGCATACAATACAGGGCCGATTTTTGATCCCTGCGGTCTTTAAAATTAGTTAAATTATGTTATTAAAATATTCATTCGTTTAATAATTATTTTTTATTGTAATCTATAGCAAGGGCTAACAGTTCTATTTCTTGTAGTGTTAATTCTTCTATATTATCATCCGTACTGATTAAAATTCACTTTCATACTCTTGACATAAAATCCAATCCTTTTGATAACTTAAGCTCTTCATGGATCCGCAATGGTTTCAAGAATCTTTCCTTATATTTTTAATCAAATATCATATTCCACTTCTTTTAGATATTGATATATTATAAATGTTATAAATAAATTATATATTTATGAATACTCACTCGTCGTAGAACTCGAGGGAGAGGCTGATCTGATCGTCGGGAGAGTAGATGAGGCGGTCGAGGCCGACACCTCTGCACTCCGGCTCCAGGTGTTCGTCTGCAACAGATCACATCGTCAGCTACACCTGCTACCATTTATCGCCCATTCTTGCCCCATTATCGGGCCATTAACGACTTCATGATTGTCACCTTTATAGGGCTTGTCTCCAGGTTTATGTACCGATAAAGCAAACATTATTAATAAGATGTTACACTATCAAAATATACCGCCTTAATATTCAACAGTATCCTCGAACATTTTTTGGTTTGTTAAAGCAATTTTAGTATGTATGATACAAAAGAAATAAAACTTACCCCGATAAGGATGGTTTTTGTAGAAGTCCCTTCTCCTTTGCATTTCATTGTGAAACAACCCGGGGACAAGCTTATAGACTATGTCTTGTAGAGTTTTATCCGGCCTGAAAAAAATATATATATATATAAAAATAAATATAAAAAATTGCACATCATTCAGAATCGAATGCCTTGAAAAATCAACAATTTAATGTTTGAAAATAAAATAATATTTTAAAATAATTAAAATAATTACCTTAAACTCCTATATAATTTGGTGTTGTGTACGTGTGTTTCACAGATCGGGCATATACTTTTTCTTTCCAACTGCCTGAATATACAGCTCCGGCAAACTGAAAAAAGAAATTATATAAATTTATCATTAAATATCAAAAAATAAATTGAATGGGTCCGCGCTGAAAGACGTTCTAAGCGACAAAACAAATTTTGTGTTATTAGTAAAAAAATATCATAATCTAAAGTTCTTGTTAGCTTTGTAAGTTAGATTTTTTTTTCACCTTGTAATTTGTTATATTTACATGTATAATAACATAATGGATTACTATTTCATACTATAATGTACTATTTATTATAAATTTAAAAACTTTTAAAATCGCCACTTCGGAAATTTTGTCGCTTTAACGTTTTTCGGCGGACCCATTCAATTATTAAATATTATAATATTTATTTAATATTTTGATTGATGTTGGCCTTAGAAATATTAAATCAGCTAAATTTACACTTTAGTTCCTAAAAGTTATCGTAAAGAGAAATACAGTTTTTTTCTCAGTACACTGTAAGTCATATTAAAATATTTTAGAATAAGAAGTTGATTCATTATAAAAAAAAAAAAATAATAATAAATAAATTTAAAAAAAATTGTAAAGAGTAATAATCACAAAAAGTGGTCATATATATAGAGAGTTAATGATTTTATCGCAGCTTTAAGTAGTAACATACGCTAATGCTACAACAGCAGGTTAACAAGATTGAAGAAGTCAAAATGATAACTTTAAATAAGCATTTAAACTATGAACAAAAAATAAATAGTTATTACATTATATTGAAAGAACTCAAGCAAAGAATGGTGAAAAAAAGTTAATCATCTTTACGGAAGATTTTTCTTACATGGTTAGAGCATGGTTATTACTCTCTGCATTAACCGCCTTAACACCAAAAAAGTGTTTCAATGTTATCTTTTATTGGCAAGTCTCACATGACTTTAAAAGAACATTGACGCCTTGGGAGTCTTATTTCCATAATTGGGCACTGAATACCAATTCCTTTACATGTATTATACTGATGCAAACGATCAAGCTTTGCGAACCAATTAATTTTTAAAGTGCGTGAAGGTTGACGACAATAGCTCTGCACTGTTGATAGGTACACAATAGGCTTTTCAGGCCTAAGTGCATCTAAGCCAAAAAAAAAAAAAAAATAAAAAAAAAAAAAAAAAAAAAAAAAAAAAAAATAAAAAAAAAAAAAAAAAAAAAAAAAAAAAAAAAAAAAAAAAAAAAATAAATAAATCTGGGAGCAAGTATTTTTTTCACTGAAACTATAAAAACAAAATCCATGGAATAAATTGATTTGAAAATTAATTGGATGGTCTGACATTGGTTTCGATGGAAGTGCTGATAGTTAACCTCAGCAATTTAAGGGTCTACCTCAAACTGTTCCCTCCCCTAACCATTTAGGTTGAGGTGCAAGGATTTAGTATGTTGATCAAAGAGGCAGGAAGAAAGCGGATGACAGTTGTTAAACGAAGCTGTTGAATATTCAACGGGACATGGCCTGAATGAAATTAACGAGACCAAATTAATTATGTAAGAGCATTAGAGAGGTGTAGGAAAGAGGCACCGAATCCAGGAGGCCGTGATTGACTGGAGGAGGGGGGGAGAAGAGCTTCGAAATTTAATTAGCAAGGAAAGTAGTGGCATTAGGAGCTCCTTGATGAGTGTGGCACCAGAGGAAGAGGAAGTTGAGAGAGGGGGGAGGGGGAGGAGAGGAAAATCCCGGTCGTGCCGGCCAACTGGCTTGCGCCTTTTTGTCAGCTCTTCCTTTTAACCATTAGTCAGCTAAGTGAGAAGCGGCAATGATTATAAGAATGGGCCTTATACATACCATGGAACAACAGTACTCATGTCTTTAATTCACCATATCACAATTAATTGTTTGACTTTTCATTTTTTTTTTTTAATTTAAAAAATCAACTAACCAGGGTAGAAAGAATGCTTAACGCTCTATAGCTTGGAAACATGGTCCCTTGAAAGATTGTAAGCAAAGATTCCTTTGAGGAGGTGGATTTTTGGAAGAGGTCAACCAGAATCTCAAGGACTCAGCGAACCGAAATGAAATTATTAGAGAAAGGATGGTAGTAGGATAGAACATCTATGAGGAAATGGAGGAAAGGAGATTGCCGAACATGAAGCTGAAATTATTTGGGAGAGAAGGAAATAAACGGAGAGGAGTCGGATATGGCTGAGGGAAACATCAAATGCCGTAGAAAATTATACAAAGAAGAAAAATTTAAAATAAGGATGCGTCGAATTCTTGAAAAAAAAAAAAAAATCTATGAAAAATCTCGTCTATTCCTAGAAACCTGATTAGAACCTGATTTAAGAAGACATTAAATCAAACAGTATTTCAAAACATTTTAATGCAATATAAACTTAGGATGTGCTAATAACTAGACAGTGAACGTACACATCTTTCAAATCGTACGAAAATATCCACCATAAGCTGTATAAAAATTTACTTCTTTTCATGAGTTATGACTGCTTATGATTTGCTTGGGTTCGTTTTTCTTATTTTCATTTAACTATTTTTCTAGGTGCAAAATTGCTTTCGAACACAAACTTTGCTAATATGGTTTCGACACTAGATCCTGAAACTAGTGCCAAATAAGCAGCAGAAATTTTCTATTTTTTTATAATACAGCAATGAGAAGGAACGAACGGAAAATACTAAATTAATAAAATTAAAATCAAACAGTAATTTTTCTTCAGAAGAATTACTAAAATTCAGAAGCTCACTTATTAGTTAAATACATTCAGCAAGACAATAGGGCCATTTTATTATACTTCTTTGTTATACTTAAATGATTTTTGTTACATCAGATCGAAGATTATTTTTTATTTATAGATTTTAACCCCACTAGACCAGAGAAATATCAGTGACCTCTCCCATCTATAATTTTAAGTGATAAGTTTTAGAAATATTTGCATTTCCTGCATTAATAATTAAAACTTATTATAGAAATTTTTAATAAAGAATATCTTCTTAAATAATAATTAGTAGAAAGATTATAGATTCATTTTGTTCTATCAATAGTAGTCGATTTATTTATTGAATGATTTACATAATATATGCTACATACACGCTTTTTACTACTTTAAATCTTGTATAATTATTGTTTTTTAAATCTGGTTTGATATGTCTGCGAATAGTCTGTTAAGCACATTTTGTGTGAATTTAGGGTTATTGATATTACGAGAAAAATGTTTTTTCTTTGTATCTGATTGACTTAGTTATGTAGCTAATACGGAGATGAATATTCATTTGTAAATCACTATAGAAAATTTTTTTTTTTCTAAAATATGATTTTTGCACTCTCATAAGGATTATTTTTTGTAATAGCAATAAATTTATCAACCATCGAATCGACAAAATTTTGGTACTGGTATCAAAACATAACATTTTTAAAAAAGTGCAGTTTAGTCTTTTAATTCAGGAGTCGACCTATGTGATAAATTTCGATTATGCTCACCCTGGCTTTAACAGGTGATACTGGACAATCCACCATAGTGCAAAGGGACATTACATCTAATACGCCAAGTTGTATAAATTTAATATACCCTCAAACAGTGTCTTCATTACACAGCATGCAGACAAACCAATATTGACTCTCCTACACACGCTTTACAGATCAAAAGTAAACGCTGCAAGCTAAACCTAAACATCTCTCTCTGACCTATCAACTCGAGCCTGATTTCAAATATTTAGTTTTCAACTAGTTTGTGGCGACCTTTGAAGCTTGTAAGCAAAAGCATATTGTTCGTACAGTCGCCAAAAACCTGAGTTAACATAATAGTGTGAGTAACTCATTTTAAATGCACTCAAAGTAAACTCTGGTACTATTCCCTAGCCATCAAAAGAATGTGCTTTGATCTCTGCTCGTGTAGATATTGAAAAGAAAAAACAAAAATAGTAGTATATACTTGGGATGAAAAAAAAAATGCCATATGTTGTAACATACGACCATTCACGGCATCATGGTGATGCCACCAGAAATAGTATGTATGTATTTACTACAATACTAATAGGATACTAATAGTGACGTAGTGAAGTTGTGACGTGTGTTCACTCGAGGACGTCACACTATTTGAAGTTGTCGTCGGTTCGTCGGCTTCGATCGAAGCTCTGAGCAACAGTTGGATCTGGACAGTAGATGTCCCACCTATGCTGATGAGGAGTTTGATGGTTGGGGCTTTCAACTGCCTTTTACAATTCAAAGTGATCTAGGTTACTACAGCAAACTAATTCAGATAGAATTAGTGAATCAAAAGGAAGGTTTGTTATAGTTAATAAAATATGTAATATATGAAGCCTGTTTGCTTCAAAAACTATATCAGTTTCAAACATTTAGAACCTTTCTAAACCACGTGTTAAAACGCTAATTCAGTATTAGCTAAGAATTTCTGATGAATTAGGCAGCGTTCACAGGTTCATAAGGTACGGATATCTCTCAGAAGAAAATATCCAACATCAGCATTATACAAAAAATTACTTCTTCTCTTGAGTTACGACTGCTTATGATTTATTTGTTTTGTTTTTCGTTTTACTAATAGAAGTTTTGATTCATTTGAATTCGATTTTTCTAGGTTCTAAGTTACTTTCAAACACAAGCTTTGCTATTGCAAAGATGATTTTGACACTTTATTATTTAATTATTTTTTAAACTATTTATTGATATTTAAAACTGTATACATATATGTACAATAAGTACACTTCAGGAAATTATTACAATGACTTGTCAATATCATGTGAAACACCACTCACTAGTACCACTTCTATATAAAGAAAAAACAATTTTATATAAGAAGGTATCTCGGCATCTTCTTTTCAGACGCCTCGGTGAATTATCGGGAACAGAATGGGAAGCAAGTTGAGAGACTAGTAGATAAGAATGGTTATGGAGTTTACTATGGAAGAATAGGTATTTGTTTTGGGCTAAATTAGTAAGTTATGGGACATTAAGATCTTTATGGATAAGGTTATTTGTGAAAAAGTAAAGGAGTATTAAGGATTTATCGAAGGATTTTGGATTGTAAGGATTAGATACGAGATTAATTAGATGGTTTGGTGGAGCCATAAAGCTCAACTGTATAAGTCCAAGTAGGTCTCATAACTGTCATGTAAATGAGCTTTTTGTAATTAGTCGGTAGGTTTGAACGTCTGTCTAGTAAATGTTGAAGAAGTCGATAACGACGAGCAGTTTCCTGTCATTTTAGCCTTGGATTTGACACTAGATTCTTAATTATTAAGTGCAAAATGCAGAAATGAGAAGAAACGTATGGAAAACACTAATTTCATAAAACTATAATTAAACATTTATTATTTAATATTAAAGAACAATTTATTTAAAACAATCTTGGAGGCGAAAGTTTTGATAATAATCTAGTTCAAGGAGGAATGAGAGGAAAAAACAGGACCAGGAGCAACGTAACGAGTTCAAATAAACACCGAGAGATGTTTAATTCTTATCTGAACAAGGTATCGGCGGCTGTCAGACACGGCAAACTGTTCTCGGAGGTGTTTGCTCGCAGCGAAATCACAAGTGTAATCTTGTAAACAGGAGTAAATGTTTTAATGGTGACACAGCGAGGTCGTTAGCTAGAGATAAGGTTCAGAATAACAGTTCTAGGAACACGTAATCAGATGGTATCGTCGTAATTAGGTGGGCATCAGCGAACCTCGTCTCGGCGAGAGATCGAATGGAGAAAGAGGAAATCTATGACTGATGTGTTTATCTTCCTTTTCAAGGGCCGTTCCTCTTGTCCCGTTCCAACTCCAGCTAAAGTATCGATTTTACGGTCAGAGTTTCCGGCAAGCCTCCCTGAACCTGAACGGAGAATAGGCTATTGATTCTTTCGTGTAACCATCGGAGTGTATTTCAAATGGCATTACATTGTAGCAAATCAAAATGCCTCTGGAATATTTTGAAATCATTCAAAAGTCAAAGATTAGTAACATTAAAAAAATAGTTAGCGAATATATTTCAATTTATTTTATTCTTCATTTTACTTCAAGACTAAAGGGACAAGAAGCTGCCCACCGTTACAGACTACTTCAACATTTACTCGACAAACGTTCAAAGCTCCCAATTAATCACAAAAGACTCATATACATGACTGTGATTAGACCTATTTGGACTACGGAGTTGAGCTTTGGGGCTCTACTAAACCATCCAGTTCATCTCGTATCCAATCCTTACAATCTAAAATCCTTCGAAAAATCCTCAATGCTCCTTACTTTGTCACCAATAAACTTATCCATAATCCCATTCCATTCCTAATAATCCTCCGAGGCGTCTGAAAAGAATATGGCCTAGAGATCTAGTGTTGAATTTTTATTGAAGTTCTACTGGTGAGTAGTTCTTTTAAAGTTTTAACATGTTATTGTAATCTTTATCAGCTCATTTACTTGATGTATATATTTTTACAGTTGTAAATTTCATTAAATTGATATAAAAAAAATTTTTTTACTTCAGTTAATTTACATATATTTTTATAATGCCGATTAAAAGGCGTCAAATGAAATAAACTATGGTGAAGGCATATGAGTAGAGAAAATCAATTACATCCCACACCAGAATTTTTTTTTTTTTTTTGACTTGTAGTTTTATAGTAGTACTAGAGATGTGTGAGACCAATGGGTAAATAACCAGGCAATGCTTTAATTTTCAAACTTTTATTATTGTTGATTATTTTATATAATTGCTATGATTTTATAAACTTACAAAAATTGAATTGCAGCTAAATTTTAAAATAAATTGATTTGCTCCTTATTTTGTAACAAACTTATACACAAAGATCATAACGTACCATATGTAGTTGATTTAACCCAAGCCAGCATATCATGGCAAACTCTATAACCATTCAAATCCATTAGTATCACAACTTGCTTAACATTCTAATCCAGATAACCCACTAATGTGAAAATATTGAAGTTTTACTAGTGAGCAGTTCTTTACATGATATTGCAAAGGTTTTGGATTGAGATTTAAGTTTTCATGGAATAGTTAATAGTTTTTATTTTATTTTATGTTTTAAATACCTACATTTGAACTGTAACTTAATTACTTGAGGTAACCATGATGTTATAGGAGGATCTAATTTTTCATTACTACTGGTCGAAATATATGATTTTTTTCTATGAAAATGTTAGACTTTATGCTGAGGTTTTGCTTGTTAAAAAATGAGTTGTAAATGTACGTTTTGATGGAAATGCGACCTGTGTTTTCTCGTTAAAGGGAGTGTTCCTTTATAGAGAGAGACGTTTTAGAGAGATTCGACTGTACTCTGAAAAATAAAAAAAAAATTTAAATTCCGATTATACCTGGTATCTCACATCTAAAACAGGAATTGTATAATCCAGAACTGAGTATTAAAAAATAAAATAACCTTCTTTTTTTTTTAATTTTCATCTTCGAATTGAGAATTAATAACATGAATTATTTTTTTTGTTGTTTTTTTTTATAGATATATCATGAATTGTTGAATGCTAATTATTGTATAATTATTGTGTTTTTTTTCAATAGATTTGTTTTGCTTTTTTAGGTTCTTATCTTGATCATATTTTGTATTTTGTTTTTTAACCGAAGTATCGTTAATAAGATCAAAAATATTTTTCATATCTCAATTAAAAAATAGTTTTTATAATTATTTTAATAAGACCTTTCCTTTTGCTAGAAATTCCTGTGTCCATTTGCTACCCTTTATTCTGTAATTTAATTAGACACTATTACACTATTACATTAGACACTATGGTTTTAACACTACAGGGAAGAATAGTCTGATGATGGGATATATCCCGAAATATGTTGCACATTGTTAAGTAAAAATAAATATTTTTTTTAGGAGTTGTGCCAAATAAATATATTAAATACTCATTTACTGAAGATTTTAAATTATTCTGAAATTTTATGGATTTTATACACCTCACTCTTTGTCTCTTTTTTATTTAAGTACTATTTATCACTGAATTACAAATAAATAATTTAAACAATAAAAAAAACAAAAAATGTTTTTGATTCCGACCAACAAATACATAAATACTCCAATTACTCAATAATCATTTAATCCAATAATTAATTTTTTTTTTAATTTATTGGTATTTACAACTATATATATTAAGATGAGATAATGTGCTGAAAAATTATAATAATGACACGTAAATAACTTGTAAAGAACGACCCAATGGTATCACTTCGATAAATGTTCTACATTGGTAAGTACCTAGATTATCTTTATCTTTATCAGGAATTAAGTTAGAAGCAAGTTGGGAGACTAGCGGATTCGAGTGGATATGTTGCAAGTCATGGAAAGGTATCTTGTTTGAGCTAAATCAGCACATGGAACATTAGGATCTTTATAGATAAGTTTATTTGTGAAGTAATAAGATTGGTGGAGTCCCAAAGCTCAACGCCGTATGCCCAAATGGATCGAATTACCGTCATGCGAATATTTTTTTAATTATTTATGTATTTTTATTTTTTCTATTTTTTATTTATTTATTTATTTTTTATTTTTTTATTTATTCTTTTTTTATTTATATATTTTTTGGAGGATAATTTTGATTAGGACTTTGTTATTGTCTAAATTTTGGGTAATTTATTGGAATATGTCTTTTGTAATTTATTGGGAGCTTTGATCGCTTGTTCAGCAAATGTTGGACCAGCCGAAAAAGACAAGCTGTTTCTTGTCGTTTAAGCCTCGACCTAAAATTTATATCCTTTAGTAAGAATCCATCAAGATAACAAAAGACTTTTTCTTTTTTTTTAAAGAATGACAAAAGAAAAGAACATGCCTGTTCTATCGCAGATAGTTATTGCCTCGTTCCGAAAACAATAGAAGGCAGTGGCAGCCTATGATTTCCCTCATCTCCTAGGCCCTTTCCACCCCGACGAGCACTAACACAGGTGCAATGCTGCCTAAATTACATATATTTAACCTCGCCCCCCCCCCCAGTCCACGTTATGGACAGGTGTCAGTACAATAGCTCCTGGCCATGTGGCCCCCTCGTTTCCGCTGCCATCTTGGATTATGTAGTTCAGCTGTCCCATACATTACCTATGCCAAGCTGCCAAATTTTTTTGTATCGGTTTCGATTTCCATCAGGGTATTATTCTTACGGATCTGACAAGAATTGGATTCGTTGTGACTAAGTACCTGGTTTACTACTTCAACGTTTAGTCATAGGATAACAATTGATAAGTCGTAAGCACAAAACCCTTCATCTCTTTCTATATGAAACTTAGGAGACCACACATATTTACTCATTATTGGCTCTACAATTTTCATTGTTTTTTAATGTGTAATAAGATTAAACATTTTGGTACATACCAGACCCTAAAAGACAAGAAACTGCTCGTCGTATGCGACTAATCCAAAATTCACTAAAGAAACGCTCAGAGCTCCCAATAAATTACAGAAGGCTTATTTACATAACAGTAATTAGCCCCATTTGGACATGCGGAGTTGAGCTTTGAGGCTACACTAAACCTTCCAATTCTTCTCGAACCCAATCTAAAATCTACAATTCTCTTTATGTCACAAATAAAATTATCCATAAGCAGGTTAGTGTTACCAATGCTGTTGCTTTGGCCCAAACCAGATGCCTATCCTTTTATAGTAAAACTCCATACACACTCAAATCCATCCGATAGAGTAAGTGTTTCTCAACTTACCTCACACTCGAATTCGGGTATCCTCCTATGCTACTAGTGAGTAGCTCTTTACATGTTATTGATATGTAAATGTAATTATTTTCTTCAATTTGACTTGTATATAAAATGTATCCAGTCGTAAATATCAATAAATAGTTTTAAAAAAATTTCAGTGGTCATCCTGAAAATGATTTTTAATCAAATCTAAACTGATTTCAGAAGTATTCTTACAATCCTGGAAGATCTATATCTGTTCGTGTGAAAACTGTTGCTACATTTAAAAAATATAAATAAATATTTTTATCGATTTTATTTAATTTTGAGCTTAACTGATCCACCAATAAATTATAATTTTAAATTACTGCACGACTGTCTGCTATGGCTTGGTTGAGATGGGTGCTAATGTTTCAGTTACTAGTTTCCTTACTTTGGAAACCTATTACATGGCATGTAGACTTACGTAATTAAAGATTCCCGAAAAGAAAATATGATACATCGTGTGCCTAAGTGGCCCAACAAAGGATGAATCAAAAAAGGAATCGTGACTCAACTCGACTATATTTAGCTTTCGAGAACGACTATAGTCCATGTTATATTTAGCTTGGCGCCAAAACTTATGACTAACATAACTCTTTATCTATTGTATATCACGTCACTCAGTGCCGTCACGGTTGACTTAAGTGATAAATATTCACAGTCCAATCCAGAAAAAGTTAAATATTGTGTGCCAACAGGAATAATTTTTATATGAAGTATGCAGATAAAGTTGGAAAAAATCGCCTATTTAGTTAGATACCTGGATTACTACCCCAAAAATAAAAATTTTCCTATGAAATTTTCGCACGCTAATAGACTGAACACAGCGACTGACATACGAACCCAACAAAAAGGCGGAATTAAATTATAAATATTTTTGATCTATTATAGTCGGATAAATTCGAATATGATGATACATATATATTAAGAAACAGTTCACAACTTTGAGAAATAACAGACCTCGAGTTCTTTATAATTTCCTGTCCGCGCTCAAAACAATAAGCTTTAATTAAGAGATTAGGATAATTATAGCAATTAAATTATTCGTATAATTAATGTCATAATCAACTCGAAATAACTCAACTTTCCGATTACCAGCAGTTCATTAGGCATTAATAATTAAATGTAAATGTATTCGAGAGTATTTTACATACGTCGACAACCTGAAATAAATGGCTTCGTGACACGTTATTGATGGAAGATGCGTCATGTCAGACGACAAAGGTGTGAATGGAGTTGGTGGAATTGGTGACCTGTGGAAAAAAAAAAAAGAAAAAACCTTTTCAGCCGCAGATAAAGGTTTTACTGCGTTACAGTTGAGCGCACGCACGCACAACCTTCAACGGACCCAGTGTGGTTGAGGTTTCGACGGAGGAACCCGTCTGTTTCATGGAAGCATCGTACGAAGCAGCTAGATGCTAAGGAAAAATGAAACTAAATTAAAATGGAGGAAGTCTTTAAACATTATAATGATAAAAAGCAAACTAAAAACATAGATGGGAAGTAATTAGTTATTGTTAGATAAATATAATGTATGAAAAAAAATTTCTTAAATTATTTTATTTAATTTTTGACCTAGTCTAAATGGTAAAAATTCAATATTATTTCATGTATTAATTTTTATTATTTTATTTTTGTTTTGTTTTGACTGGAATTATCTCTGGAAAACCCGCATAAATTAGGACAAATCAAAACACAGCTTTGACATGAAACATCTCTTCCAGTTTACTTTGGTAACACACTGATTCCACAAACACATTTCACTACCTTGTTCTGACATTTGATAGGAGAATGACATTGGGTCCAGGCATCGAGAAAAAAAGGATAAATCCAATCAAAGTTTAAGACTTTAAGACTTCTATGCTTAACTTTCTCAAAATGTACAAAGCTATAAACAAGACACACTTATAATTACATACTGAAACCCATTTGGACTTAGGTATCACAGATATACGTAACAGCTAAAAAGACCTAACTCTAAATTTTTTTCAGGCAAAAACTACATACTGACATATGCCAATTGTTAATGAACAAATACTGACTATCTACGAACGATTTAACGAAAAAAGACTTAGAAACAACTAACAGACAACTGCCCGAAAAGGTACTTGATGAGGGATCTTCTGAGCTATGTTAGGCGAAACAATCAAGTCTAGAGGTGCCATTATTACCTCTTATGCGTTTCACGCCTGGTAATTCAGTATTTCATCAAATTCACTGATTGTTAGTCACATAGACTGCCAGGTGTCAGTAGAGATTAAAAAAAAAGTATACGATTTATATTTTATATGTTCTTAAGTATAGGAATTTTCATTGAATTGTGGGATGTATTTTTAACTAATGGTGAACATTCCTCCGTAAGAGAAAAAAAAAATAGCTCTATATACTTGATTCATACAATCTGATTTCGATGTCTCTAAACCAGACCTGCATAGCAAGTATTCAAAACGCCACTTGGTTCTAATGTTTTATTTAGGACTCTGGAACTTTTATTGGTCCTGATTCAATTTTAAATAAAATTTCCAAAATAAATGATTCACTAAATATTTTTCGTTCGTGGGTAAAAATCAGCCTATATTTATTTATTAAATTGATACATATACATATGTAATGCTTTGATCCGAAATACGGTAACACAATTCTGTCTCAGTATATTGAGATTATTTCACTATTTTTCTTTTAGACGCTAAAATTTAAAAAGAAAACAGCAATTTAAAATTACTGTTTTTTATTATTCTTTCATTGAAACTAGAGATTCATTAAATCCTTTAAATTTATTACAACTTATTTTTCTCAAATCATTTGAATATATTAGTTTACATATTAAATATCTCCTTACTAATTAACTGATTCCGCGAAACATTCTTAGAAGAATGCCTTATTAAGCTAAACAAGCATACATAAATTTAATTTAGATTTCTAGAAATTTTAGTACAATAAAATAGTTTAAAAAAATAATTAAAATTATTATATTTATTGGGTAATAAGTATGTATGTATGCACTAAAAAACGGCATTTTAATTTGTTTGTTTTTTAATTTATGGATATTTACAACTGTACAAAAACATATACATCAAGTAAAAGTGTTGATAGTGAATAAAATGGCATGTAAATAACTTGTGAAGAACTGCTCAATAGTGGCACTTCAATAAAAATCTACACTTAAAGGTCTCTAGGCCTCTTTTCAGACACCTCGGAGGATTTATCAGGAATGGAGTGGGAAGCAATTTGAGAGACTAGTGGATTGGAGTGGTTATGGAGCTTACTATGGAAGGATAGATATCTGGTCTGGACTAAATCATTAACATAAGGAACATTAAGGTCTTCATGGATAAATTTATTGGACACAAAGTAAGGAGCATTAAGGATTTTGGATTGCAAGGATTGGATACGAGATAAATTGGATGGTTTAGTGGAGCCCTAAAGCTCAACTCCGTACGTCCAAATAGGTCTAATCCCAGTCATGTAAATGAGTCGTTTGTAATTAATTGGGAGCTTTGATCGTTTGTCAAGTAAATGTTAAAGTAGTCGGTAACAACGATTTTAAAATTTGAATTTATGATTGTTGCAGACTACTTCAACATTTACTAGACAAACGTTCAAAGCTCCTAATTAATTACAAAACACTAATATACATGACTGTGATTAGACCTATCTGGACGTATGGAGTTGAGCTTTGGGGCTCCACTAAACCATCCAATCCATCACGTATCCAATCCTCACAATCCAAAATCCTTCGAAAAATCCTCATTGCTCCTTAATTTGTAACCGATAAACTTATCCATAATGATCACATTGTCCATATGTTGCTGATTTAGCCCACACCAGATACCTATCCTTTCATAGTAAGCTCCATAACCACTCAAATCCACTAGTTTCACAACTTGCTTCCGACTCCATTCCTGATAATGCTCCGAGGCGTATGAAAATAAGATGGTCTCTAGTTCAGAATTTTTATTGAAGTGCTACTGATGAGTAGTTCTTTTCAAGTTTTGACATGTTATTGTAATCGTTATCAACGTTGTTCAGATGTAAATTTCAATAAATAGATATTAAAAAAAAATAAATAAATAAATAATGATTAAATTCAGGTTTAAGGATGGTAAAATTAAAAAAAGAAAAATATATTGTTTTAAATTATAAAAGGAGAGAGAATCACTGAAATATAACGAAAAAAACAAAAACAGAAAGTAAACGGAAAACTAGTTTCGCTCTAATGAAGTAAGCAAGTCAGACTGCCAAAAAAAAATAAAAAAAATAAATAAATAAAAAAAAAATAAATAAATAAAAAAAAAAAAAAAAAAAAAAAAAAGTGGTACTTTCGTTTGGATCAGGTTTTGAAATTTGCATCAAAGATTTACCCTTCTTTTTCGAACCATGAGCAATAGTTGAGCGGAATCATTGGTTGATTGATAGCGCCAGGTTGAAAGTTGCAGGAAGCCAATTTGCAGTAAGCTCCTGAAAAATAGTCCCTGTCTCGAAGTAGCGGTTCGGTAGGAGATATTTTATCTTGTTTTACGAGAGCGGGAGACAGGTCCCGACTCACCAAACCACCTCCCTTATTGATTCTAATGCGTTAATAATAATAATGAGGGCCAGATTGATACAGCCTCTAATTCCTAGCCTATAAATCTTGGCTACTGATATATTAAAGGCTGCGTCCGCCGGCTCCGTCGTTACTCGTCATTATAATTCTCCGAGCTTCTCTAAAGCGCCGCGCTATCATTTTCTGTATATATATTTTTATTTTTTAATAATTGGTAATATTCTAATTTTTTTTTATTCAGTAATCAGACCATTTTATTAACATACTGAGTGATATATTCATTATCTAGGCTAAAAGTTCTTTTCTTTTTGAAGGTGTTTACGGCCTCATATACTTAAGACAAAGAACATAAAAGTTTTTTTTATTTCTTTTATTTACAGAAATTTACAACTGTATTAAAAAACAAATCTAGTAAATATGCGGTATGCAATGCAAAATAATAACAGGATTAAAACTAGTAGAGGAACTACCCATTAGTAGTACTCTAATGAAATATCTACAAAAGAAGAAGATCCCGGGGCCATCTACTTTTCAGACGCCTCGGAGGAATGGGAAGCAAGTTGTGGAACAAGTGGATTTGGATAAGTAGTAAGTTCATTATGAAAATTAAGGTATCTAGTTCGTGCCAAATCAGCGACATATGGGATATTAAGGTCATTGTGGATCAGTTAATTTGTGACAAATTAATAAGTATCAAGGATTTTTTGAATTTTTTTTTTTGGATTGAAGCGGTTGGATGCCGGAGCAATTCGAAGGTTTGGTGGATCCCCATAACTCTACACCGTAAATACAAATAGGTCTGATAATCGTCATATAGATGAGTTTTTGTAGTAAATCGGGAGATTTGAACGTTTGTCGAGTGTTGTAGCAATCGAAATTACCATGCAGCTTCTTGTCTTTTCTATCTTCTATCCAAGGTATCCTGTTTGTTCCAAATTATTTAGCGGTTACACCATTAAAGGATACAAGAGGAAAGATGTTTTCAGAAAAATAAGTTGTAATAAATTTAATGTAAATTTAAAGGATTTAAGGAATCTCAACGTTGAAGGAAAGAATAATAAAAAAACTGTTATTTTAAATTGCGATTATTATTTTTTTAATTATTGTGTCCAAAAGAAAAATAGTGAAATGATCTCGATATACTAAGAAAAAATTGTGTAAATGTATTTCGGATCAAAGCATTACAGATGCATCGAATTATTGGAATCGTCCAACACACGTCGTTAAATATAGGCTACACGAGAGTATCAAATCAAAGCTATTGATCTGCTGGTACCAATTGGGTCACTGGTGCACACCAGTTAATGTGAGCACGCCGCATTCTGTAGAGTGCAACTAACTATAGTAAGGATAATTCAATAAAAAAAAAAAAAAAAAAAATAAGAACAATAACTAAATTAGCAAACTATTTTACAAATAGAAATTTTTTTTATTGTTATGTTAAGATAATGTTTAATGATGAAATAATCCAAATTAATGGATTTTATTTTTTATTGGATGTTTTTTTATTGTATGGATACAATAAAAAAAATGGACTGGCATTTTAATGCTATCAATACAGTTGCATCTTTCATACAACTCTAAATCACATTTTCGTATAAGTTACGAATATCAATCCCAAATTTTATTTGAGTCAAGTACAGACGGTGGTAGGATGTTTGTTTCAGCGGACAGGGACCCATTTTCATCATCCTGAAATATCTATAGACATTTGCAGCCATTGAAAAATGGAGAGTAAACTGCGGGTTAATCCTAACAAATCCTTTGGCCGAAAAAACACCTGCCCTCCCTTACGTCAATATATTTCTTCAGGGCAGATTTTTGCTTTCAATGTATGCTTTAAAAAACAACAAGAAAACAGAAGATTTTTTAAGAAAAAAATGAATTTCCCAAATTGCCTTTTTGTACACAACAATATTTCTTATTTATTGTAGTGTAAATTGTTTCAACACCAAAACATTTATTGATATCTAATATGATTTTTTTTTTTTGTTGAAATGAATTGATAGTGATTTAAAAAACATGTCAAATCCTGAAAAAAACTCATCAGCAAAACTTAAATAAAAATTCTACACTAGACGGTCTCTAGTCCATCTTCTTTTTAGACATCCTCGGAGGATTATCAGGCATGGAGTGAGAAGCAACTTGAGAAACTAGTGGGTTTGAGTGGTTATGGAGCATACTATGAAAGGATAGGTATCTGGTTTGGGCTAAATCAGCAACATATGGAACATTAAGAACTTTATGGATTCATTGAATGAACTTTATCATTGGGCCCAAAAGCTCAACTCCTTATGTCCAAATAGGTATAACTGCCATGTAAATGAGTCTTTTGTAATAAATCGGAAGGTTTGCATTTGTCTAGTAAACGTTGAAGAATTCGAAAAAGACGAGCAGGTTCCAGTGGTTTTAGTCTCGTATAAGGATTTCAAGTTAAACGTTTGTCCAATTGGAGTCCTAGATAGCGGATCTGTTCAACAGGGATCAGTGAGATATTATTTAAGCATACTGTAGTAAAGGAAATCGTAAGTTTACGACGTGTAAAGGTAGTGTAAAGTGTAAAGGTTATTTGATGGGATTTGCTTGGATTTATTTTAATTTTCCAATTTCGACACCATTCTTGAAGGTTGATGACATGAGATTGGAGTATTTGGGAGGCAATGAAGGGATCATTATTCTAATATGTTAAAACAATAAACTGTTACATTTCATTTGAATAAAACTCTTTTTATTGGCCCAAGGAGTATTTCGAACTACGGAGATTTTCGTAATAGCGAGTCCCAAATAATCAAGAGTAAAAGAAAAAAAAAAATTCAACTTTTCAATTCAAAAATTCTAAACAAAAAATAAAAAAATAATAAAATAAGTATTTTACGAAACATGGACCTGCATGTTTGTTATTTATGTACATATAATAATATAGTAAATAACAATTTAATACATTTAAAAAATGCAAATTTTTGGGAATATATAGCTAATGAATATATAAAATCAACGCCAACGTAGAAAAATGAATATTGAAACGTTTGGCCACGTCGATCTTCTTTTCGCTTTTAGCAACTGCTTCTAGAATTTGCTGTTTTTCGTATATGCAAAGGTACTTGTTCGAACTTCGGGCAATAGCACTCGTTACGATTTGGATTATTCAGGACAACTGAACAAGATCTCACAAAAACCTAGAAGTAAAGACAAGTGGAAGGGATTTTGAGTAAAAGAAAAAAAAAGAAAAAGAAAAAGTAAAGTTCGGTAAAGTAATAATGTAAACAATTCACCGAACTATTTGATAGAAGAGATGAGTGGAAAATTCCATGATAAAAATCGGGATTTTAAAATTGAATTTACGAATTAAAAGACGTTTTACTGGTTTTGAGAAGAAACATCACACACAGAGAGGGGACCAAAATGCATTGTTTTTTATACGAATTACCGCAATTTTTCTTAAGGACCAAGAGTTTATTACGAATTAAAGGGATACGAGAATTACCGAGATTTCATTGTACTATCTTATTTATTAAAATTAGAGCTAGGTTCTGAGGTATATCATTAAGGGATGGAAAGTTTCCTAAGAATCTTTCCTTTCTCGTCAGATTATTTACAGCAGAATACAACCATAGCAAAGAGTACAAGGTGGATTAAAATATAATTATATAAATAATTAGTAAATATCAAAAATATGATGCAAAGATATGATTCATATTTGTATGTTCCATGTATAATAAGGACGAAAAACTAATATTATAGGTTTATAACCAAGTTCTGTAGTTTGATTTCGAAACAACGTTCGAAGATGGTCACCAAACCCTTCCTGATCCCGACGGTTGACAAGACGGTACGCAGAGCGGCGACTACTTCCGGAGAGGAGAGCAAGATCGGCAAGAGACAGGCCAAGGCCGGAGCGGACTAATTAGCGGCGGAGGGGAGGGGGCGAGGTAGATCTGGCAACAGCGGCTATTGTACCCCCACTACCGCCCCTCCCCTCCGCTCGCTGCGTCCTCGCCAACAGCTGATCCCCCCCACCACCCCTGTCAACTGCCTCTTGCCTCTTTCAGCTCCATTTACATATAAAGTAAGGTTACTGCCTTGGCCCGGGGCGAGTGTCGTAGGCCAGCTGCTCGGTCATTTAGTACAACACTTAGGCAGTAAGTTTCTAAAAAAAAATAACAAAATTGGCGATAACTTTTCGTAATATTGACGAGTAAGATAAAATGAGACATACTCTGCTGATAAGTCATGTGTCTCTTCGATTTGAAAAAACCTACTTCAGACATCGAAAACGAGTTTGTGAAAAAGTAGATAAGTCTAAATACCAGGAAAATATAGGACATAAAAAGTCCTTCTTTATAAGGCCTTAAAGTATCCATCATAGTTCAAATGGTATTTTTAGAGCAAATACAGGAAAATAATCATAATATGTCCTATTGAAAAGTGCACAATTTGACTTGTTCACGACAACCAGGGAAAAATTCTTAAAAAATAATAAACAGTGAAGTGAAATGCCGGTTCCAGTTTTTTTTCAAATTGATCTATTTCTTTAAAACTATCTGCAGTGATCATTTTGTCTTTGTAACTCTTATTTTTGTCTGAAGGGTAAGTTTGAATTAATATCACTTTTAGACCTGACACTCAATTGTTGATATATTGACCGGTTTGTTACGAATCTACAAAACTAATATTATTAGCATTATTTAATAACAGCGTGAACATTTTCTCATATTAAACATAGTAAAAATATAAAACCAAGTAATTAATACAAATTGAATAAAATGAATACCAATAAAGAAAATGAAAAATAAACATTAACCAAAGACGCATTGTTGTGATAACTGAGAAGTTGGAAAAATAAAAGGTGTTAAAACGAAGCGAGTGTTAAGAGATACGTAAGGAATTATGAAACTAACTTGTTTACAATAATAAAAGATTTTGCATTGGTAGCAGTACAAATCTGAAGGTTGCGTCTTATACCCAAAAGGTGGACGTTAAAATTCAAGGCGAGAATATCCTGAATATATAAAGATTTCTTATAATACAGAAAGAAATTTAAAAAAAAAAGGTATTTGATTCGCAATATAAGCAAGGTGGTCTAAAAACCAAGGAGTACACCAACAAATAATTTAATAAAATAACATTAAAATGTTTCTTGCAGAAATATAAAATTTTGAAATGGTATTTTTAATTTATCTTAGGAACAATTTTAGATTAATAAGCTCTCTCAAAAGCGACACTTAATACCCACTTAACGACTGAATATAGGTTAAAGGATACAGAAAATAGTTAAACATAATTTAAATCATTTTGCAAATACATTTACAGAATTAAAACAGCTATTGCGTGTTCCATAACAATCAACTAGCATAAATCAATGCTAGTTGATTAAATCAAATCAGGCTACGTGATATTTCCTTAAAACCAAAGACATAAACATAATGAGAAATGATGATTTGTAAAATCACTTGGTCAGAATCTCTAGCTGAGAAATAACGCCGAAATCACTTATCAAGTCACCATGACAATGAATGCTGACAGTGACAGCAGTATGTGCATCACATGGCGCAATGTGTACACATAATTAATTAGAACACACTACGCAAAGCATTGAGAGGCGATGTCGCTCACACAACTAACATCAATATCACTAATTCATGAAAGTCTTAGGTATATGATTTTTTACGTATATGATGAAAAACAAGTTTTTCTTAATTTTATTAAAGGATCTACGCATCACGCATTAGTGAAAGCAAATACGACAAAATTTTTAAACAAAATCTCCTCAAAACAAAACATTGCATTCAGATTCGCACAACCAAGAGTACAGGGGCTTATCTACATTCATTACAGAAGATTTTTGGACCAACACTACAGACGTTACAACAAACTATTACAGGGCATGTTGACTAAGTACATATATGCAAGAGTCAACTTGTAGAAAACTGAAAAGAAACTGGCTAGAGATCTCCTAAAATAAAAATAGTGAATACAAGTAAGGAGATGGTATCGATGGGCACCGAACAAACATGCTAATTATAATCCATTTTATACTGCATCTGCTTATCGTCGTGGTTTCAATAAGATGTCAGAATAAAAAAAAAAAATTAGTACAAAAGAAAACTAAAAAAAAAGTCCGTCCACAATCTCAATTTCTCTCTGACTGAGAAAACTATAAATCACGGATATATCCATGTATAATCTACTGCTTTAGTAACTACTGCATTTGATAAGGAAACTGTCAAATTTTTAATCCGAGCAACACGAACAGAACAGGGTGATAAAAATCCCCAACACTTAAAAAATGTAGAAAAACAGTGACCTTTTTCATTTAAACCAATATAGCTCCTTAACAGTGGATTCTAGCAACAAATGTTACATAACAAAAAATATTCTCTATTAAATTTCTAATGCAAAAACTATTGTCAACTTTTCGATCTGAGCAACACCAACAGAACAGGGTGATAAAAAGCCCAACACTTAAAAAATGTAGAAAAACAGTGACCTTTTTCATTTAAACCAATATAGCTCCTTAACAGTGGATTCTAGCAACAAATGTTACATAACAAAAAATATTCTCTATTAAATTTCTATGCACCACGTTTGTCAACTTTTCGAAACCAACGTTCACAACACTGTCCTGACCTTTTTCATTTAAACGGTTGGAGCAACATCGCCATAAGTCTCAACAAGAATTCTCTATGAAATTCAGACCAACAGAACAGGGTGATAAAAAGCCTTTTTTCTTTAAACCAATGATCCTAACATAAGAAAATGTTACATAACAAAAATGATTAAATTTCTAATGCAAAAACTATTGTCAACTCCAAATGCTCTTTATGGATTCTAGCAAAATTAGAACAAAAAATTTCTCTATTAAATTTCTAATGCAAAAACTATTGTCAACTTTTCGTCTGAGATACAGAACAGGGTGATAAAAAGCCCACACTTAAAAAATGTAGAAAAACGTGACTTTTTCATTTAAACCAATATAGCTCCTTAACAGTGGATTCTAGCAACAAATGTTACATAACAAAAAATATTCTCTATTAAATTTCTAATGCAAAAACTATTGTCAACTTTTCGATCTGAGCAACACCAACAGAGCTAGAGCGTGTCAAAATGTTACATTTTTGTGTCTGTGAAAAAACGAAGCAGATTTTGAGGGTAGAAGAAAACTAAACACCCCCAGTAAAAAAAGATATCCATGTCAGAATATGAAAAAGTCGACCTGTACATCAACGATGCTCTAGGGTTCCAGAATTATCAACTTATTCCGAGAACGTAATTCAATCTAGTTATTTTTTTTCTAACAAGAATGGTGAGTAATTTGACGTTTTCTTCTGCAATTTGAAGGTCGTAGTTTTGAGAAATGAGAGTACTAATTAAAATATCTTTGCTAACCTCTTCAGGTAGCCTTTTTACTATTATTTTAGGGTTGATTTTTTTTGAGATTTCGGCTTTGAGTGATTCATCACCTTTAAGTACTTCCTCTGTATTTTCGAGGTATCTACATTCTATAGTTTCTACCGAAATCTTCCCAAATCGTATATTTTTACCCAAACTCAATGAGACAGGATTGATTTTTGATTTAAAATCTATTTTTTAATAATTTCAGATATGAAATTTTCTGTATTCAACGAAATTACTAAAACATGTGAAGGAGTTGTAATTATAGGCTTACTCACGTTTGTCACTGCTGCTGAATAGGTAATGTTAATACTTGTTTCAATCTATCTAAATTCTTTAAATGTTTCATTTAAGGAGATTAACATTAGTTATTATATTAAAAAGGCATACTCCCCATTTGCTTTATTCATTAACTACATGTTTCAGAGCTTGTCATGTTGCTCCATCTTCAGGTTCTAACACTGTGATATTCTCACTTGGTCATCTCTTCTACACTGAAATGTAGAAGAGATGACCAAGTGAGAATATCACAGTGTTAGAACCTGAAGATGGAGCAACATGACAAGCTCTGAAACATGTAGTTAATGAATAAAGCAAATGGGGAGTATGCCTTTTTAATATAATAACTATCTAAATTCTTTATTCGAGGCAGGCTCATTTTAAATTTTAAAAGAAAGAATGGTGAACTCGAATTCACCTTTTTTATGTTTCGTTAAGTAAACAATTAATATTAAATCAAATATAATATTGATATATTAAATAAGTATAAAATAATAAAATACTAATGTTAGCTAACAGCTAAGATTCATATAAATGCTGAAGGTGTAACGAATCAAATTTATATCAAAGGAACGCCTTAATTCTTCAGCTTCTTTAAAAGACCAATAACGCATAAATCAACACGGACAAGAATGGAGCAATCGAGACATAAACGAGATATCGAAAACAATAACGAGAGGGTGGCATTTGATCCAAGAGCGGGAGCAATTAGACGAAGGGGGAGGGGGTCTCTCAGCAACAATCCACTTATTGAAGCCACTGCCTCCTGTATTTCTCTTTGGCTCTAGTCAGCCGTGGGGCTCAATAGAACTCTTAAATACCGGTTTATAAGTTAAAAAATAAACTTGGAAAAGAATACGATTCAGGAATCAAAGGAAATATAAAATGAATATTTTAATAACAAGGGTTTGAATAGAAAAAAATGTATATAGAGGAATGGATATCGATATACGATACATCAGAAATATCGATATTTTCTTTCAAATATTTGTCGCATCAATACACAAGTACGATATACCATTTTCTCTATATTATAAAAAAACAATATACAATATCTATTAATAAAAGTAACAAAACCTCATAAAATTTATTTATTTAAGGTTTAAATAAGGGAAAGATTTTTATGTGAGGAGGAGACATTTAAGCTGTGAAAGAAATTGACTAAAACGATAAAATAAAGGAATTTAACTGTACATGATGGGTATAATAGGAACTTCATTTGAGGAGTTATCTTTCAAAACTGAACATGTCCACTTAAGAGAATTGTTAAAAAAGAGCAAAAGTCTACACCAGAAAAAAAAAAAAAAAAAGAAATTCGACCGAAAGTGAATATGTTTAGTTTTGAAAGATAGCTCCTCATTTGTGGTCACCGATATTCAGAGCTATGAAATACCACTATTTTATACCAACATAACCCATCCCTATTCATATATAAATAACCTCAACATTTAAACAAAAAAAAAAATTATTATTATGTAAGATATTTGACTTTAAGCCGCTTATTTAGTACGAATAACATGTCAAAACTTGAAAAGAACTACTCATTAGTAGCACTGCAATAAAAATTCTACACTAGAAGGTCTCTAGGCTATCTTCTTTTAACACACCTTGGAGAGGATTATCGGGAATGGAGTGGGAAGCAAGTAGTGAAACTAATGGATTTCAATGGTTATGGAGCTTACTATGAAAGGATCGGTATCTGGTTTGGGCTAAATCAGCAACATATAGAACATTAAGATCATTATGGATAAGCTTATTGGTGACAAAGTAAGGAGCATTGAGGATTTTTCGAAGGATTTTGGATTGTAGGGATTGAATACGAGATGAATTAGATGGGTTAGTGGAGCCCCAAAGCTCAACTCTGTAAGTCCATATTGGTCTAATCACAGTCATTTATATGAATCTTTTATAATTAATTGGGAGCTTTGACGTTAGTCTAGTAAAGTAGCCTGTAAGTTAATACTAAGTATGAAATATTGAGTTAAACGTTATTTTCTTTCTGAATCTGATTCGAGTTGAGAATTCATATAAAACAAAATTATTATTACCAGGCCTTAAAATGTAATCACCATCGTTAATAAAAGGCTCCAAAACAGATTTTTAAAAAAAATTGCGATTGACACCCTTCTGAATGTTGCTGATACGTAATCAATTTAGGTTGAGTGTTGTAGTATCACTAAAAGCTATTAACCTACCTCAGTACCTCAACTATTGAACCGGACATCTCCCACCAACGCAATGTATTGTTGACCTAACATCTAGTCTAACCAATTTACATGTAGACAACTAACTGGTTGTTTTTGCAGTTGACTGGTTATTATGATGATCATTTTGAAAGCAATGTGATTTCCTATTTTAGCTTGTATGATGAAGTAGATATTAATACTACTTTTTTTTATTTTGTTGAACATATCCTGAGCAATAAAGATCTGTTATAAAAAATAAAAAAAATTGCCTTATTGTTGGTTGATTGTTTACTTGATCGCGTGTAGCATACTCAGTATATATTAACACTGATGGGCTCTTTCTTACTCTACTCATAACTTAGAACTAGGCCAACTCCTCGACTTCTTGCCTCTTTGGTAGAACTACGCTCGCCTCTCGTTGACAAAGGAGACCGGATGAATGGGAAATTCCGAAGCGGCGGGGACAGCACGTGGCCGTGTGGGAAGTGCGCACGCGCCACCCCAGCAGCAACTTACTACCACCATCAATATTTCTTCCTAACCTATATGGCTTAGCATCGTTTCTTTTTTAAACTCAACCATCGTTCTTCTATGTCTTTTATGAGTCCTCAAGATGTCATTCCTCCGCGGTCTGCCATGGAAAACGTTTCTTGTAATGGTGTTCCTGGCAGTCCTCTGTGCTTCATTGCATTTCTTCTTTTTTTTTCCTACCCTTGCTTCCCTGATTTAACTGATACTAGTTATATAGACATTTTGCAAGAACATTATAAGTGCAAACAAGAATTTCCGAATTAGCTCGTATTTTTTTTATTTTAGAAAAGCCATCCTTAAAAAAATATATTGAAAGAAATGTTGGGTGGGATCAGTCAGAAAAAAAATTAGACAATTTCGGAGATGAATAAAACATATTTTATTTTATTTGCCAACGTTTCGGCCAAATCATTGATGGGCAATGCCGAATAAAAAAAAAAAAAAAAAAAAGAGAGGAAAGAAAAGAAAAAAAAGCAAATAAATAAAAATATATATATAAAAAAATGCATGTGTAGATAAAATGAAAAATGATATAGTAAATTAACAATTTGAAATGATCTGAAAAAATGTAAAAAATTTATACAATGATAAAGAAAAATTTTAAATATATATGAATATAGAAAGTGTTTTACTAATGCAATGACTTACACTATGACTAAAATAAAAAAAAGGAAAATTGAAACGATAGAAAAGAGGGAGAGAAAAATATTAAGGAAGATATTGTGACCAAGAAAAACTGAAGAAGGTTTTAAACTAAAAAGTAATACGGAAATTCATTAAAATATTGAAAAATTAAGTAATGCAATGAGGAAACCTAGGTTGACGTTTTTCTATGGACATTTAATGAGCATGGATGATAGAAGAATAACAAAGAAAATTTTCCATAACAACCTCCAAAACAGAGAACGAATACATGGATACGGATGGTAAAAGAAAATATGATGGAAAGAGACAAATTTCGGACAGCAGTCAAAAAAATCAAATTTCCAGAAAGGGATAAAACAAAAATTAATAGACAGTGGTCAGATGAAAGGGGAAAACATCAGGCGGAGGTGATGAAGAGATATTGGAAAGAACGGAAGGGCAAGGAAAGAATTGTTAAACTTGGTCCACAGATGGCCAAACTCGAAAGAAGAAAAAATAAATAATTGAAAAAATGTACAATTGTTCGCAATGTAATCCCAGTGCATTTAAAATAGTTCTACACGACTAAGAATTGCTTTGTCAAGAGTTAAACATAATTAAAGACTAAACGCTGAATTCTAACCAAATTTTCGTAGGTAATGACGTAACTCCAGAATAAAATAAACCCACAAGTATACTCCTATACTAAACAGGGTATAATCAAATATGTTTTAATCCAAGACTAGTTATTCTACAGTGAGGTTGGGTAAATACGAAAGATTTCGTTAACTCTAGAGCCGGCAACGAATTTCGATGAAGTCAAATAAATATTATAAATTAAATATATGTAAATATAATTTAATATGTTAATACTTCAACATTAGTGATATTAGATATATAGAGTTTTAGATTAAACAATTCGGATTTTAAGTCTTTATTGATTCACTTAATGCTTGAGAGATTATTTCAATTTGATCAACAATTTAATGTTTCAAGATAATCAATGCGTTTTTTAACACCTTACAAACAATGCTTTCAAATACGTATAATCCGGAAACACCACTAAAACAGTTATCTGGAAGAAAACACCTGATCCCAGGTCACTATGACAACCCCACCCGAACTCTGGTCCATTCGCCCTCCATTTTAATTAAAATAAACTCTTTCCGGAAATTCAAGGGGTGTTATCTTATCCAGCTTCCGGTGGCGTAAACAAACGTCACCGCCCCGGGGGCAACGAGCGATCGAATATTTAAAAGCTGTGTTGATGGATGGGAGATCCAGCTGCTCCGGATAACAAGAGTTGTGGACTATCCGCTGTTTATAACGAATAAGATAGTATGCTATTATTGATACATGCGATCTTAAATTATAACTTATTAGGAATATGTTTCAATGTAATGTTAATTTTTAAATATTTAAAATTGCTAGATGGTCAATATATAAGCGACTCAGTAAATTTAAGGCCTGCAAATCGTAATTAAACCAAACATTTTATAGATTCTAACAGTTAAATTGACTTGGTGAGATAACACCAGAGGAATAGAAATTCTGATGATGGGATGGAATATTCCGAAAAATGTCACATTGTGTGAAGATTGATTGTTTTGAGAATAGTTACATTCATCTGGACACCTAAAAGCATACGAAAATTCAAAACATCAGCAATTCACAGATCACATACACAGATTAAATTTTTTTTTAATGATGAAGTTACGTTATATTATTACGGTTTAAGCATATACATTCCAATTTTTCATAACAGCAATCATATTTGTTAATACATTCTAATTGTTTATAAATGTATCTTCGTATACTACGAAAAAATGTAAATAAAAGGAACTGTCATTAATACATCAAGGAAATTAATTTCTTTTAATACATTTTAAATAGATAGATAATATTTATAATAAATTATCATATAAAATAATTCATTATAAAGAACACAATGCATGGTTTACAATAAGATATAACTTCCTAATGAAAAATGTGTTATAAATGTCAATTTTTAGTACCTCATAAAAAAAAAAAAAAAAAAAAAAAAAAAAAAATCCCTATATACTTTAATTTGACATATGTAACTTAGTAGGATTATTAACAGTATTAATTAAATAATAACAAGTAGATTTAAAAAAGAAAAAAATACAGTTACGAAATCTGAAATTAATATTCAAAGAGTTTCTTTTTTTTTTTTTTTTTTTTTTATATATCAATTTCTTGAAATTTACAACTGTACAAAATATATAAATCAAGTAAATGTGTTGATAACGATTACATGTCATGTCATATCATAACATGTCAAAACTTGAGAGGAACTTCTAATCAGTAGCCCTTCAACCAAAATTCTACATAGGTCTCTAGGCCATCTGCTTTTTAGATGCCTTGAAGGATTATCAGGGATGGAGTGGGATGCAGGCTGAGAAACAAGTTGATTTATGTGGTTATGGAGCTTACTATGAAAGGATAGGTATCTGTTTTGGGCTAAATCAGCAACATATGGGACATTAAGATCTTTATGGATAAGTTTATTGGAGACAAAGTAAGGAGCATTGAGGATTTTTATAAGGATTGGATACGAGATGAACTGGATGGTTTAGTAGAGGCCAAAGCTTTACTCCATATTTCCAAATAGGTCTGAGTCTTTTGTAGTAAATCCGAAGGTTTGATCGTTTGTCTAGTAAATGCTGAAGAAGTCGAAAAAGACGAGCAGTTTCCAGTCGATTTAGTCTTGTATGTCAATTCCAAGTAAGACGTTTGTCCAGTTTGAGTCCTAGATAGTGGATCTGTTCAACAGGAATTAGTGGAAACTAATAAAAGTTTCTTAAATTTCTTGGTAATATTCTTTAAGTAATGCCGTCTTTTATTAAACTAATATTTTTAATAATCCTTATAGTTTAATAAGCTCTAGTTAAATTATATGAATCCTTAAACATTTAAAATAGACTGAAACTTTCAGCGGAGAAAACGAAAAAAATCAGTAGGGGGAGGGATTTGTTCCCTGCGGGTGTAAGTTTAAGTTGTGGACCAATTATACAAGGTACAATTTTTAAATTTTACATTAACGATATCAAGATTTGAAATTATCATACTAAGTCGATAAAATGTTTACACGTTATTATGATGATATCACCAAAATTGATAAGAAAGTATCCGTTTCCAAGAGACTGGAATAAACGAGAAGAGAACTGAGAGAAGTGGGCTAGAGGCAGAGGGAGAGGCGGAAGAAGCCCACCCGGCCAACTTCAAATATTTACACTGCACTTGGGCTGTTTAGCGTTCCGGTTATGAATAGGTAAAAACTTTAGTCTCGTCTCTTCTGTATCCGTCTCGCATGCCTTTTTAATATTTTAAACTGTCTCTCCTTCAACCTCGGGTTTTCCCTTTGTACTAAGGTAGAGGGGAAAATGCAACGCTTGAGTGGGAAGCAGGTTCACGAAGCCAAGACTTCTTTAGTACAATTTTCAACTAAGACTTACATTACTATAACCCAGCAGATAACAATCATACAACAATGCCAAACAAACTCGATAGAAATTTGTAACCTTTTTTTTTTTTTTTTTTTTTTTTTTTTTTTTTTTTTTTTTCTTATCACTAAGGACCTTCAAACTATCAATTTGCCTTCTGAATTTTTCTCTGTCCATGCAATCTCTATTGCTAATTTTAAGTTCCTGGAGTTCTTCTTTTATTTGTTTAGCATAACCTCCCAGGCTTTTCATTTTGATTATTTTCTCAAATATTTGCTTATTGAGCCTTGAGTGATCAATTCTTATCATATGGCCATAGAATTTCAGCCTTCTTTTCCGTATTGCGGTTTCCAGGTTTTCCACTTTCCCATATATTTCCTGATTTGATCTTAGACGGTATCCTTGTTAAGTAATTTTGGGTCTGTGGATTCTCCTCAATATTTTCCTTTCCATTTTCAGGAGTTTTTCCAGATTGGAGATACTGGCTGTTTCTATTCCATACAGAATAACCGGTTTCACTACGGAGTTGTAATGCTTGATTTTGGCGTTGATGGACAGATTTTTCTTATTGTAAACGTTTTTTGTGGCAAAATTCAATCTATCTAGTTTTCTTCTCTTGATTTGATTGCTGGTTTATCTCCTCCATTATAACTCACAATCTCTCCCAAATACTTAAACTGGTTCACCGCCCTTATTCTCCCATACTTTGTTTCTATCATCTTTGGGTGTATCTTGTTGCTAGTCATAATTTCAGTCTTTGCAAAAGAGATCTTCAAACCGCCTTTTTCAGCCGTTTCCTTAAGCTCATTGATTTGACTAATCGCCTCTTGTTCGCTTTCTGCCAGAAGAGCCAAGTCATCCGCATAGGCCAAACATTTGATCTTGATGCCTTTATTTCGAGTCCCTATAACAGCACTTGAGGCATTTTTCTCCCAAAATGTTTTCATAATTTTGTCTAGGACCACATTAAAGAGTTAACCATTCTTTATTAATTGTAAAAAACTTTAATACCTGGGATTAGTTAAAACAATCAAGTTTAGATGGAGAATCTATCAGATATGAAGTCCTGTTTAAAGGGTTCAATGCATTATTCAGCATAAATAGTTTGTTAGGGAGATGCGATAACCCCGTAAGTCCAGCTAAAGGCAGAAATGCAGATTTTGTTGTTTTGGCAGTGGACCAAGTTCAACGTTAGGAGACCCTCCTCCTTAATCCCTTCTAAGTATAGTGATTGAAGAAAAATGACTGCAAATTTAAATTTTATTGGACTACTCTTTCTAAAATTTTAATATGAATATTTACGAATATTTTCTTAAGGATGTCAATAACTGTCTGGGGTTTACTCTGATGTATATAAACTTATCGTTATGTTTTAAATTTTAAATTGTACATTCTACATTTATGAATCTCTTATTTTATAATATACTGTGCATTAGATATAGATTTTCTTATTTATAACTGATTTTATTTTAAAAAACATTTTTCAATAAAGGATCAAACTTTTTTCTGTTTTTATACCGTTTTTCAGATCTGCCAGGATCCTTGGACACTCTTCTCCCCCACTTAGAATTTTAGTTTTCTTCCTTAAGGAAACAAACTCTTTTGAAATATTCCAGGATTTAATGGTTTTTAGGTTATCCGAAGGAAATTCCGCCATTGTCGTCTTTAAGGATACTATTTTAAAATATAAGAATATTTAACGATTTTAAGATGGCGGAAGGATATTCCACCATTGTTGTCCTTAAGGATACTATTTTGAAATATTTGAATATGGAAGAATGCATACGAAAACTAATAACATCCAACGCCAAACTATAAATCTTTTTTTCAGGTACACTAGTGAGAAAGAGAGAATTGACAAGGTTTGTATCCAAGTACCAGGTGTGTACCGGAGTACGTGATCCGAAAACAGAAGGCGAGTACCGCTCCAGAATGGATTACGGGGAAATAATTGGGCCTAAAGACTCCCCAGAATACCTGATGACTGGCCCAAGCGAGAACAATTAATAGTGTTAGAGATCTGTGTTCCTTTGTTGGATGTAATAGAAAGCCGCTTCAGTGCTACCAGCTCCTCTACTCTCCGCCTTCCAAAGGGCTTCGTTTGCGAGCAACAGTTGGTCTTCATTGAGAGGATTAAAATAAGCATTGTTAACAATGCGTATCTACCAAAGTATCCGGTGTTTAATAAGATGGTAACGGTATAGCAGTGTACAAAATAAAAATTCTTAAACTATAATCAGGTAAGCCGACTAATCGGCTTCTTTTGTCGTAAGCGATTAGTCGATAAAAAACAGCTTCGTACAAATCGTAACGAGTGCTATTGCCCGAAGTTCGAACAAGTGTTTTTGCATATACGAAAAACAGCAAATTCTAGAAGCAGTTGCTAAAAGCGAAAAGAAGATCGACGTGGCTAAACGTTTCAATATTCATTTATCTACGTTGGCGTTGATTTTATATATTCATTAGCTATATATTCCTAAAAATTTGCATTTTTTAAATGTATTAAATTGTTATTTACTATATTATTATATGTACATAAATAACAAACTTGCATGTCTATGTTTCGTAAAATACATATTTTATTAATTTTTTATTCTTTGTTTGGAATTTTTGATTTGTAAACTCAAATTTTTTTTTTTTTACTCTTGATTATTTGAGACTCGCTATTACGAAAATCTCCGTAATTGGAATCCACATTCAAAACTGCCTCGTCGTTACAGGCCGCTACCTATGACTCCACTTGGACAAACAACATTTACTAGAAAAACTTTCAAGGCTCCCGATTAATTACAAAAGGCTTATTTACATGACTATGATTATACTTATTTGGAAGTACAGAGTTGAGCTTTGTGGCTCTACTAAACCACCCAATTCATTTCGAATCCATCCTTACAACCCAAAACCCATCGAAAAATCCTCAATGCTCCTTACTTTGTCACCAATAAACTTATCCATAAAGATCCTAATGTTCCAAACGTTGCTGATTTATCCCAAACCAGATACCTTACATACATACATACATTTCATAGTAATCTCTATAACCACTTAAATCCACAAGTTTCTCAACTTGCTTCCCACTCCAGTCCCGATAGTTCTACAATTCGTCTGAACATAACCTATAATTTTAGTGTAGAATTTTTATTGAAGTGCTACTGATGAGTAGTTCTTTACAAGTTTTGACATTTTATTGTAAACGTTTTTAGCTAATTCACTTGATGTATATATTTGTACAGTTGTAAATTTCAATAAATTGATAAATAAAAATTTTTTTTAAAAATCACGGTTTAAGTACAATAATAATGAAGAGTTTTATACCAATGAAATATAACAATTTACAATTTTTGTAACACATTAACTTAATACATGTTTTGAATCAAACGGTAAATTCAAGTCAGCGATGTGTTCCGATGTATGGTGAACCTCTTCATGCATTAGACACCAATTATATTACATTTGCTTATTGTCTCAGTTTCAGTTTGGATAAAATAAGTTAAGATTAAAATAAAAAAGAAATTGTTAAGTTCATTTTGCCTGATAAACTCAATATATTTAAATTCTTCTTAAAAATCATTTTGTATGTGATGAATCTGTTCTCCAGTAAATGACGCTTGATGTAAACATTAGACGCTCAATGATTTGGTTGTACGATTTCTGATCTTTAGAACGTCGGAATCGAAAAGCTCAAACCCCGGACCACCGAATGAAGGGTGTAGGAGATTATGAAGGTCGAAGGGCTGCCTAAAGGGTCAGATATTAGGGTCAGGGAGGGTATATTGGTTTACCAGTCAGGGTCAATAGCACGTTTCAATAGCTCGCTATCACCATATGCTCTTCGATGAATAATCATATACATCAAATCTATAAAACAAATTTTGCTAATAGAACAACATTGAAGAAAAAAAAATGAATTTTATATAAAAACATAAAAATTATAACAGCTCTGAGTTTTTATTATGTGTTTAAACGAGCTGCCTACAATATCAGAATATCTCTGTTGAATTTAATATTAACTCCTCAGATCGCAGGTGTATTTCTGTAAGGATAAATAAAATTAATAAACTAATTTTTAAGATCAGGATTGACGAATTAATTGCCACTTCTAATGGAATTATTTAATAAGAAAACTAGTTTCGAATGCTAAACATTCATCTTCAGTTCTCAAAACATACAAAATTTTCAACACATCAGCACTATGTTACATGAAATGTATATACTAAAGTTTTCAAAAATGTAAGACAAGAAATCAAATGTTACTCACCTGAGATCTAACAAATATCAGAAATATATTGATAGTGAAGGAAGAGAAAGGGCCAGGTAGGTTAATTTTTTGGGGGGTTTTCGTTCCACTCGAAAACAAATTTAAAATGGGTCTATTGGAAATGTTTATCTGGTCATTTGAACAAAATTCTGTATTGGTTTTTAACGATTTTATTATTTTTAATGATCAATAAAAATTTAATTTTAGGCTATTTTCTACTTGATGTATTATTTTCACTCCCTAATCTTAATTGAATTTAAGGTTATTTTTATCTAGATGAATAGCGGAATTGGAATTTAGGGTCTAATTATTGCATGTTCTTATATGTTCTTTTACTCTTTGATTTACCGATCGTCCAGTTTAAATTTTAAAACTAATAACCGAGTCTTACACTTTTGAAAACATTAGCATATTATGTATACTAATGTTTTAAAAAATGTAAAGATCTAAATGAAAACCATAAATTCAATAAAGACTCGGGAGTGAAAATAATACATCAAGTAGAAAATAGCCTAAAATTAAATATTTATGAATCATTAGAAATAATAATTTTTTTTTTAAAACCGATCCAGATTATTGTTTAAATACCAGATAAACATTCCTAATAGCCCTATTATACATTTTTTCTCAATAGGAACGGAAAATTCCAATAAGTCATAGGGGAAATCCTAAAGTAAAACCTTGATGAATATATTTCAGATATCTGTTAGGTTCCCTCAGGTGAGTACCAATATTTGATTTCTTGTAAAACTTTAGCATATATAATCCATGTAACATAGAGCTGATGTGTTGAACATTTTGTACGTTTTAGAACTGAAGATGAATGTTTAGCATTCGAAGCTAGTATTCTAATAAAATAATTCCAATAGAAGTGGCAATTAATTCATCAATCCTAATTGTATTGATCCATCTATGCCATCATTTTATGAACTACTAAAAATAATTTTAAAAGTGACCAGCTTAAACTTGTATCTATTGTCCCCATAGATCTTGCTTCTATTTGATTAGAAAGACAGTTCTAAATAAACAAGTAGTTATTTAAAACAACGAAGAAGTTTCGAAAGGTTTTTCAATAATCGAAATCCGACAGCCTACAAGGATTGGATAAGGATTCAAGAAAGAGGAACTGATTGCTACTGACATCCAATCTTCCCCCATGGCCTGCATCCCTTCGGAACCGATTAAGATCCAACGGGAGTACACTTCCAAAAATAGCAGGGAAAGAGGGAATCGATAATGAAGGGATTCAACAATACACAAGAGAAGACAACAATGGAAGGAGCTACGACGGAGAAGGGAACGGGTTGAGCCGAACGGGGAACAGTTTATCGAAGCAATAAATTTTATCTGACTCCTTAAGATCGCCATTCGGTCACGGTTTTATCACTTGGATTAACCAATACATTGACTATCACGTCTCTATTTTACGGTCCCATTGAGGGAAAGGTGAGCGAGCCAGTTGATCCAGCCACATTCATTCAATATTAAATCAACCGTTCAATGACATGATATAATGAGGTCATTATAGTGTCGGATCTATATTTACTGTAGCAAAATAACCTACAAAATTAAAATGGGTATTATGATGAAAAAAAAAATGTTTTAATGATAAATATCCTAGGATAAAATATGTTATCCTGTTGTACCTAATATAATATAACATTATACATAAACACACAGAGATAGTTTCTTGAATGTTACTATTAGATGCTTAGTAAGTTCAATCAATAAATAAAAACAATTATTTTGGCGACGTTTCGAGACTATATCGTTCTTATAATGGTGTTCTACAGTGAAAAAGCAGTTTATAATTATTATAAGTTTGTAAAGTAGGTTTATAAGTATTAAAGGTTATAAAGTATATAAGTTACACAGGTTATTTTAATTGCTTGTGATTTTCGGCGAAACAGTGCCCCGAATAAAAGAACTCACCGGTATAAAATCGATTCGAAATCTGATTTTCTATCGAAATCCGTCGTAAAAAAATACCACATCCCATTGGGAATTCCAAAGTTAGGTTAGCTGGAAAAGAACTGGAGAAGGTTGGAGAGTAGACTATAACCTGAAAAGAAACTTTATTTGACACAGTTAAGACCCTGAGAGTTTCGTTTCAAAATTTCAAAAACTGTGGGAAAAAATTATAGTACATAACTGAACTGTGGAATTTTGGAAAAAGGTATGGGATGAGAGGGTATAATGTAAATATCTTTCGGAACGTATCGGTTTCTTTTCCACCATTCTGTTTCTATTGTTCCATGGAACCAGAATACCACCATTTTTGGAAATAACAACCCTCTCAACCCATTGTCTTTTCCAAAAAAAATTTTTCTAGTGGCAACAAAGAAACAAACCAGTCATATGTAAAACCTAAAGGATAGGTCATAGGTCATTTAATGCCTTGCATTTTGTCTTCTAAGAAAAGTATCACAACGATTTTGAGTCCTACATTTTAAAAAATTTGTTTATAACAAAATGCTTCTCTCTCTTTTTTTTTTTTTTTTTTTTTTTTTTTGTGTGTACCAAGGGCACAATCAAACAAGAACTTTAACTACCCAACAAAACGAAGCAATAAATAGATAATAACGTTTTCAAAGGAGCGATTGGTTCCGGGGATAGGAAGGCTCCGGTAGTACAGGACCCTGGAACAAGGATTACAACCTCTCCGATATAAACTAGCGGGATAGTATCGCTATAAAGGGAGCCTCATGTTTAATGCAACAAGTTTCGATTTATGTGTGCCAAGGAAAGTCATTTACCGTCACCCCTTCCATAAAATGTATCTTTACTATATATATATATATATATATATATATATATATATATATATATATATATGGATAATTCAAAACAACTATTTTGGCGACGTTTCGAGATTCTTTAATATTGTTCTCATAATCATGCCCTACATTGAAAAAACATGCCGGGGCATTTACGGCTTGAAAAATTTTCAATTTTTCATCATAAGAAAGGGTTTTACGCTTTACCATTTTCGAGAACTAAAAAAATATTGTCGAACGACAGTTAAAGAAACGTATCGCATAATTGTTTTTATCAGAAACCGAAACAAACCGGAAACACATGTCAGGGTGGAAGTTACAGTTAATCCTACTTAGAATCTTTGATCTGTCTAAACTCTACTTATTTAACAAATCGACTTCGATATGTAAAGGTTTTCCGATAAAAACTTCGTTTTGTAGAGGTGCGGTGTAAGCTAATAAATCTTCGAAAATTTGATATATCTAGGTCTTCTTAACCAATCCTTCGATAAGTAGAAGTAAAAATAACATAGGAATGGCAGGCGAATTCAAGAGGAATAGAAAAACTTCGATTTATCAAGGAATTCGTTATATCGAGGTTCCACAAAACCAATAATTTACCTAGGAAAAAAACCTCTTTGGTACCGTTGTTGCGGTTCGAAAAACACTTGTCAAAAGGAATCAGATTCATGTTACGCCATCTCCATTGCTGTTTGAATACTTGAATAACGGGGAAGAAAAAAATAAAAATAAAAAACGGAGGAAATAAAAACAAATAAAAGAGTGGGAAGTGAGGGAGGCGGGATGTCTCAATTAAGCTGTCCCTGGAGATGATAGATCTCAGGTGGGGGGGGGGGGGGGAGAGATGAGGTCATCAGCGAACTCGACGCCTGTCTCAGAGCAACGAGTGCCACCGGATTGTAAACAGGTCTTTCAATGGATTCCATGAAAGTAGTAGTACTTCTGATCAATCGTTCAACAAGAGGCAAGTCTTTTTGAGTGGATAACACAAACAGGAATCGATTTATATGTAGGATATATCTTATTTGCGGTATACGTGACGACCCCACCATTTTGAAAACGTTTTAGGAAAAAATATATAGATATTTAAAGAAAAATTAATTATTGATATTCAGAACTGTATACATATATGTACAATGAGTAAATTTGGAGAAATTATTACAATAAAGAGTCACAAATATGAAGAACCACTCACTAGTAGCACTTCAATAAAAAGAAAATTCTATATAAGAAGGTCTATCGGCCATCTTCTTTTCAGACGCCTCGGTGAATTATCGGGAATAAAATGGGAAGCATGTTGAGAGACAAGTGGATTAGAATGGTTATGAAGTTTACTATGAAAGGACTGGTATCTGGTTTCAGCAAAATCAGCAACGTATGGAACATTAAGTAAGGTCTTTATGGATAAGTTTATTTATGACAAAGTAAGCAGCATTAAGGATTTTTGATTACAAGGATTGGATACAAGATGAATTATATGGTATCCAGGACGGATCGTTGCTCTCAAGACATGCTTAAATATATATATATATAAAATAGGCTTTTTAAGGAAAAAAAATTTAATTTTCCATATTGCGTTCTGTACACGATAGTATTTTTTATTTATTGTAGTGTAAAGTGTTTCAATAAAAAGAGATATATTGATATCTAATATATATATATATATATATATATATATATATATATATATATATATTTTTTTTTTTTTTTATAAAAATTTACAACTACACAAAATATATACTTTAAGTAAATGTGTTGATAGTAATTACAAAAACATGTCAACACTTGAAAAGAACTACTCATCAGTAGCACTTCATTAAACATTTTCTACTAGAAGGTCTCTAGGCATTCTTATTTTCAGACGCCTCGGAGGAGTAAAAAGCAAGTTGAGAGACTAGTGAATTAGTGTGATGATGGAGTTTCCTATGGAAGAATATGTATTTTGTTTGAGCTAAATCAGCAACATATGGAACATTAAGATCTTTATGGATAAGTTCATCTGTAACAAAGTAAGGAGCATTAAGGATTTTGGATTGTAAGTATTGCATACGGGAAGAATTACAAGGTTTAGTTGAGCCCCAAAGCTTAACTCCATTTGTCCAAATAGGTCAGAAAAATTTCATATAAATGAGCTTTTTGTAATTAATTGGTAGGTTTGAACGTCTGTCTAGTAAATGTTGAAGAAGTCGAAAACAGCGAGCACTTTCCTGTCGTTTTAATCTTTAACGATTTAAAGTTAAACGTTTGTCAAGTTGGAGTCCTAGATAGCAGATCTGTTCAACAGGAATCATTGGAATGTTATTAAAGGGTACTGTAGGGCAGGTATTCGAAAAAAGATATGGGCAAAGAAAAATCAAAACTTTAAGGTCGTTTCATATGACACGTGTATTTTTATTATTTCAGAATTTAATGTTGACCGTTAAACCGTTAATGTTGACCGATGTTATACTAAACCGATGTTCCTATTTTATTAAATTTACCGTTTTTTAAAAATATGACAATAAAATACCTTTCTAAGTTTTGTTTTTAGAAATTTTCTTAAAGTAAAATATTTGAAAATGATTCTCAGGTCAAAAAAGTATTTGCTGGCTTTACTTCATCACAATACCCAGATCTATTCAATTCTGTAAATAAAAAATTGATAACACGTTGCAATGCATGAACATCTCAATTTATTAAATCATATAATTACAAAAACAGATATATCCATTAATTTTATAGAAAATTTATACTTTTAATCTGTTAATAGAAAAATGTACTTAAAAGCGATAATAGCAGAACCAATCGGAAAGACGCTACCCGAATGGAACCAATCGCAACTCCGTTATCCTTCTTCAACTGGGAAATAGTTGGCTGATAGCTTATATTTACTACCTATTGTCATTATTAGTATTCCTTATTATTTTTTATTTATTCATATTTAAATAATATAAAAAATTTTTATATAGATTACTTCCTAGCAATTCATTTTAAAATTAAATAAAAACAAAAATGAATCTATGAATCCTGCAATCAAAGATGGGGAATGAAAATTAACTGAAAGTAATTGTTTAAAGTTATCAATCAAATTCGTCAATTAAATTTAAGTCCGACGCCGATTTTATTATAAATTCGAGATGAAAATCCTTTTTTATAGCTTTTTTTTTTCTCGTTTGAAAAACGTGATCTTCCTCCTGTTTCACCAAAACATTTCTGTTTTAATGTTGATTAAAAACATTTAAAAAATCATTGTTTTAGGTAGTACATTAAAAAAATAAATTTATTCACAGAATTTAAGGTATCTGCTTGAGGTCCTCGTAGAAAATAGAAAGGACAAGAAAGAAAAATATTCGCGAGTTTTAATAAAATTATAGTTTATAGATAAATAAAAAAATGAAATAAAATAAGTCAAACATGAATAAAAATATATTGCTCAAAATTTAAGAACTAGTTTTAAAATTATTCACCAAAAAAAAAAAAGTTAGATCAGTACAAATTAATTTAAAATTCTAACAACACAAACACAGGATGGACATACACCTTGAAACACATGTTCCCGGCATCTGCCCTTTGCAACGAATCAATAGTTGTAGGGAATGAAGCCACATCGACACTTCCAGGCGGGATCAAATTTACTATCGTAAGCATCATTTCTGTCATGTCTTCGTTATTGAAAATCCAGCAAAATATTATAAAAATAATAATAATAATAATAAAAAATAACATAAGGATGGAAATAACCAATATTCCTTAAATAAAATATTTACAATTATTATTTTATAGAGCTTTGGGTCTCCAATAAAATCTTTTAAAAATTCGCAATGTTCCATTAATCGTCACAAATAAACTTATCCATAAAAATATTAATGTTCCATATATTGCAGATTTAGCCCATATCCTTTCTACTAGTCTCTCAACTTGCTTCCGATTCTATTCCAGATAACAAACACTCTGAAGGGCATGAAAAGAAGATGACGACGGAACCTCCAGATATATAATTTAAATTAGAGTGCTGCAATGGTGTTTTGCTTTACAAGCAATTCAAGTTATTATGAGCATTAATGATTTGCTTCATTACCTCTTTGGGCTTGATGAAAACCCAAATAGTATTAATTTATTAATATTTAAAAAAGATTTTCACTCGGTTTCATTTTTTTAAATTAAAAATTGGTTATTCGGCACGAAGGCAAACATAAGCATAAATTTAGCGAAATTTTATTTAGGTTAAAAGGTGGAAAGTTAAATGTTGATACTTCTCACTCAAGAACGACAGTTATTATAAGAGTGAATTATATTTTATTTTATGAAATATTTTTAGTAAGAAATAATTTTCCAAACGCCTTAAAAATATTAAACTTTTAAACGTTGAAGTATTTATTATGCATATCTTAATATAAATAAAATATTTCGAATTTCTAATATTAATGCACCTTTAGAACGTTTGAAACTATTGTGAAATGATTAATGAGTTTACAAGTTTCATTATCTTATATAAAAGAGTAAATAGTAATACTTATAAACTAGACGTACAGAGTTGAGCTTTGGGGCTCTACTAAACCATCTAATTCATCTCGTATCCAATCCTTACAATCCAAAATCCTTCGAAAAAGCCTAAATGCCCCTTACTTTGTCACCAATAAAGTTATCCATAAAGACCTTAATGTTCCATATGTTGCTTATTTAGCCTAAACCAGATGCCTATCCTTTCATCATAAGCTCCATAACCACTCCAATCCATTAGTTTCTCAACTTGTTTCTCACTCCATTCACGATAATACTCCGAAGCATCTGAAAAAAAGATGGCCTGGAGATCTTCTAGTGTAGATATTTTATTGAAGTGCTATTGATGAGTAGTTATTTTTAAGTTTTGACATGTTATTGTAATCGTTATCACCTCATTTACTTAATGTATATATTTGTATAGTTGTAAATTTCAATAAATTAATATATAGAGGGGAAGATATATAGAAGTTATAAGCTTATATGTATCCATAACTGTTTTTTATTAAACTGACCATTAATGAATTAGCTATAAGTTTCAATAATCTTAGGTTTTAAGAACGATTAATAAAAAAAAAAAATAAAATAATAAATAATAAGATTCTTTGAAGGAATATGACATCCGTCGCACATTGTCGCATTTCAAAAAATTATACATCAAATGAACTCAAGACATAACACAATCCAATAAATCAAAGTTAGACATCTATATTTCTACAGTTTTAGGGAAAATAACAACTTACAAGAATTTTTTTAACTACTCTCTAAGCATACAAAGGATTTCAAATTTTTTTTTTTTTTTTTATAAAGAAAATGAAAAAGCGTCGTAATCAGGAGCGTACAAAGACGGATACCCCGGTTAAAGCGCCGGATCAAGGTGGCACAGGAAGATAAGGAAGAAAGAGTGGCCCCTGTGAGGGATTAGGTGTCCCCAGCCGAGCGGAATTCCCGCAGCTTCCGGTCCAGCGAGCAGTAAAACGGCCCGGCAGGCGTCCATGTTGCACATCTACATGCAGTTATGCACCATCCAATGACCTGGTTTGTAAGGGCAGAAACAGCTAAGAGTGGAATGAAAAGAAAAGGGATTTTAATTGTGACAGAAGGACGAGTCATATAATTGTATAACCAACGTCATGAGATCTATCAAATCCAGGTAGAGACCATCGAACTCCACAATTATTGTTTTCTATTTATTCATTACTTTCTTGCAGATTATAATATTTACTCGATCAAAACAATTTCAATAGTAGTCCAAACAATAAGCGCTGAAGTGAGGGGTGCGAAGTGCATGAAACATGTGATTAATTTGATCTCAGGGCTTCGTTAGGAGAAGTTAAAAGGTAAACATAATAAAAGTCCCCGCCTTAAGCGGAGGGAGCTAACGGTGGGGGAGACGGGACAAGGTCCTATTTTTGGGTTTTTCGATCGTATCTCGAAAACAGTGGACACTAGAAAAATATATTGGAAATAAAAATTAAAGCTAATTAAATTTTCTATAAAATTGTTTATATACTTATTTGTTGAACTTTCAACCGTTTTTGAGATATACGTTACTGAAAAACGATAATTTTCGCTGATAAAAATAATTTTTATCTTACGAAGAAATAGAAAATTTAATACTCTGCAACCTTAATTCTGATTTTTTTTTCTGAGAAACGATTGTGGAAGGCACTAGAAGCAAATGTTTGACAAAGGAGGTAAAATTTTTTTTTTTTGCGAAAATTACCAATTTTCAATAACATATATTTCGAAAACGGTTGGAAGTTCAACAAATATGTATATAAACAATTCTATAGGAAATTTAATAAGGCTTAATTTTTACTTGAACATATTTTTCTAGAATCCATTATTTTCGAGATATAATCGAAATCCCAAAAATGGGACCTTCTCCACCGTTATCTCACCTCCCAGGAGCGGGGACTTTTAGTATGTTTATTTTCTAACTAGTCCTAACGAATCCCCGAAGTAAAAAATAATCGCATATTTCATGCACTCTACAATATTTTTATTGATTAGACTAATAGAGAACTTTGTTAATATGTTGGCGTGTTACAAAACGTAGGAAATTGTGGGTTGACAAGCCTTGATCATGGAGTTACTACCCACGACCAACATTCCAGTAAATAAGCATGAAAATATCAACACTGAATTAACAACGTTGCAGAACTGGTGACATTATATTTATATTGTAATGTGTCAACTGATACTAGAATAATATGAATGAAGAGTATTTGCTACCATAATAGTTGTTATGTTTTTTAATATTGTATTCAAACTTGCCGAGTACATACATACATATATGATGGTTTGAATCGGAATTTGCAAGGATAGAAGTTTAGCCAGAAAAAAATATATTACCATGATGACTAGCTGTTAATAGACCTTAGCTAAAAAAGAGGGGACGAAAATGGATTAGGTTCGCCGGTGTTGAGGCGATTTGTTTCAGTTTGTAAACTGTTCGGGAGGCGGTGTGGGAGGGTTCAGTCGATAGGGAGGAAAAAACAGGAAGCACTCTTTCACCTTGCAGGCCTCCCTATCCTAGACCAGGTACTTTTAGCAGTATCCAAGAGGATGACTATCATAATGTTATCAGCGTAAACATGAAGTTTATAATATAATAACAACAATATATATAAATATAAAAGAGGAATGACATTAATTAAAACACAAGATAAAGAAATGAAAATCAACAGAGAAACATTTCTGTGCTGCTAAGTGCAATTATTTATCTGATGTTGATTATAATACCAAGAAACCATGAGATCCAAAATAAGTGAACACCACGTATCACCAATAGAATCACCAAGTTCAGAGATAGACAAAATTTAATCATAACTAAAATTTAATCAAAATTGAATCATTTCAATTTCACAACTAATTCCTGGAATCAACCACCTAATTTAATAATGATTAAATCTTTCAATTTTTTTTTAATGAATTAATGGATATTTGATTAATAGATTTAATCATAATTAAATTAGATGATTGATTCCAAGAAATTTATCAAATAGCGGTCATTAAATTATATCTATGATTAATTCAGCACAAGCAATTATTGAATTATTATTTCTAATTTATTTTTAAATTTATTTAGTTAAAAATAAAAATATAAATTTCTCAGAATGAGGGGAATTAAAAGAAAATTTAATACACCAATACAATCTCATCATTAAAAGAAAGAAATTTTTGAATTATTCAAACAGTTTGGTTGAACATGAATAAAAGATACTTGTAAATGAAAAATCCTAAATCGAATTTGTGGATAGTTGACAATTACTATAAACCAAATCGATAATAAATATTAATAAAATGTTATAATAATTAAAACAAAAATTAACTTTTTTTGAGGATATTACTACAATGGCTTGTCAATAACATGTGAAAAACCACACACTAGTAGCACTTCAATAAAAAAAAAAAATTCTATATAAGGAGGTCTCTCGACCATCTTCTTTTCAGTCGCCTCAATGGATTAGAATGGTTATGGAGTTTACTATGAAAGAATAGCTATCTGGTTTGGGCTGAATCAGTAACATATGAAACTAAGTCATTATGATTAAATTTATTTGTGACAAAGTAAGGACCATTAAGGAATTTCCGAACGATTTTGGATTGCAAGGATTGGATATGAGATGAATTAGATGGTTTGGTGGAGTCCCAAAGCTCAGCTCCATATGTCCAAATAGGTCTGATACCTGCCATCTAACTGAACCTTTTGTAGTTGTAGGTTTGAACGTCTGTCCAGTAAATGTTGAAGTAGTCGAAAAAAAAAATTAGCTAAAAATTCTATTTCCGATATGTGTTATGCTAGTTCTGAATAATTATTCACAAGCATGACTATTATATATATATATATTCATTTTTTTAAACAATTATAAAATTTGTTAATTAAATGAAATAAATAATAATAAATTATTAAAAATGTTAAGTAAATACGTATATCGTTTTATTGAATATGAAATTATATAAATAATATGATTTCTTAAAAGACATGATGATCCCTTGTTGAAATCTACCCATCATGCCTTATGAGCCTCAACTATTTAAGTCGCCCATTGTATGATCAAAGTAAAAGTAATAACCTAAATTAATAAAGAAAAAAATATTTGAATTTTAACTACTAACAAATAATAATTATTATTATTCGAAAAGGTCAAGTAAAATTAGAGACCGAAGGGAATTTTAAAACATTTTTTAAATCAAATGATATTTTGCTTGTTTGGATTTAAGGAAAACAATAACGTTATTGACCTATATCAAATTCAATGCCAAAAAAAAAAAAAAAAAAAAAAAAAAAAAAAAAAAAATACTAAACATAAGTATCTTTTAAAAAGCATTTATTTTTAAACTGAGCGCCTGATAAGAAGTCATGTATAGATAAAGCCTTTATCTGATCTGAAACAGTAAGCGACTTGTTTATTTTACTTGAGAAGTTCAAAGTTTTATTGTTTGAGGATACAATAGATAATTTAGGTGTACTTCAAAACAATCTGATGAGTACAAAATTATTAAAGCTTTTGGTTTCCATTATTAAAAAAAAATGGCGTGTAAACCTGAGAGTAAAGATTGAATTATTTCCAAGGAGTGAAATTCTAAAGCGGTAAAGAAAAAATTAATATAGACTTGACTTTTGGCTCCTCATATAGCAGGGGAAAGTTGTTTGGTAATGCTCGGTTTGAATATAAACACTTTAATTGATTATGTATTTTAAAGTATTTTATTTTATAAATACTGTATTATTATTATTTTTTTATTTTCAATTGTTCACAAACACTTCAATCCTCATCTCATTAACCTTCAAGAATCGTGTCGAAATTGGAGGATCAAAATAAATCTTATCAAATAACAGTTTAACAATATCCCTCTGATCCCTGTTGAACAGATCGATCCACTATTTAGGACTCCAACTGGACAAACGTTTAACTTGGAATCCACATACAAGACTAAAACTATAGGACACTGCTCATCGTTTACTTCTTCAACATTTACTGAACAAACGTTCACATGTTCCTATTTACTACAAAAGACCTTTTACATGACAGTTATCAGACCTATTTGGACATTTGGAGTCGAGCTTTGGGGCTCAACTAAACCTTCCAATTCTTCCCGTATCCAATCCTTACAATCCTTCGAAAATGCTCCTTACTTTGTTACAAATAAACTTATCCATAATGATCATAATGTCCCAAATATTTCTGATTTAGCCGAAACCAGATACATGTCCTTTCATGGTAAGCTACATAACAACACAAATCCACTAGTCTCTCAACTTGCTTCCCATTCTATTCCTGATAACCCTGCGAGGCGTCAAAAAGAAGATGGCCGAGTGACATTCAAGTGTAGAATGTTTATTGAAGTGCTACTGATGAGTAGCTCTTTTCAAGTTTTGACATGTTATTGTAACCATAATCAACCCATTTACTAGATGTATATGTTTTACAAAAAAATTCAATTGTGACTACAATTTTCTTTTATTCTGAAGGATTAGGATTTGTAATTTCCTTGACAGTGGCGGTTTGTGATTTTTTAATTTAACGAAAACAAGAAAGCCCGCATTACTTTCCGCACAACCGAATAGCTAACAGTATAAGATATGCATTGCCCGTAAGTACTTCCAACCACTTCTTGTGAGCAAACTAAGCCGTGGAACCGAGCAAGAACCCTGGCAGGTATAAGGGCGGAATGGCCAACCCTTATAAATTTCGGAGTAGACCCCCCTTCCTTAATATTCATCAACAAGGAGACGCCTCCTCCCTCCCAGCCCTTAAACCGATAACCGACCCTTCGTCACTCAAGGTTTTTCCTAATTGCAACAAGGGATGAATAATTGTCATCCATTAGAGAAATTGTTTTCGGATCATTAGCTGCGGAGAGCATTGATAAAATATTATTCTAAACAATAAATAAGAGACTTACAAGAATGGAGGCATTCTGCGATGGTGGTAGCATCCACGAGGTAACCATGGCACAGGACGCAAACTAGGTACGGATTCACCTCAGTCAGCTTAACTCTGTGACCCTCCATTGTCTGCAAAAGAAATAATAAATATAAAAATCATAAACACAACATAAAAACAAAATAAATTAAAGAACAGTGAAATAGCTAACCTATGAAGAACAAAACAATTCTTAAATTAATATTCCAAAAAGTATTGATACTTTATTTTTCTTTTATCTAACAACATTTGCAAAACAAATAATACTAATAAAAGAGGTTAAGCATACTCTGGTTATCCAGATAAAGACAGAGAGATAACAGTGGTCCATATGTTAAAAATAAAAGCGTTAGTGGTGATAAGTTGGAATTAAATGCGTACGATGTTTTTTGAGAGAGAATTATAAAGAAAAAAACAATTAATGAATTAATAAAAACAAAAGGATTTGTTTTGTTAATAAACATACACATATTGTGCAAGGTTAATTTTAAAATAGAGGAAAAACAATCGTTGTCAAGATCTACTAGTAGGGAAGAATATAATTTTTAACAAAATGGATATTTTAATCATTAAAAGCATAGTATATAAAAGAGAAGTCATGTCTTCGAATTTTTCACTTATGAGTCCTCTTATAATCACTTGTTGATCGTCATCATTTACAGAACACAAGATCTAACATGATCAAAGTACTCTTCCAGTAATTAGAGATAATCTCCATAAGAAAAACTGTTTCCTGGAATACATACTATTAAGCATTTAAGAAGACAATGTAGAAACCATAAAAAACGTTAAGCGATATCATAAAGATGCAAAATTTTGCGTATGAGTGTAATGCTACGTAAGGTCTATTGCCTATGTATGTTACAAATGTAAAGGCTTCAAATAAATAATTAAAGTATAATAATGTCGATTAAGGAGAGCCAAAAGACTTCTAGCCCCAGAAATGGATTATTGGAGACGTTCCTGCGCAGTATCGTGGATTCAGAAAGTTCCAAATACTGAAATTAGACAGAAAGTGGAACAAAAGAAAACGGAAGAAAGGCGAAAGATGAATAGAGGAATGTGTGAGGGAGACGGGATGGATAGACAAAAATGGAACCAATTTATTTTTGGTTAAGATATATAACATATTGTTGCAAAAAAAAGTCTTTAATAATAATAATAGAAATTTTATCTTGATTGCAATTAAAAAAAAACAAAAAATCATGTAAAATTTACAGAATTGTTGCGGATCTACCCAAAAATAGTCTAAAACAGATATAATTTAACAGGAAAAATTCTTATTCATAGTAACAGGATCTAAAATAACCCTATAAAGATTGTTGTTACACGTAACTATTTCACAAAATTCGTATATTTGTATCTTAACGAGAAAACATACAGAAAAAAAATTTAAATAAAAAATATCCAGCAAGACCTACCGATGACATTATGAGTCCCTTTTGGCCTTAGCCCAAACACCATTTCAATAGAATCTCTTCCAGTGTCTAAGAAGGAATACCGTTGATTTTGTTTTAACGATTTAGTATCAGATAAATCGAAACAGTCCAGTATAAAAATAGGTTTAATTATGCTAGATAAGATGTTTGACATTTTGGGTCTCTTTTGAAAGCATCCCAAAAACCATTTCAATAGAATCTCTTCAGGTGTGCAAGAAGGAATGCCGTTGAATGTTTTAACGATTTAGTATCAGATAAGTCGAAACTTAGTCCAGCATAAACATAGTTTTAATTATGCTAAACAAGGTGTTTCAAAATGAATGTAGTTAGTAAGCTATGGTTTTAAGTTCATTCCTATTTCTCTGCTGCTTCCTATAGATAAGAATAGTGCGGGTGATCCCCTCTCACTAGCAATCAGTGATCTACCCGTGAGCAATAGTTAGAAGAAGATAGGGGCACGGAGGAGAATTAGAAAGAAAACAGCAATTTGGCGGAGAGACGTGGCTGGATGGGAACGTAGTAATTTGTTGGTGGAGTGGAAGGCTCTCAAAGGATCCTTATCTCGCCATCATCCCCTCCCCCTTTCCATCCCCCCCCCCCGGCCGGCGGATTACAGCTAGCCCTCTTCTTCATTTTACGATGCCTCAGTCAAAATTAAAATCCAAACACAAGAAGGGGTGGATATAAAATGGTAGCGACCATTATAGCGGTCAGCCTTGGGGCAGTAAGTGTTGATGTAGAACTTAGTACAGAAAAAAACTGAACGACCATTACCCAGGAAGAGTCTTGGGTTCAGAACTTTAACCGAAGTAGTTAAGTAAAGATCTACAATTACTACATTACCATCGGTTGAAAAGGGATAGATTATGCCGAATATCAACCGCCAGGTTATTCCCCTAATTAAGGGTACCCAATTAACAGAGGCTGAGTTACCTCCAGGTCCCGTCCTCGAAGTCTATCCTCGGCTGAAATAACAGAAGAGGAATGTTTTGTCTTCAGCTATTTTACTTATTCACATATTTGACGGTGTGGTGTACCACTGCATTAGAATAAAAAAAAAAAGTATAATTCTCATGTGAAAAGAAGTGTAACCGTTGAATTTTCTGTTGCATACTTATAAGAATATCCCTCATTCTTATATCAGAACATTTATTTTCTTCAAACTTAAAAAAATGTAATCTATATTATTTGTAATTTACACACTAATATATTTTTATATTATATAATATAATATATATTTTTATAATATATTTTTTATATTTCTCTTAACCAGCAAACCAGAGAGACCACCTAGGTAGCCCATGTTTTTCAACAAAAACAAGACAGTATGCTGCAGGGATGTGTAAGTTAGACGATTAATACTTAAAACAACTTAATCAGGAAGCCACTTTGAATAATACTGCTACTTCCATTTCAAAAAAAAAAAAAAAAAATCTGAATGAGATGCAATTAAAATATTTAATGAGGCAAGGAATTGTTTTCTTGTTAATTATTAGAAGTACCAGCTGTAGAAATCTCAAGGGTGAGATGAATAATCAAACGCCCATTTTCTGAAGGGACATCGATTGTAAAAAAAAAAATGTTTAAATATCTAATAAAGAATTATTATTAACAAGAGAGAGTATTTGAAAAGATTGTCAGCTACCACAGCTATTATTTATGTAAATTTCAGGATTAGTTTTCGGGATGTTAATGCCTCTGTGGTTGTTGATTTCATGAATGCCGTTGGATTGATTACAATATTGGAATGATATATATATGTTATGAGTTAGTTGACTTCATTATTTGTGTATTTCAGTTTTATTTTAAGTTCCTTATAAAATAGAGTAAATAATAGGACGTATAAAAAAAATGACAGTTTTAACAAATTCCAGAGTTCAAAAGTCTGTAAATATCTTAATGCTATTTATTATTTACCAATACTTAATAATCCCTTTAGAGCATTCCCTAAGCTTGTTTTTAGCACTGGACCTCTTAAAAAAAAAGCCTCAGTTCAGTTGTTTTTCCAAAGAAGAAACATGACAGTGTCCTACGAAATTCTCGTAATTTTAAGACACTACTAGAAAAAAATTCACAGCCACTGAAGCAACTCGTGAAATTATTAATTATGAAGGGGCAGGTGTCCTTGAAGAGCGCACTGCGCGGTGTTGGTTTGAAAAATTCAGAAGTGGAGATACGACGTTGGAAAGGAAGAAGGGCCCCGGGCGGCCATTAATGATGAGGTTCTGAAGGAAGCTGTTGAGTCAAATCTGTCCACAAGTACTCGCGATCTGGCCAGGGAGTGTGGTGTGTCGAAAGATACTGTTAGTTGCCATATTCTCTCCATGGGGAATGTGAAAAAGACCTGTAGACTGGTCCCTCACGAACTTACTCCACAACAATCAGCAGGAAGGGTTACAGAACTTTCTGGGTTTGAACTCCTGCCTCATCCACCATATAGTCCAGACCTCGCACCTTCGGATTACTACTTGTTTCGATCCACGACTCATTTTCTTCAAGGGAAAAAATTTGATAATTTTGCGGAAGTTATAAATGCTGTCCAAGAGTTCTTTGACAGCCATCCCAAGGAATGGAATCAGCGTGGCATCGAGCAATTGGCTAACACGTGGGTAATGACGGTAGATAACTAACAATGGACTATACTTTGAGTAATTATTTTATTTTATATCAAAGAAATAATAATACAAATATTTGTTTCAAAAACGGTCATTTTTTTTATACTCCCCATTAAAATGTTAAATTTTTACGTTCACTCTGAAAGTGTTGGTATGAAATGAACGCCATGAGTAATTAACTCAGAATGGCCTAGCTATAAATTCATCATAGAAAATTTCCTATCACCGATCTGCAAATCGAAGATATTTACGACCGCACGAAAGCTATTACCAACTCGGTACTCGGGAGCTCTTACCCTGCCGGTACTGGTGCGGGTAGTAGACTTAAGTAGCTCCTCTAACAAAGGATCCGCAGAAGCCACTTCGCCCTCGGAGGAATTTAATTAATACAGAATGCCCAGCTTTTCCTTATTGAAGGGTGATTCTCTTCGCTCGGCAGTGTTCGCCTTATCGCTTTCCGATCTCTTTATAACCGGGATGGGGGAGAGAACAAAGAAAACCGGAGTCTAGTAACTTAGCAGCATATTAGCAGATATTCGTTAAATATTTACAGAACTTGTTACAGTGCGGTTTTCACTCTTCTTGTTTGTGATTGGAAATATATTCCAGTAGGAAAGATGAAATGTAATGAAAGTACATTCGGGACTCCATTAACCGAGCCTGTTTAATATTTTAATTGCACCAATAATTGTATTTCCGAACAAGACATTAGATTGTCTTAGTGGGAGCATTACTACGGGAAGTCAAGAGAATAGGGAGGGTGTCAACGCTGTTCGATTTGATGTTTTTAGATAATGCCATGTTGCGGCAGATAGAATGTTAGTTAATTAAAAGAATATGAGTGAATAAATCCTTTGATAATATTTTATGTCTGTTAAATAGATACATGCATTACGACATTGTTCTACATTATTTTTTCTTATATATTTCCGTTATTTTTTGGGGGGATTTTGATCAACCGAGGATTTGATTATCCGAGCCTAAAACGTTCCTAACCACGTCGGTTAACCCAGCCACAAATGTAAATAGATCTTAGAAAGTTTTATCTATGCTGATTTCACTTTGAAAATCAATTGGATTATTTTGCCCAGATCTATTGATCAAGCGGTATTGTTGTTTCGCTCGAAGGCATAAAAACTGCTAATAGTTATGCAATGGCACTAGATATTAATTTTATAATATAATAATAAAATCCACTTTTATAATTTATGTTACTATATATACTATACACACCAAATATCATTTTGTTGTTACATATTCGTTCATTATTATACTGTTACTCAAATATTAATATAATTATACATACGTATAAGTTTTGCATATTATTATAATATTCTCGTATATATAATGTTATAATAAAATATTAAATTCAATACGCGTTTTGTCAAAGTACGTGTCTCCAAAATATATGCACTCTTAGCATGTACGATCCAGTAAAGCTAAAAAAAAAAAAAATTAAATAAAAAAATACAAGTACGAAACAATATCCAACACTGTTTAATCAGTGTGGATTACACTACCTATACCTCTCTCTCTCTCTCTCTCTCTCTCTCTCTCTCTCTCTCTCTCTCTCTCTCTCTCTCTCTCTCTCTCTCTCTCTCTCTCTCTCTCTCTCTCTCTCTCTCTCTCTCTCTCTCTCTCTCTCTCTCTCTCTCTCTCTCTCTCTCTCTCTCTCTCTCTCTCTCCTCTCTCTCTCTCTCTCTCTCTCTCTCTCTCTCTCTCTCTCTCTCTCTCTCTCTCTCTCTCTCTCACTCTCTCTCTCTCTCTCTTTTCCTCATGTCAACACAAGAAAAATCTAAATATGTCATTCAACACAAGAAAAATCACTAAATTATTCAGCAGGGGCAATATACCAAGTAAATTCACCCTCTCCATTCATTAATCAGGTTCAACTAAACTTTTAACGCTGTATATACAAATTCTCTCTCTCTCTCTCTCTCTCTCTCTCTCTCTCTCTCTCTCTCTCTCTCTCTCTCTCTCTCTCTCTCTCTCACTCTCACTCTCTCCTTTTTTCCTCCTGTATTGTAATACGAATATAGAGGTAAGCAAAACTTCATTTGATTAATAATTTAAAATCCGTTTCATCACGACTGATCCACATCGAGTTCTTCCGCTATTTGACGAGTAGTTTTGGTGGGGTCAGCTTCAACTATTGCCTTTAACTGGTCGTTGTCAATAGCAGAGGGACGGCCACCACCTTCTTTGTTTGAAAGGTCAAAATTTCCACTACGGAATTTTTTAAACCATCGCTGCACTGTAGATTCATTAATGGTACCTTGCCCCCAAACTTCATTAATATTTCGAGCCGTTTGCGCAGAACTACGACCGAGTTTGAGCTCATACATGTAAATTTGCCGAAAATCGCTTCTAGACGTCATTTTGTCTGGAGGCACTGAATGGACTGAACTAAATGTTCAAGAAAAAGGATTATATAGGAAAGTAAGCGAGATAAATAGGCTTTAAAATGATGTGTATAACTTAGCATTGTGGATTAGTTTTGTTTACACAATTGGAATTAATAATTAAACGGAAATAAAATCCTGCATTATTTTTGCATCAACCTAATATTAAAGAAGGCAATATCAACAACAATCGTTAATGTTTTCAAATGCGTATTCCAGACAACTATTCCAGTCACTTCCAGGCGTATGAGAATGTGATGTAAGACAGTTGGAATCGATATCATAGAAGTGTCATTGCAAATTATGAATGTCAACTAACGCGCGACTATTGCAATCCAGTATCGCAGTTTACAAGAAGTGGGATGAAGAGGATAGAGGGATAGTGAGGAGAGAAAAAGAGACAGTAAATAAGAGCGTAAGGTAGAGGACAGAGGAACGGAACGAAGCGACAACAATGAGAGCCTGGAATAATGATTAATGGAAGAGCAGCTGATGTTCAAGGTCGGATCAATGGGGCCCCTCATTCACCTCCCGCCGTACTCCTACGTCGTCGGCTAGGCTGGCTCTCACCTACGAAAGTGGATACCTCACCCTTCGTCGGGTTTTTTATTAAATAATTTTATTAACTGAATGTTAAACAATGTCTCCCTAATATTTTGATAACTACTGCAGTATTCACGATTTTTCTTATTGTATCATCAACAACCCATGATAGAAAACGACGTATTTAAACGTGGATAGTGACCATCGTTCTTTAGGAAAATAATTCAAATCTTTAAAGCTTTATATAGTAATATCGACAAATAATTAATTGTTTCTTATAAATATTGATTATGATAGTTAATTCAATTCAATGAAACGTACTAATTCAAAAATTACACCAGAAAGCATTAATTTCATATGCTGCGATTCATTCATACATCATCGAATCATCTGTATCTGCATTTAATTAAACGGAAAACGCACATGGTACAAGATGATGTAGATATAATAGCCAGCATTTGCATTGACCGCGTGTTTGTGAAGGGGTGAGTCCACCCTCCCAGCGGTGTCAGTGGCAACTCCAATCAAAACAGCAACAAAACATCATTGGGGTGATAACCAAGAGAATCAGGGCTTTATTGTTTGAAGTTAATGCACTTTGGTCTTGCATACCGTCCAACATGAAGCTTTGTTACAAGAATAAAAAGGTCATAAAATAATAAACAAAAAAAATTTCACTCCAAGATGGATGGGGTGGTTCGCTACAAAATTTGAAACGTACTCGAAAAATATTTCTAGGGAAAATGTTTTCTTAAAGATGAATGCGGATTCCATTAAACAGGCCTAAAAAAGAAGTTTTCGAATGATTTTCATTTAAAAAAGTCGAAAATATATGATTAAAAACATATTTATGAGATTTCTGGTTCAGAGTTTGATCGAAAAGTTTAAGAAAATTCGATAAAATAGTAACTTTTGGTCATTCCTTATATTGGACACGGAAAACAGACATTTTTATAAACAATTTTTCTTTCATTTACAGTTGTAAAAATAAATACTTTAATGCTGTAGTTAAATATTATAAAAATTCATTATAAATAGTATTACTTCCGATGAGCAGTATGGTAAAGATATTTAGTATTCTTACATATTTCCTAAATCTATTAGTTTTTTTTTTTTTTTTTTGAGTAGTTTCGCATTTTAAACATTAAACATTTATCGTTCCAAAAAACACACACATATATATATATTTTATTTTGTGTGAGTGGCAAATAACTCATCAATCCTAATATACTATATTATTTATTAATATTATTAATTTATCCTATAGATATATACAAGATATAAAAACATTCAAAAATAATAAAAACAAAACAATAAACTGTTGCATGTTTTAGAAAAACAGCGGATAAACCGCAAATTAGATAATTCATCTTCGAATATCTTTTTTCGAAATGTAATTCAAAAGCTTTAAAATTGCTTCAGGCTAGTACATTGATATTTTAATTTCCTCAATTTTTTTTTTTAATATACATTTATTGAAATTTACAACTGTACAAAATATATACATTAAGTATATAGGTCTGGGCTAAATCAGCAATCAGATAAGTTTATTGGTAACAAAGTAAGGAGCATTGAGGATTTTTCGAAGGATTTTGGATTATAAAGATTGAATACGAGATGAACTGGATGGTTTAGTTGAGCCCCAAAGGTCAACTCTGTACGTCCAAATAGGTCTAACCACAGACATTTATATGAGTTTTTGGTAATTAATTGGGAGCTTTGAACTTTTGTCTAGTAAATGTTGAAGTAGTCTGTAATGACGAGCAGTTTTAGTCTTTTTTCTCAAAAATGAGCGACAGTCCACTGTGGTTCACTCTGCAGGATACATTATATTATATAATACAATAATAATAATAAATAAAGCTTTCAATGTCGAGAATAAAACGGATATTCAGAGCTGGAGTGTATATCTACAGTTATACAAGAATTGCAATCCAGAAGTTATAACTGTGAATACTTAATTATATTGAAATATATAATGAAATTATAAAATTAAAATATTATAATAATATAATTCAAACATATTGGTATTGTTCAAGAGCATTTTTGTATGGCCGTTTTCAATCTGATTTAACTACTTTTGGGAGAAAACCTTTCACATAAAGATAATCTAATAAAAAAATAAAATAAAATAAATAAAGGACTGGTTTTCGAATTTCACGCCTCATATGGGTCACTAGAATAATCGAAATGCCAATACTAAAAAAGTATAAATGCTTAATTAATTAACTTATTACTATAAATTAATTAAATATTTAACTACCGTAATAAAGCTCTCTTACCTTAGGTTTGAAAGAATCAATGATTTATAATTGCTTTCTTCTCACAATTAATTCTTAATTTATTTAGTTAATGGCCGAATTAAAGAAAAGCCTATGTAAATGTGGCCCCGCTCCTGGGCTATCTAGTTAGGTTAATTAATTTAGTGACCCGGTTCATCTCATTAATTCTAACAGTTAGTTAAGTTACCTGCGGTCAATTACTTTCAAGAAAAATTTAGAGTAATTAGAGAACTACATTCTAGATTATAGATCGAGAAGCAATCATTTAGGATAAGTAGGGGAGTTACATTTAAAAAATGTTTGTTTCTGTTTTAAAATCATCCAGCTTGGATCTGACAATTTTTACAGAAATATACGAATAACAATCCTAGAAAAAATAATTGCGACTGTATAAAAGTGGTATAAAAAAAATTCGATATTCATGAATGAAATTTTTTTAGGACGTATTTTATACTTTTTTAATATAAGTATAAAATAAAAAAAATATAATATTATATAAGAAATATTTTTACTTCTCATGAATATTTTAAATAAGCGATATTTATTGAAATATTAAATTCATTTATTGATAAAAAAAGTAATTATTTTCTATCGTTATCAACAGAGCCTTATATTTTGTTAATGCACTTTTATTAACTTGAGCTGTTTGTAACGGAATCTTTCATTTTAATTTTTTTTTTGTATGTATTACAGTGAAACTTCGATACGCTCCCGTTTGTAACTTTCCCGAATATAACATTTTTTTACCAGGACCCCGGTCCCAATGGGAAATTTTCGAATGAAAGAATGCTCGTTGTAACAATCTGATGTTTTTAACGCACCGATTAAATGTACAAATTTTTGCGAATGACATATTCATTATTGTTAGATAATATTATGTCAAAATTAAATTACATTTGTATTTACAAAAATAAATTGTGTGTACTATTAAATTAAAAACCAGAAAAGAAACACCATCATCTAATCGATTTTGAAAACAGAATTTCTTTTAATTTTGTCGATCACCAACAAAATGTTTCCGCGAAACTTTTACAATACGAATTTCATTAAATAGTGGACGTTTTGGATGCATTAAAAAAACAATTCGTACATTTTTCGTGTGCATTATTGAATTAGAAGACAAAACTTTTAATTTGGTTAATGAACTAGGAAATCTCTGATTATGAATTAGAAATCTTGATTAAAAAAAAAAAAATCAAGTAGAAGTAAGTTTGTGTGATTTAAGGGTTCTTTAATTTTGTGCATAAGATTTGGTTTTTTAAATGATCAGATTAAAATTGATGATTCCAGAGATATTTCAGAAAAAAACTGACATTTATTAAAATTTTTTCATCGTAACTACCCGTTGTCAAGTGAAAAACAATAAACGAAACTCAAAACATGTTATTTTTTAAAAATAGATTTGATGATACCTAAAGGGAAAAAAATGATAATATAATTTCTTGTCTTATCTATAAAAAAACATATTTAAATGTAATAAATAATTTTAACAAATTAGTATTTTTAGATACTAGGCAATTCGAAAAATAGTTTTAAAGAAAAAATGATTAAAAAGTGGCATTTAAATTCCTGAAATATATTTTATTTTTATTTGTTTATATTTGGCAGTTAATATTGTACGAGTTCGAGTGTATCGAAAACGAAAATGTTTTCAAACGAACCTCAAAATATTGAAGTAATTTAATATTTTATAAACAATTCGAAACACTTGCTAATACAACTCGAATAACATAACAGCTGAGTTACTTGATATCGTATCACGTCTCTAGTGGGGCCATGGCCAGTGATAAGCTCGTATTTGTTTGAGTTTCTATTCAACGTTCTCATTTTTATCTTTCCATTGATTTTTATTTTTTTTCTGATAGCTATTTAAAAAAATATTTATTAACCAATATATCTTATAAATCGTTCGGCTTAGTATTAAAACAGCCAATGATACTATTAATTATTTATTTAAAAATCATGCAAGTACAATAATAAAAAATATTCACGAAAATTTATCAAATAATTTTTGTTACAGAGTTAGATAAAATTTCAAAAGGAAAAAACAAGGAGCATGGATAAAGTATTTGGAGCAAAAAACACACAAAATAATGGTTATTTTCGTTTTTACCTATGAAACGACAACCAAGCTTTTTCTTAAAAAAAAACAAAAAAAAAACCTTATATATTAATTATAGCTGGAACCAGTACCAACGAAATGAAAATATCAATTCCGAAATCGAACTATTTTTCGCGAAGTTACGGGCTTAGGAAAAATTGTAGAAATGTACCGACTTGCAGTCAGTCCACTTCTGCGCAAAAAAAAACACGTTTGTCGTAAAATTCAAAACTATCCTTCAATCCAAAACTTTTTTTTTTTTTTTTTTTCTTAAAGCTGGTTAAATTTACTGCTAAAATCCACATATGAAGATATAATAAAGTCCCTAAACATACACATGGCAGCGCACTAAAACTCCCGAACTGTTATATCGGCAACAATCCAACAATTTATAACAATTGACAATTACCAAAAAATAATTCAATTTTAGAAAGTATTTTCCATTATGAAAGCAAATAAATGAATCATTGATAAGGAATTGGAAGTACAAGCTAAATCCGTTATGAGGTTAAACGATGTGGAAAAGGAAAAACAAAAAAACGTAGCTGAAGTCAAGGCCGCATTTGCTAGGAATTTAAATGCAGCTGTATGTGTGCCAAGTACAGGGTACGATTTGCATGTAATCTACAAATGATTTATGGTAATTTCGAATTTCTGAACTCAATTCATTCTGAGATGATTTATTCATCATAAAACACACGAAAAAATTATTGTTACATTTTTTGAAATAAATAAGTTTTTCGGATATTAGATACATTAAAAATCTATGATTTATAATAACAATATGTAAATATCTATACACTATATACTTATTTTTATTAGCTATTTATAGTAAATCAAAGATAAATTCACAATCTTTTTATGGTCCAAATCTGTTTCGACTGTTGACACTATTTGTATTAAAATAATCCTAATTCATAGCAACACTATTTCCAAGTATTTTAAACGTTCTAATGTTGAAGGTTCTGGAAATTAGTTCTTGGGGATCGACATTCTTACGCAATCCAACAGCGAGAAGAATGAGTTACCTACAGGTTAACAACCTTTTCTAAACAGAGAGGGAAGACCAAGATTCATTCCGTGAGAGTAACAAGAAATAAATTTGATCTAATTCCTTAAACTTTTCTTTTTTAATATTTACAAACGAAAAATGATCATTTTCGACACGGATATGTGTTTTGGCTAGAGGTCTGTTATTTTATGTATACGTTTTTCTCAGTCTCAAAAATGTAACATTTTGACACACTCTAGCTCTGTTGGAGTTGCTCGAATCAAAAATTTTCCGATAGTTTCCTGATCAGGAATTTAATGGAAAATATTTTTGTTATATATCACTTTTCTCTAGGAACTACCGTTAAGGAGCTGTATTGGTTTGAATGAAATAAGTCGTTTGAAAACCATATTTACACTCAACTTCGTTTATTTCAAATAATCATTGATTGAAAATTATTTTCAATTATTAATTTGAGAAGTAAATTTTGCGTAGACATATTCATGATCAATGGTTTTTGCCAGTAAGGGAGAAATACGAAATGCATTGTTTGTTCTTTTTCAGATTGGGACAATTTTAGTTATATAAAAATTTTAAATATTATCATTTATTTTTATTTTTTATCAGTTTGTGTGGAAGAAAACTTAAATAGGTATAAACAGAACACTGCGTGAGATATGAGGACTGAGTTTCACTTTGTTTGTTTGAATTTTAAACTGACTAATATCTTCACTTTTCTTGCTATAGTACAACCATATGTCAGTCAACACGAGCAAGACAAGAAAAATCACTAAATTATTCAGCATGGGCGGTATACCAAGTGAATTCACCCTCTCCATTCATTAATCAGGTTCAACTAAACTTATAACGCTGCATATACAAATTCTCTCTCTCTCTCTCTCTCTCTCTCTCTCTCTCTCTCTCTCTCTCTCTCTCTCTCTCTCTCCCTCCCTCCCTCCCTCTCTCTCTCTCTCTCTCTCTCTCTCTCTCTCTCTCTCTCTCTCTCTCTCTCTCTCTCTCTCTCTCTCTCTCTCTCTCTCTCTCTCTCTCTCTCTCTCTTCTCTCTCTCTCTCTCTCTCTCTCTCTCTCTCTCTCTCTCTCTCTCTCTCTCTCTCTCTCTCTCTCTCTCTCTCTCTCTCTCTCTCTCTCTCTCTCTCTCTCTCTCTCTCTCTCTCTCTCTCTCTTAAATTGATTTAATTACTAATTTAAAATCCATGCAATTCAATCAAGACTTTTACAATCATTTAGGTACTGAATGAAGAACCAAATTAAGGAATCTCAAGAGCGTCACGAGATGAACTCCGCGGTGTTGGTGTTACAAGGCCTGAAATGGAGACGTATAAAACCGTATCATATAACTCCTTTATGGCTGGCTGAAAGACCCTTTTAGGATTACACACTGTGCGACAGAAATCCCTTTGGTTTAGGGGGTGTCTCCTAAGCATCATGGCGGCGTTAGGTCTATAACACCCGCTCTCGGCAGGCAACGGCCACATAAACAAGGATACGACATCCTGTTGTAATTTTCACCACTTCAAAGCCGATGGTATGGAAACAAGGGAGGTAAAATATCACACAGACAAAATCATTATATCCTCAAGTATAAAATGAATTAACAAATAGATGTAGAAGTTCAAAACTATATATAGATTAGTTGGTATGTCTTGGTTAAAATGAAATATAAAGGCAAAAACAATAAATAATACACATACTCTTAGGCTGAAACATAGGCAGTCCATCAAAAGCTTTTAAACATGAATGTTCTCTAACTAACTGCATCCCAAAAAATTAATGAAGTAGATAGTTCGGATTTGCAGTTACAAACACAATTAAATAGTTTTAATTTATTGTGCCTTATCACTAATGTTTGGTCGAAAGGGCTTAGGTCTTGGAATGTAAAACTAAGGTTTGAAAACTCATTTTAAATTCCGCCTAAGTATTTTTTTATTCATGAATAGCTAAATTATTCCACTAAAGACTATTGATTATAGTAAAATACAAATTTAAACCAAATATTATTTATTAATTAGTTTTTTTTTTCATAAAAATTATGACTTAAGCCCCTTTTCCTAAACACCAGCGATGTATTCATATAATTATTCTACAGTCAAACGCACTACTAAAATCTCTATAACAATCTTTTTAAATTTCAATTATAATAACATTACAGAGGCAGGGAATGATGCTACTTAGGATTTGCCTTCTGAAATACGCAGCTACTTACAAAAACAAAAAAATAAATAAATAAACAATAACACTTATCTAACAGAAATTAAGAGTTTTGTTTGCAAGTTGATAACGAATCAGATTGAACTAATATCATCAATGTATGTTAAGATGACTTTTCAAGCAAAAATGTTTTAACATTTTATCTATGAAATATTTATTTATTATTTGATGTGTAAATTCGTGTACATACATTTGATATAGGAAACACATGTAATATAAAAGATTTTCGGAATTTTGTTGATGTTTTTTTATTTATTTATATAGAATAATGGTTCACAAGGTATTGTATTATTTTGAAATTTTATTGCTGCTTTTTGCATTATTTTTGGAATACTTAAATTTAAACTCTTTATTCATCAAGAATAAATAACTTTATAGTGTAATAGCTTCACTGAGTTAATAACTTTATAAGTATCTTTTCAAGTAGAGATTTAAAAAAAAGTTATGAATTTAATAAATGGCTTGAAATGTAAACCGAAACATTAAAATTTAATTTATTTAACTTGGACGTGTTTTTTTCTGACTTTTGACTACATATCAGTGTATCTTTTAAATAAAGCACATCTTACATTCCATTATTTTTTTTATAATTCTTTAGGCTTTATCAGCTGAATAATCATAAACATATAAACTGTCCGGGTCAAACTGAATTAACACAACAGTACCTAAGTTGAAGTAAAACAAAACAATACTAAAAATTTGTATTGAGCATAATTAAACCATATAAGCAATTGATTATAAAATAAAACGTTGTTGTGAGATATAGGCTGACAATCGGCGTGATGTTCGCAACTCAATTTACGAACCCCGAGACCCGGTTTCGACACCCAATACCCCAAAGGGCAGATAAGATCTGGTTACTCTTCGCAAGGCCTGAAGATAATGCCAAATCGTTGAAAGGAGTTGGCGGACTGGATAGGTCAGGGCACAGATGGCAAAACCGGAGGGATTTGATAAGCACGAGGGGGGAGTGAAGGATGCAAAGAGTACGTGGGGCATTTCGGAAAAAGGGTCTCCTGTTGCATCCTGATCGCCATATTCATAAATTAGGCTGAGGGAGTCATTATATCTGTCGATGGGAGATAGGATCACTCCTTGGCTCCCTCCCCATCCCTCCCTGGCCGTCCATCGGTATTTCCTCAGCGGCCTATCGGCAGCGCGCGCACCTGCTACCTACCCTCTACTGTTTATTCTGTCAAAGCTTTCTATTAATTATATGAAATAAATTAAGCAACCATTATTTCATTTACGATAATATTATTTTAACTATTTTAAGACTAATAACTTTAAACATTTCGCTTACTTATATTAATATTTATACATGTTTAAGTAAATTTTTGACAAGGATATGGCATACCTGAGTGTCTATTTTTTCCATATTAAAAAATGTAGCATTCTGACATATATTCAACATTTTTCATTATGTCCTACAAAGGAGCTATATTGGTTAGAATGAAAAAAGTCACGATCGCCTACATTTTGTGAGTTTTGATGCTTTTTTGACACTATCTAGCGCTATTGGTGTTGCTCGGATTCAAAAATTTGCCAATAGTTCCCTGATCAGAAGGACCTACCGTTATTATAAAAAAAAATTTTTTCTTTTTTACATATAGCATTTGTCGCTAGGACTAAAAATTTTCCAATACCGTTATTTAATGGAAAATATTTTTTGAGCTATACTGGTTTGAATGAAAAAAATCATGATTGAATCACCTACTTTCTCTCAACTTTATTTCGAATAATGATTAATTGTTAATTCAATATAATTATTAAATGAAATAATTTGATCCTTTAAACCTAAAATGTAAATTGGGAATAGCAGTAGATTATAGATAGACATAACCATATTTATTTACTATCTGTTGTCGCATTAATGATTTTTTAAATTTATTTTATTAGGTATATCAATTGTATTGCTCGCATACTACAAGCATAAATTTAATTTTTAAAAATTAAATTAATGATTATTTTCGCATGAAAATTTAATTAGATATATTTAATCTATTTTCATCACAAATAAGGTTTCGTTTAAGTTCGTTAGTGAGCTACTTTCCAATTAAAATTAACGCCTCTTAAAACACTTTAACCAAGCGCTATCGAAAGCCATCTTTAAAATAATTTAGCGCAAGTTATTTATAAGCCTAATCATGAGCCTTTACGAGGGAAAAATAAGAAAGTGGATAAACAATGGCGGGATGAGTTAGCTGTTTGAAGAAAGGATATCGGGGCAATTATTTCCCCGACCTCAAACTGGAGACTGGAGTGAATTATCTAAAGGGTCGTGGAGTGTGTAAACAGGGTACCCCCCACCCATCTGTGCCCTTCTGTTTGCCCAAAGGGTCCCAGTTTAATCATCAGATGCACATTATCAAAGGTTTTTACCAGGCGTCAGGTATTTCTTGTTCTATTAAATTAAATACAACATAAAAAAAAAACTGATATTAAAGCCGTGAGTCAACAAGAAGGTATGGTCTTATTTCATCACATAGGAAGGATATGGTATCCTCAATTATGTATTCTGAAATTATTCGTTTTATAAAATATTTTGTGCAAAAAGTAAAAAAAAAAGGGGCAACCGAACTCGACAAGGAATTCGGAGGAAGGCATTATATTGACAGAACATGCATTGTGTTCGTGCCTTCAGGTTATCTATAACTCATTATAATTATCCAAATATTTTAAGACAAATTTAGTCAGTAGTAGTGCTAAGTCATTCATTTTAAACGTATTCACTTTGTATTGTAAGTACGTTTAACTGAAGATGAATGTATTAAACTTGAAAATAATATTCTAATAAACAACATACTAATATATTAAATTGATAATTAAATTTGAAGTTTTTCCATATCTATATTTTTTACTTAATCCAAAAAAACTCTTTCAACCCGAGTGGGAAAAACAATAGATCATAGGTTTATCTAACTATAATCTATTGCTTTTCCCTATTTACATTTAGCATTAAGAGGATTAAATTGCTTAATTCAATAACTAAATCAAAATTACAATTAATGATTATTCGAAATGAACAAGTTGAGAGAAAATACCTGTTAATAATTAGAGAGTTATATCTATTAATATCTAATAAATAAATAGTTAGTATTTTTAGACTTTATTAATCTCTCTCTCTCTCTCTCTCTCTCTCTCTCTCTCTCTCTCTCTCTCTCTCTCTCTCTCTCTCTCTCTCTCTCTCTCTCTCTCTCTCTCTCTCTCTCTCTCTCTCTCTCTCTCTCTCTCTCTCTCTCTCTCTCTCTCTCTCTCTCTCTCTCTCTCTCTCTCTCTCTCTCATAATATTATAACTCATTTTCATTTATTTATTCAAACGAGGTTTTTTTCTTCCAAAACCAATATAGCTCCTAAATGGTAAGTTCTAGCAACAAATGCTAAATAATAAAAAACTCCATTGAACTTCTCATCAGACTCCGTTTTCAAATGTTCGAACTGAGTTACACCAACAGAGAGCTAGAGAGCGCCAAAATAAGGATAAAAAAAACGTTAGGCCAAAAAAGTATACACCCCCCCGTCAAAAATCAAATCAATGTCAGAATAAAATATATAATAAACACCCTATATAATGGAATATATATATATATATATATATATATATATATATATATATATATATATATATATATATATATATATAAATTTATTGCAATTTACAACTGTATAAAATAAATGCAACAAGTAAATGTGTTGAAAGTGAATACAATGGCATGTAAATAACATGTGAAGAACTACTCACTAGTAGCACTTCAATAATTTTACACTAAAAGGTCTCTAGGCCATCTTCTTTTCAGACGCCACGGAGGATTATCAGGAATGGAATAGGAAACGAGTTGGGAGACTAGTGGATTGGAATGGTTATGGAGCTTACTACGGAAGGACAGGTAACTGGTTAGGGCTAAATCAGCAACATATGGGACATTAAGATCTTTATGGATAAGTGTATTTGTAACAAAGTAAGGAGCATTAAGGATTTTGGATTGTAAGGATTGGACACGAGAAGAATTAGAAGGTTTAATTGAGCCAGATGGAATATATAAATTACTAAACCCTTCAATTCATCTCGTATCCAATCTTTACAATTCTAAATCCCTCGAAAAAACCTCAATGCTCCATACTTTACCACAAATAAACTTATCTATAAAGACCTTAATGTTCCAAATGTTGCTGATATAGCCCAAACCATATGTCTAGCCCTACACGGCCTCGGGAGGTTCTATATTATAGAACTTTTAATGAGGTGATTTGCAAACCATTGACTAGTTATTGTAAAATTTATCTTCATTTTTACAAGATATATTTTTATTTTGTCTGCAGTTGTTAATATATATCAATAACAAAAAAAAAACTTACTTTATACATGAATGCAATTAATACATAAGAAATCTCATGACTGACTAGAGGAACCTTTCTCCACGAAAAAAGAATGGAAATTTCCATATGTCGATTACTGGTACATATACGGGAAACTTTTTTGTTTCTTTTTAATAGAATAAAAATATTTGAATCGTTATACATTAATATATATATTAAATATTCAAAATAATTAGGAAATAATATTACATAACATTAACCCACGACTGTTATATAAGTTGGGCTCCATATGAGAAATACCAGAAGACTGCTAGGTACCGTTGGCTCGTTAGAGCGGGGAATCGATACGTACCCTCACCCCTCTTCTTTGTTCAGATCGGACGGGGATAAGCTGCCCCAATAAGATCTGCCGTTCCTCAAAGGAACGTGTGCACCCCAAAATTTCCCATTTCGGGCTTACCCCTCGGACACTGGCTGCACCCGGGAAATTTAATCGAGGCCGGAGGGAAAATAATCGCTCCTTCAAAGGAAAATAGATAGCCACTTCAGTGCAGCCTGCTTCGTTATTTTTGAAGCCATAAATGGTATCATGTTCCATAAATAACTTTTTTTTAGAAATATATTTTATCATATATTTACAAATGTATGCATACATAGGAAATTTCTACAATGTCAATAACATGTGAAGAAGCACTCACTAGTAGCACTTCTATAAAAAGAATTTTTTATATAAGAAGGTCTCTATTGAGACACCTCGGTGAATCATCAGGAATAGAATAGAAAGCAAGTTGAGAGACTGATGGATTTGAGTCTTTATTGGAGTTTACAATGAAAGGATAGGCATCTGGTTTGGGCTAAATCAGCAACATTTGGAACATTAAAGATTTTTTATTGCAAGGATTGGATACGAGATGAATTAGATGTTTTGGTGGAGCCCCAAAGCTCAACTCTATTCGTCCAAATAGGTCTAATGACTGCAATGTAAATGAGAATTTGTAATATATTGGGAGGTTTGGACGTCTGTTACCGTTTTTAAAGTGTAATTTAAAAACAATTCAACAATAGAATTCAGTTACATGAATTATATTTTAGAATTTTATATATGCATTATTCTGCATGCTTCAGAAGGTTTTTAAAAAAATAATTTATCTCTATTTAATACCGTAAACTCGACTACACTCCAACATTCGCTTGAAAAGCGTTCAAAGCACTTATTCAGCAAAATATTTGTTAACATGACTGTTATTAGACCTATTTGGTCATAAAGAGTTGAGCACCTTACAATCCGCAATCCTTCGTAAAATTTTCAATCTCCTAATAAACTTATCCATATCTTAAATATATTTATCTTAATGTCTCATATGTTGCAGATTTGGCCTAAACAATATAACTGTCTTTCCAGGACAAACTTCATAATCCCCCCCCCCCCTTCGAATCCACTTGTCTCCGAACTTGCTTTTTACTCGATTCCCATCTGTAAATGGCCTAGGGGCTTTCTAATGTAGTACACGTATTGAATTAATTCTAATGAGCACCTCTTTACTAGTTGACATATCATCGGAATAATTTTATTGCACATTAACTTATTGCATATATTATTTGCAGTTGTAAATATCAATAAAGAAAAAAAAACTATATACAATACATCAAGTAAATGGGTGGAAGATAATTACAATTACAAGTAATAATACCCTTAGATGGATTTCGGTTTAGTAATTGATATTTCATAAAATGATAATAAACAGTCGGCATACGTGCATTTCTGAAATCCATAATTATATGGAATGGTCTTATAAATATATTCTTATAAATTATATATCATATAAAAATTATGGGAATAAAAGATGATTCTCAAAAAAATTCTACAATGATTAGCAGGATTTGAAGTACATGGTAGCTAAATTACTCATTTTATTTTGTAATATTTTATACAGAAGAAAAGAGGTATCATTGTTGTTTTACATTTCAAGCCCTATAAATTGCTACTGTAAAAACAAAACAAAAATAGGGTGAATTAAGACAATATTAAAAAGTGAAGATTGAAAATAATTTTGTTTAAATTCACTCTATTTCTAGTTATATCTCTGTTGTTTTGTTTTTCGTTTATTCTACAATTATTTTTTTTTTTTTGCAAATATTTTTGTTGAGTGCGGCAGTAATACCTAATGCATTTAAGATTCGGATTTATGAATCAGGGTAAGATTTAAATCAACTCTGACTTCACGAGTTAGGAGTCATATTTCTAAATTTTTTTTTTTTCCAATTTTCATCATGCGGAATGACTAAGGGTTTTATGGATTCTTTATAACGATTAATTTATTTTACCAAGAACGATGAGTAAAAAGGAAATTACTTATCTTGGTGTATTATTACAAATTCGAAAAATTCTTAGTTTGACAAAAACCGTTCAAGACACGTAGAATAAATCGTAATAATATCAAACAATCATTATAAAAAAATATTTCAAGAGATTCATAATTCGTATTTTATAAAACAGTTAAATAATATCGGATCGTTGCTATTCCAAATAACCGAAAAAGATGCATTATTTATACAACCAAACCAATAAACAAATAAGGATAGGATTAGGAATATTAAAAAATAATCTACTTAAGTTTTCCTCAGGAATCCTAAAGTGATTTTCCGGATTGAGAAGAGAGGATCACTACAGATTGCAGGTTGAGTGAATTAGGGCAGATTACGGGGTACACACCGTCGCGTAGGCAACCGGCTGTCTATCATATCCCGTCCTTTCGTTTCCACATAAATATCTTAATATTGTAGTTTATCAATTTTATTACCGTAATAAACTAACGATAACTACCTATCAAGAGATTTATGATCTATATTTAACTTAGAAAAAGGATTTTTTAACTTTATTTTTAAGCGTCAATCAAAACATCACTGATCAATGTAATCGAAAATCATTTGGAAAAGTTCTTGAAAACTCTTTGATACCTTATAAATTCTCAGAGAAATATAATATTCAACGATTCCTCCATACAATTTCTATACCAATATTGATATATATATATATATATATATATATATATATATATATATATATATATATATATATATATCAAGACTAGTGCTTAAAATTATATTTAAAATCAGACAAATACTTTTTTAACGATTCTAGAATAATGGATAAGCAAATTCCAGTCATCGCCATGATTTCAAGAATTGCATATTGCCATATTTATCCATCACGTTTTCACAATAAAACATATGTATGATGTAAAATAAAAACAAAATACAAGATATATTCTATCTTTTAATACTACACATTTTTTAAAAATTTAAATTACGATATTATTTATTTTTTTAAGTATAACTTTATTATGGATCCATAATTAGCTTACTTCCTATCTGTGCCAAAATTTTCGAGCATTTATTATACAAAAGAATCTGATATACTAACAAACCTGAACATAATACCAGACCATCAATTTGGATTTAGAACACAACATTCGACTATACACCAATTACAAATAGTTACTGACTACATATGCACGGCACTAGAGCACAAATTGTATGCAACTGTAGTATTTCTGGATGTTGCTCAAGCTTTTGACAGTCTGGCACCAAGGACTTTTCCTCAAACTAAAGACGATACTTCCAACGACGTACTACCTTATCTTACAATCCTTTCTTTCTTATAGACCTTTCTCTGTCCGTCAAGGCTCAGAGCTTTCTTCTATTAAGTTAGCGTTAGCAGGAGTACCACAGGGCTCAGTGCTTGCTCCATTCTCTACATCATATACACACAGGACAATCCAAGTAGCTCCAATTCTTACAGCGACATATGCAGACGACACAGCAATTTGAACAAGAGACAAAAATCCGACTCATGCTTCGCAGACTCTACAGCATTACTTGTCAAAATTAAATGACTGGCTTAATATCTCGAAAGTTCATATAAATTACGACAAATCGCAGCACATTATGTTTACACTTCGATGTGAAACATGCCCACCAGTTTTTCTTGACAACACACCGATTCCTCAAACAGGCACTGTACTCTACCTTGGTCTAACGTTTAGCCGAAGAATGAAATGGGGTCCACATATAAAGAAATTGACAGGTGTGAATAAATATATAAAGTAAAAAAAAAGATGTATTTATTTCTTTTTATTAATAATACCCATATTGTATTCACCATATTACTGAGATATTCTTTATTGATTTATTTGTAGCCCTGATGAACAATTGCAATGTAAGCCGAAATGATAAATGCACACCCCAACCTTTTCAGATTGATTAAGTATTTACTTATTTAATTATGATCGACCAATTAATATTATTGTATAATCTAAAAAAAAGTACAAACCCATAAATTTGAAATATAAAACTGTCAGAATATATTGTAATAGATACAGTAATAGGAGAACTGAAAATTGATAATCGAATAACAAAAATAATAAGAAGAGGTTTTAAAAAGATGGAAAAATATAATGTATATACAGATTTGTTCATGAAAATTATAGGTAACGAAATAACTTTACTTTTAAAAAAGGACTTCGTAAACTTCTATAGGAAAATCAGAACATAAATGACTATTTTTATAATATTTCCTTATAATAATTAATGACAAATAAATAAATTAACTATGTCAGCCTCAGGTAATAAATATTCAACGAGTCGAAAGTTCTTTTTATTCCCCTCAGCAATGCCTCTGCTTTCACCAGATTAGCATCAGAAAAGGAATGTTGATTTCAAATTGCAACGGCGAAATAGCTTGCAACTAATTACGTATTACGCTAACAACGGATAATATATAGAGCTCTTAAATAAGTTTTAGAGCTTGTATATTAAATAATCCGACATAACTGATTATGTAAATAAAAAAAATTAAATGAATAAAATAATACAAATTAAGAATAACAATATCAAAGAAATGTAACAAAATAAATCAGAAGATCGTAGTCTAAATTAAAAAGACAAGAAACTGCACCTCGTTTCCGACTATTCCAAAACTTAAAAATAAATAAAAATAATTAGGTATACCGAGTCCGAACAAGTGTTGTTGTTTTGAAAGAGTAATGTAGGTGTGGAAGAGGATGTAACCCGAGAAAGAAAGAAAATGTGAAATAAGAAAGCGATATTCAACACCAAAGCGGAGCGACGTATGGAAGCTCTTTAGCACATTCACCTCTTGAAAACGTACACCATTGAGTTAAAACACAGAATATTGCGTCAAAACTGCCTTATCTGTAACAGTATCCTCAACTTATAATTCGTATTGAGATCTCAAGGACTGTTTCAATTCCGATTAACAGATCGATAAAATACATTATATTGCTAAAAAGATAAAGTATCAACACAAAGACTTAAAAACGCTATTTACTCGAGATCTTTGAAGTGTTAAAAGGAACTAGACAAATCTAGGAACATTGGGTTTTAAGTGGCAAAAAAAGACTAGAACTAGGATTTCGGACAGGAACCTTACCGTAAAATACGACAGGACCCTTTCCAGACTTTGACAATTTCTAGGAAGCAGGTCATATTTTCAGGTACGAGCGGATTAGAGTAGAGTGTATAGAATTTAAGGTATGTTTAGGTACGAGCGGATTAGAGTAGAGTGTGTAGAATTTAAGGTTTGTTTAAGTTGTAGAATAATACTGTTAATATTTGAGAGTGAAATTTTCAAAACAATTATATTGAATGTTGATTGGAAATTGTGTTGAGCGCAATTTCGTGATCTTTGGTTATAGGTATACACTAGATTCCCCATTTCCTATATTTTATTGTTTTTACTCGGGCCTAATGGGTCATGTTAAAGGACTATTAAAGATATGAATATTCCTTGATAAATCATTGTGGAAAAAAATCTAAACTTTCTATAAATTATTCACATGTCCCACGGATATATCATTGTACTATATAATTATTTATTACATGGACATTTAATGAGAATGTATGAGAGAAGATTAACAAAGAAAATTTTGCCAACATAGCCTCTAAAAACAGAAAAAGAATACATGTATACGGATGGTTAAAGAAGATATGATTGTAGCAAATATACTACGTACAATATATGATTCAATTTGGGACAGAGAAAAATTTCGGACAGCAGTCAACAATATCAAATTTTCTGAAGTAGATAAAAAAAAAAATTAATAGACAGTCGTCAAATGAAAGGAGGAAACATAAGGCAGAGGTGATAAAGATGTATTGAAAAGAATGGAAGAGTAAAAACTGAATTGTTGAACGTAGTCCACAGATGGCCGAATTCAAAAGAAGATATAAAGAAAAAAATAATTTCGCGTCTGGATCAAACTATTTGATTAAAAAAATTATATATTTTTTGAAGTATACGTTTTTTTTTCATCACATTAATTTTTTGGAATATTTGAATCTGAATTAATATATTAATCCATAACAACACTCCAAACACCGATTTAAAAAAATTATATATTATATATTAATAAACTTATATATTATATAAGTCTAAATGTAATCAAAATCAGTTGACGTAAATATAATGTTATAAAAGGATAAATAAAAAAAAGAAAGAAAGAAATGATGAATTAATGGACAGTTCTATGACTTGTTCATCAGAAGTTTCGAATTACAGATAATCTTCTCCAGTCCTAAAAACAACATTTGATACGCTAGGAATACGAAATACAATTATATCTATTAAAATGTCAGACAAGAAATCAAATCAAGAACTCACCAAGCTCACGATAGAAGGGTGCTCGTACTAACTGAAGCATTAGTTGAAGACTGAAAAAATATTACGATAGAAGGGAAAAGGAATGGGTACAGGTATATGGAAATTCCCAAAGGTAGGTGGGAAAACCCCGGTGTTCCCCTAGAAAATTTTTTTTATTGAGATTATGCCTGTGGTTGCATGGTTAAAAGCACTTCAAGTCCGAAATTATCGATTTTGGAATTTTCTTTTTTAAATTTGATTTAAATAAAATTGGATTGAATTAAACTGTTTTTTGGAGATGTAGATAATTAGGGTAGGCAGTCATAGATACTTAGCAGATCAAAATAAAATGTTTACTTTGAGTTTGTTTGTTTACCTTTACCTGAAGCCCTGATGAAGACTTGCAATGCAAGTCGAAACGTTGGCTTTAAGAGTTAGAATAAAATAAACATTTTATTTTGATCTGCTAAGTATCTATGACTGCCTACCCTAATTATCTACATCTCCTATAAACTGTTTTTTGTTTTGTTTTACATTAAAATTTTATTTGCCACCTGAAATACAAATACAATCAGCAAATGGTATAATATATTAAAGATAATTTATACCCAATAGGGGTTTGCATGAGGGAGACAGCACCCAGTGGTACATACCTGAACTTAACAATTTAGATTAAAATGTTCGTATTTTCTGAATATAACGTCATAGCGAGTCCGTAAATAAGGCATGCGTAAGTGAATAAAACATAAACTGAAGCACATCTAATATGCATTGATTGGCAGGCAGAATCAAGTAAATATTAAAAATCCAAATCACATTAACTATATGATTTTAAAAAAAATTATCATTCATAAATTATAGAATACTCAATACCCTGCAACCGCATATATAATAAATTTAATATGAATTTCAAACGAATTGCAGATGCTTTGATTGTAAATGTTGATTTACGATGCTTTGATTAAATGTCAAAAGGGTTTAAAAAACTGTTTGGGAGATTCTCTTTCGGGACTTTTTACTCTTCGGTTTATTATTTAACTTATCGCTAGAATAAGGTTTAAGAATTAGTAAGGTAATGCTTACGGGAAAAGGATTAGAGATGGGTGGTAAATGTCCGGTTCTTGGTTATGCTGATGATTTGGCACTTTTGGGTGAAAACGACAAAACTATAAAACTAAACGCTACTACGCTCATGGAAACCGGTAACGAAAGTGGGTTAGTAATTAATATCGATAAAACGAAATATATGGTTAGTAGTAGAAACGGTGAACATTTTAGTAATGTAGATATTTCCGGGATAAAGTTTGAACACGTTGAGCAATTCAAATATCTAGGGTCTATCATATCGAGGTAAAATGAAATTCAAGAAGAAAGAAAGGCTAGGTTAAAAGCCGGTAATGCTTGTTATTTCTCAGTCGCAAAATTACTTATTTCGCACTTACTCTCCAAAAATTTAAAAAATAGGATATACAAAACTATTATACTACCAACAGTTCTCTACGGATGTGAAACATGGCCGCTGACGTTAAGGGAGGAACAACGCCTTAAAGTTTTCGAAAATAAAGTACTGCGTAGAATATTTGGCCCAAAAAAGGATGAAGAAACAGGAGAATTTAGAAGGCTTCACAATGCTGAACTGCGCGAATTATATCCGGTAAATATAGTTGAAGTAATAGCTTGTGCGGGGCTTAAAATAAGCATGTAAAGTCGTTGGGTTTAATAATGATCGAATTCCGAAAAAAGTAATCAATTGTGAGCTGTCGGGTAAACGACCGAGGGGTAGACCGAGACGAAGATGGGAGGATTGCGTCAGGGCCGACCTGGGGGATTTAGGTTTTGGAGGAGTGGTGTGCGGTCCACGATTGGTGGTGTCGGCATTGAACCTTCGGGTTCGCTAAGCCTTAATTTATTATTATTTATTTATTGATTGTAAATATGTTTTTAAAATTGGTTATTATTTATTATTATTATTATTATTATTATTATTACCTATTTATTGAAATTTACAACTGAATACATAATATAATATACAATTTAACATAAGAGTTGGGATATATAAAAGGAGAAAGGGCAGACAACTGCCCGTTGGGTGATGGCCACACGCCAAGACTACACCGTCTGGCCTCAACTGTTTATAGTCTGCCTTCTCTGCTTTATGTATTTCTTTTTCGCACCCATAAAGTGAAAAAATAGTATTTTTTATTATTTATTTGTATAATTAAAAATAAAGAAATAATCACAATCCATAGTGACAATTTTTATCTATTTTTTTATGGATAATGGTTCATATAGTGCATAAGGAAAGAAGTTTTTTAACAAGACAACATTGTAGTATCTTACTTACAATTAGTAAAATTCTTATTAAGTTTCATATTATTTGCAGTATTTACGATTATAAAAATTTCGTATATGAAAACCCGTATTCAATTTCCTTTAATAAATTATTTTATAAACTCTTGTTATCTTAAAACATAAATGAAAAATACGACGAATTATTTTCTTTACGTTATCAGACTCTAAAAACTATTATTAATATTAGTTTGACTCCTGAGTCTTAGTTGAATTTATTGTTATTTTCGTAAATTAACCATGTATTATGATGGGTGCAGTACCTCAAGCGATAAGAGGGTTTATTCATCCAACTTAAAGGTTACCTTTCTTGTTTCCGATGTACTTTAAAGGCCGCTAAGACTACCAGCACCTTATTATGAGATTAATGACGCATACATCGCAGGAACCAGAGTACCTTTGTTCTATAATAAGAGAGGAATACGCTAGGAAAGCTGGCAAATTGATCTCCTTGTCAGTCCTCCCTGGTCCATAATAATGAACCTTCATCACTCTTCGTTAAACAGATCCTGGGTGCGGCCTACTAATGATATGTTCTGACAAATAGCAAATGGCTTGAACCTTCCACGGTCCTTGCAGCGGCAGAAATGTGAACTGATGGATCTCCTCTGCAGGGACACTAGTCTTCTTGTAATGGATGGTATACCCAGAGGGAGTGGAAGGGGGAAATAAACGAATTCATCTTGAAAAACAAGAGAATTCTCATTTTTTGTATCCTAACACGAACAGCCTTTAGTTGCATATCTCAAGTTAAATATTTTTAATAGGAGGCTCATTTTTATACTGGTCAATTTAATAAAAACATTTGGATATAAGATCCTTCGTCACATTTGAATACATCTCAGTTTTTAGGATATGGATGCGAATTCATCATTCTAAACCCTCTTGATATAATCATGATGGGTACCCATCGATTATGTGATTCCACATTAATTTCATCAAACTACTAACCACTTTATTAATTAACGTGGTACAACTATGGTATCAGTTGAGAGTCATCAGTTCAGAGAAATCAGTTTATCCAATCAAAAACATTCAGTAAAAATTGGACCTTCTAAACCATTATGGGATAGCTAAGGAAAAACCTGAACGACCCTTTAGTATCATATATCTCTACCTCAGAACCGGAAGAGCGTAAGTCCAAATTTTACAGTTTTCAGATTATTGCACCATTCTACATAGAATTTAATATTACATTAAGCCATACCTACTTAAGTCCCTTGAAAAATCGCCTTTTCTATTTCCTAAGGGTTTAAGAACATAAGTCCTTACTTGTGCTTGAACCAGTTACCGTAAGTCCACTTACGTTATTATTCTGAAGCTTTAGCCGAGTGTGGCATACGCTCTTCTTATTCTGAGGTACATTCCAATACCAAATTCAATCACATTATAACCTATTAACACAAGTATTACTACGAACCAAGTTTTTATCAATCAAACCTTTTGACGACTTTCGATAGGAAAGGGAATTCTTCCAGAAAAATTTGCATGTACTGAAATCTTTTGCAAAAAATTAAGGGAACCACATTTTTAATAAGCATTGATAAATTACTTGCTACTTCTGTTGGATTTGTTTTAGTCGAAGACTGGTTTCTAAAATAAAACATTTATCATCGGTTCTAGAAACATCAGCAATTCGCTACATAGATTGTATACATTAATTTTTTAAACATGTAAGATAAGAAACCAAACACAAAATTTAGATGGCTTAGCTCATAATGCTACCAGATAGAAAACAAAATGAAAGATATAAAATTTGAATTGGTTTCGAAATAAAGTTTTGTACAGGACATAAAACAGGTCTTGACAATGTCCTACGCAAGAGGGAATTATGCTATGTAAACCGTTCATCATCAGCTCGAAAATTTAAATATAATTACATACAGGATGAATTGGGCAGTTTATTTCCAAAGCATCACCTCCCTAAATTTAAATTGGTAAGATAATAGTCATGTAGATAAGTATTAATTTATATGAATCTTAGAGCGTTTGTATGATAAATGCCGAAGAGTCGAAGCAACAAACAGTTTCTTGTTGTTTCAATCTAGTAAGTGGATTCCAAGTTAGATATTTGTGCAGATGTTTAAACAGAGAAATTACAAAAATAACACTGATAGAAGCTGTGTATTAAAAAAAAAAAATTTTTTTTTTTACGTTAACTATTATTTTAAAAGCATGGCAGTGAATCGTATTGGGTAACACGCAGAATTAGGAGCTTTGAAAGAGCTACAAAGCTGAGACGAACAGGTCTGATAATGAAAATTTTATTTAAAACATTCGATAAATTAAAAAAAAAAGAACATAAAACTATGTCAGAGTAGTCCATCCTTTGCTTTAAAAAACAATAAATAAATAAAAAGAGTAAAAAATAAAAAAATATCTTTTTAATTAGGAATTTATCACAATTAATAAAAATACAGTCCCGCCAAAGAAAGCAGTCACAAAAGAAATGTTTAAAAATTTAAATGAAATATTGTTTGGTTGACAATTTTTATAGTAGAAACTGTTCATAAAAGGAAATTTTAAAAAACCCTAATTTTTTTTTGTATATCAAGAGTAGAAAATGGCTCATGACTTTATAATCTGTCACCGCTTTATTTTATCTAAATATTTAAAAAATAATGACCGCATATATCTGCATCAAATTATTAAAAGCGGCTAGAGATCTTCTCCGACCTCGAGATTTTCTCAAACGTAAGATAAAATGAATGATATATTTTTTATTAATTATTAATTCAAAGTATATATAGGACAGATAAATAACCGTACCTAAATAACGGAATTTCAATTCTCCGAGACGTAGGAATTGGAGTGAACAAAGTGTGTCGTATCAATTGAATGTCAAAGGGTGCCAATTAGTACAGGTTTTTTTTTAATTTCAATTGTGTCTTCTGTCTCAATTTACATTTCTATTGACCGTTTTCAATTTACTTTTTCTGATTTCCTCGTGTTTGTTTTGACGGTTCAACAAGTGTTGGCATTTGAAAGAGTTTATAAATATTTTCCTTGTTTAAACTCTGTGTTTTTATCCACATCAACAGTTAGCGAATGGAGTCTTGATTGACTTTTATCATTTATTTGAAAACCATTTTATTTATTATTTCTGGTCAAATCACAATCTTCCTTACTTCAGACTCGAAATAGATATATAATGTTGGTATTCATCCCTTGTTTAAATTTTTTTTAAAGAATAAAACGTTTAAAAATATTTTGATAAATATGACAATCTTGAAAAATTAAGGGCAATAAATAACAGAGCTGTAGGGAACACGCCAGTCTTTTATTTAAAGTAGGTCAAAGAAATAATAATATAAAGATTTACATGAATAAAATTCAATACAATTTTAACATTTAATTCTTCACACTTATTTATTGTTTTCAAATTGATTTATTAATCCGGTGGGGATAGTTTAAAGAATAACAATGGTTAAAATGAACATTTAAAGTCATTGGATATAATAATAACCAAATTAAACGGCAACCGGTGTTGAACCATTAGGTAAATGTCTGAGGGGTAGACCAAGCTATAGATGGATGAACTGTGTCAGGGCTGATCAAAGGGCTTCGGGCGCAGATGGGGTGGCACGGAGAGAAGGCAGAAATTGTCGGATGCGAGCCTTTGGGTTCGCTAAGGCTATTTATTTATTTAAAATTCACTCGTTCTAATGAATTTTTTTCAAATAGTTTTGCAGTCTATGTCTTTCCGATACTTTAAAGAATCATAACATCAACAATGTCAATTAACTGAATTCACATTATTTTCACAATCATAACAATAATTAACTGCAAAAAAAAAAATCTTAATTTCTAAGGCAGGTTTTACTAAATTTTGATAGCGTTAAAGTTGAAAAAAATAAAAGCTTCAGGCCGAAGAAAAATGATTTATTTTAAAGCAGAAACCTTGATGTAAAATATTAAAATAATCAGTTGAAATACTCATTAAATTATATAAAGATCAATATAATTTGGAATCGGGGAATTATTATTTATACGGTGTCTAGTTTATTAGAAAACTAGTTTCAATATTAGAAACTTATCTTCAGACTAAGGTAAAGATGGAAGGAAAAGACAAGTGTGACTTATTTCAATTTTGGATGAGAAGTGGATGAATTATACAATTTATTATATTTAAAAAAATGAATTATAAAGGACGGAAAATAATAAATATTAAATGAAAAAAAAAAAAAAAAATGAATTGAAAACTACTGCAGTCATATTTTTAAGTCGCAAATTACACTACCACTAATTACATATATATTTTTATTTATCTATTTATTGAAATTTACAACTGTATAAAAAAAATACAACAAGAAAATGTGATTAAAACGATCATAATAAGATATTAATTGACTGCAAAGTAACTACCCAGTGGAGGCACTTGAATAAATGTTCTATATTAGAAGTGTTTTCGGAAATCAAGTGGAAAGCAAGTTGAGAGATTGGAGGATTTGAATGATAATAGAGTTTACCATGAAAGGATATGTATCTGATTTGGGCCAAATCCTTAACATATTGAATGTTTAGGTCGTTATGGATAAGTTTATTTGACAAATTAATAAGAAAAATTAAGTATTTTTCGAAGGATTTTGGATTGCAAGGATTGTATAAAAGATAAATTAGATGGTTTAGAGGAGTCCTAGATCTCAAGTCCGTAAATCCAAATATGTGTAATTGTATGTAATTGACTATTTTGTAATTAATTGGCATCTTATAACCGTTTGTCTGGCGAATGTTGAACAAGTCGAAAACGACTAGAAAAAAAAATTAATTTATATTACAAAATATTAACATCAAGAAATATATTTTCGAGATGAACGTGTGGTATTTGCCATGACGAGAACCGCGATCTATGAAAGAAAATTTAGTGCAAACGGTTGAGCCTATCCTTTATTTAAACGAAAATGGCGCGGATTCCTGGTCACCTCTGGTTCGGAAGTAACTGAGGGAGATTGTTCGGGTCGTTCTTTGTCGCCTCTCAATCTGCCTCTACCTCAATTAAGGTTTCCATTAAGCCGCTCTGATAATTTGATTTAGGGTTTACCAACCTTAATCGACCTGGGTTTGACTTAGGTCAACCAATTACGGATGACTATGCTTATTAAACCCTCCATTACGGTCCAAGTGATTCAGGACGCAGGTGGGTACCTACTGACCGCAAGATGGGCAATTGAAGCACTGTTTAGTCAATCGATCAGCTAATTTAGTGAGTATAAATAAAAAAAAAATTGTTTTTATTATTAATTTACGTAGATTAAATAATTGAATAATAAATATGACTTATTCTATAGAACACCAAAGCATTTCTTGTTGCTATCTACTAACTTTGCTGAAGTAAATTTAGTTTTCTACAACTTTGATTCTGACATTTTTCTGATATACGAACGTGGAAGGCACTAGGAGGAAATGTTTGACAAAAAGTGAGGTGAAAATTATTTTTTTGCGTAAATTATCGAATTTCAATAACTTATATCTCGAAAACCGTTAGAACTTCGATAAATATGTATAGAATCAATTTTATAGGAAATTTAATCAGCTTTAATTTTGACTTGAAACATATTTTCCTAGAGTTTACCGTTCTCAATATATAATCGGAGAATCAAAAAATGGGACCTTCTACCCTTCCCCCACTCGTTAGCTCACCCCCCAGGGGCGGAGACTTTTAGTATATTTATCTTCTATTTCTAACGAAGCCCTGAGATAAAAAATAATCGCATATTTCATGGACTCTACAATATATTCGTTGACTGGACTAAATTAATTGATTAATTAATCAAGAATAACATCTGCAACTGAAAGAAAATTGTAGACTCGTGGAATTCGAAGTGTCGACTGAACTGTAAAAAAAAAATAATATTATTTATTATATTTAATCTTAATTTATATATAATATTATGCAACCATCTACAAAATATTGATTCTGTAAATAATTGACACAAGAGACAGATATGCTACATGAAAGATCTTTACGACATGGCGAGGGAACAAGGCGCTAAGGAGTGGTAATGAATGGGCAGCTTCAAGGCCGTGTCAGGTTATACACGGTAGTCTGCGTCTCTCGTCGCCGCTGGGTGTAAATGTTCACGATTACGTCTCGGTTCTATAAATAGCTGTAATATTATTGTCCTGTACACATTTATTTAGAGTAAAATATTATTCTTATATGTTTAAAACAAGCGGTTCATTTGTAAATGTAGAATTTATGAACTGAAATAATTCTTCAGTGGCACAAAAATAAAAGGAAACTTTTTTTTTTCAAAAAGGAATAAATAATTAACGACTCCTCCATTGAATTATGTGGGAAAAAATATCAAAATATAAAACACTAATTCAATATTACAAGTAAACCAAAAAATATATAAATACATAAAAAACAAAATAACGGTACAAAAGGTAGGACTGAAAATCTTTTTTGAAAAGACAGTGTGCCTAACCAATGTAAGAGAGGCGCCGAACAATACGAATACAAAGTATGGCCAGATAAAGAAAGTTCCCAATTTCAAATATTTAGGGGTAATCATCCAGCCCATTGCTTTAGATAAAGAAAGAAATAAAACAAGAGCAAGAAAAATGGAAATGGCATTCCAGCTAACAAAGAATGTGTACAACAAAAAGTCAGTATCCGTTAACGCTAAAATCAGATACACCAACAAGGAAATGGAAGCTATAGTAAAGAAGAAGCGAAAAATCATAGGAAGAGTACTTGGCCTGAGTGGGAGATACTATGAGTAAGAGAAGAGTAGAAGAAGTTTAGAAGAAGCATCTATTCCCATTAGAAAAGAATGAACGATGAAAGGATGACAAAAAAAAATATTCATGTTTTTTGACAAAAAACGCAAAACCCTTTGACTTAGTGGAGATGGGTATTGGAGAAGATGTAACAAACAGAGACCTGTTGAAAGACAAAATTCAACGCTTTGAGAGATTTGAAATGAAGAAGAGAAGAACTGGAGGAGCAGTGTGGGCAGAGGACCGAAGGGAACAGCATAGACAGAGGATGAAGACATATTGGCAGAAAAGGAAGGAGGATAAACGCAATAGAAGAAATGTACATTGTACAGTCGTTAAACGCGGTCCTTAGATGGCCAAAATCGAATGGAAAAACAAAAACAAAATAGATACTGAATGTTGTTAACTTCGTTTGTTAATAAGATGATAAAAGGCGGAGAATTTCAAAACCAGCCAAGTCCAATTTCCAGATATTTTTTTTAATAGTTTTTCTACTAGAATATATATTAAGTTATATATTAAGATTATATAACTATATCTTTAGGTTAAAGGTTTCCTAAAAGTATTTAAATAACATTGAAAATTGCCATACAAAAATAAGGACTGTTCTTTTATAACACCAATAAACGACCATTATCGAACAGCTGTGAAAAATTTTCAAAAATGGACTTGGCTGGATTTGGAATTCTACGCCTCATACCAAACTTCTCATAAACTCTCTCAATTTTTATTTTTAGAATAATATTTTATTCAATTAATATTACAACCCATCTTATCTATAGGCAATAAGTAAAATGGATGACAAATAATAATATAAGGGATAACAAGCCATTCCTACAATATGTACATCGAAAAACTCATTTAAAATAAGTGCAAATAACAACATATAATTATATAAAATACTAGATCCGTGTAGAAAGTTCTGTTTTTTTAACTTGTGTTGAACCTTCTAACATTTGAGAAGATGAAATAAATGTGATGAAATTTTAAAACAACATTTGAGGAGGCAAAACGGACTTCTATACCATCATGCGTAACTCGAGTAATACAAGTTGAGACAATAGAAATGCAAGTGATGTAATAGGAAAGCGTTATCGATAAATGTGAAACCCGAAGCGAAGCATCAGATTCGATCTGAAAGTTTCATCAATAAGTTAGAGCTGTTCGATGTTTGCTATCATATTTTATTTCTATAACCACATAAATTTTCAACAAATTAATTTCAACCAGCCGTGCCTGCAACAATACTATCAAAGCAAGCCGACTAAGCAACGAAGTATGAAGGGTGAGCAACAAAGCGAACGAAATCAAGGAGACAGACCATAATTTAATATCCATTCCACATCTGTATTCCAGTGGATGGGTCTCCAGAGGTCCCCATCCAAATCCCCTGCTGGAAGCCGTTTACCTGGAGAGGGTCGGCTAGTCACTAATTTGATGGCACAGGTACCGGTTTTTAAAACCCTGGAGGGCATATTGACAGAGAGTAAATAAGTCTTGGCATCTATTACATTGTAGTGAAGTTAAATATTTACTAGCGAATAGATATAAATAGTTATATTAGTTTTCCTCAGTCACAATCTATGGCTATTCATTAATAGGTCAAGACTTACCAATATCGTATATTCCAGTATACATACATTATATATCTATATATACATATATTGAATTGAATCGAAAGGCCAAGTAGAGCTCCCAAGTTCAACTCCGTATGTCCAAACGGGTATGATTACTGCCATGTAAATTTTGTATTAATTTGTAGCTTCGAAAGCTTCTCTGTTGTGAAGTAGTCACTGTGTATATTCTATTTCTTATTCTAACGTAACATTCCTTTTTTGCTAATCAAGTTGTGATAATTTCTCATACAAATAAGTTTAGTACAAAAAAATCTCTCAGTAATTCGGAAATCCTGTCATTCCAAATCCTGTGCTATGATTTCCTATTGCTATGATATCCTTTAATGATAATTCCATCAATCCCAGTTGAACAGATCCGCTACCAAGGACTCCATCTGGGCAAACGACTTCGAACCCACATACTAGACTTATAAGACAATAAACGGCTCATCGTTTTCAACTTCTTCAACATTTACTAGACAAACTTTCCAATTTATTACAAGAGAATTATTTACATGACAGTAATTAGGCCTATTTGTACATACGGAGTAGAGCTTTGTGGCCCCAAAATCCATTGAAAAATCCTCAATACTCCTTACTTTGTTACTAAAAAACTTATCCACAAAGATAATGTACCATATGTAGTTGATTTTGCCCAAACCAGATACCAATCCTTTAATAGCAAACTTCATAACCATTCAAATCCATTAGTATCACAACTTGCTGAAAATCCTATTCCAGATAACTCTACGAGGAGCTTGAAATGAAGATGGCATCAAACCTTTTAATAATGAGCCTTTATTTTATAGAACTTTTATAAGTGCTACAAATGGGTGGTTTCTTTACAAGCAATTGACAAGTCATTTTTAGAATTATCATTACATTTACTTGATGTATTTTATTTTATATCGTAAACCGTTGTAAATTTCAATAAATAGCTAAAAAAACAAAACAAAAAAAAATTATTAAAACAATTTTTTTCTTTTATATATTTTAAGGTTGAATCAGTAATTTTTTTTATTATTGTAGAATTATAAAGGTTGCATCTTAAAGACACATGATTAGTTACACGAATAAGAAGTGATACCAATCTACCTCGATTGAACTAACAATCCGATTAGAACTATCGGTAATTTGTAGTCGATTAGTTATTAAAGGACTCAGGGAGAGACTAATTACCTGGAGGGGTTCTGATCGGAAGGCCGCACGAACAGGGGGTTGGAGGGTGTGCAGACCCCTCTCGGTAACGAAATCCCTTCTTGTACCTCTGGGCCTGGGGACAATCCAATTATGCCTTCGGGTGTGTTGGTCTGCCGGAGTGGCAAGTTGGGGTGAGGGGCTGTGAGAGTTGTAAACACGTAGGGACCTTCAGATCTTTCTGTAGGGCAATTTATCTTCAAGGGGTAACTTTGTTTTTGGCAGGCTAAAAAACCGAAATAGATCCATTAGTTACTGAAAGAAAAAAAAATAGGTTTCCCGTAATTAAATGTTAAAAATTCAGAAATTTAATATGTAAGTGTGCGTCAATCACCTAAATAGTCCTGGTTATGCCTCCATTAGGGAAGGAAACTCACTAGAGGGTCGTCAGTCTTGGTATAAATGTATTTGTTTTCTCTTTCTTTTAATTTATAATTTTTTATTTAATTTCTTTAATTTATATAATTGTATGCCTGATATTTTCTCTTTTATCAAGAAGATATTATGGGATACCGTCAGGAGTAAAAGTGCAATTCCAAGTTACACAGTGGAATGTCGATTATCCGAATATCAGTTATCGCAACGTTCAATTGACGGAACCTTTTTTTTTTTTTTTTTTTTTTTGGAATGTAATTTTAATTAAATTGATCATCTAATTACTTATTTGTATTTTTTAAATAATTATTATTTTTAAATAAAATTAAATTGAAAAACAAAATTATTTTTCCCACGAATGTCTATATGGAAAACTCACAGAATTTACTGAAAACTTTATACTTAATCAGACCATTTCATTTGTTTTTCTCAATATCTTCCTGATCATTTGGTTGGTAATAGATCTCACCTTAAGTCTTGAATCGTTCGTATATATCGGTATATATCGACTTTGTGAACGCTTTCTGTTTTAAGAACTACATGACAAAATGGAAATCAACAATAACGAGAATCAAAAATAATTCTAAATTTTTACAGTAGGACTGGCAGCAGTTTGAGTCACAAAACATTGAAAAAGCGAAAAGTGGACTGTTGGAAGATGTTTACTCATAATATTTTTTTAAAATGAATTTCTGTTATCCGAACCAATTGACAACATTAGTTCGGATAGTCGACGCTCTACTGTACTTAAGAAAATACACTGAAAAAATATTATACCCAGTTTTTTAAGTTTATTTTCTCAGCTTTAAGTTTCATTGTTTTTCAGGTTTTTACGTTCCCATACACTTTAAACAGGGCAAAGTATGATATAAGATGTATTATATACTTATATTATATGATTGTATTATAAAAACATCTTTTATCTCAAAACTTTATTGGAATATACTAAGCTTCATAAATAAAAAAATAAAAACCTTCAACATAAATTTCTTCTTAGAATATGTCCCGTGCCCACGTTTAAAAAATGTTTTAAGGTACTATAATCATAATAAGAATTGAGAAAATTCCTTACTAGATCTGTAAAAGGTGAATTTATAGATAAAAAGGCGAAGGCTAGGCCAAGGAGATCTAGGAAGGAGACTAATGGAACACAGAGAAGGGTAAATATTGACACAGCCTCTGATTAAGACAGCCCCCGCTCTAGCCAGGAAATGGGAACTCTACCCTGGTGGTGGGGGGGGGGGGTGCAAGGGGTTGCCTGGGGGTGGATTAAGGTGCTCTGACATCTCCTCGACTCACCTGGGTTTGTTTGAATTTATCTCCGCTAAAATAACATCTTGCTAATTTAGAAGGCTGTGAAATGCTTAAATAGCAAACTAATGTTGTTGGTTTTACTATAGGATTGTCGAAAAAGATTTACTTTGAGGAGATTACAATGACATGTCTATAACTAGTAAAGAAACAACTGGATTGCAACAGTAGAATAAAATCTGCAATAGGAAGTCCCTAGGACATCTTTTCATACGCCTCGGAGGGTTATCTGGAGTGAGAAGCAAGTTGGGGGACTAGTGGATTCGAGTGGGTATGTAGCTTGTCATGGAAGGATAGGTATCTTGTTCGGGCCAAATCAAAAGACATTCAGGATTATTCGATTGGTAGGTTTAGTGGAGTCCCAAACGTCAGTTCCGTATGTCAAATTAGGTATATTTGTTGTAATGCAGTTGAGTCTGTTTAAATTAAATTGAAGCTTTGAACGTTTAGATCATTGTGGAAAATTTTTTTTTTGTAACATAAGAAGGATTGGATTGGATAAGAGAAGAACTATAGGTTTAGTGAAGCACCTAAGGACAATCCCAAAGTAAAATCCGTATGACCAAATAGGTCTAATTATTTTCTAATTAACTGGAAGCTTTGAACTTTTGTCTAGTAAATGTTAGCTACATGTTTGCCATGTAAATGAGTAGCCGAAAACGAAGCGTGTCTTGTTTAAGACTTGTTTGTGGATTTCAAGTAAGAAGTTCATCCAGATGCGAGTCCTAGGAAGCGAGCGGATTTGTTCAGGATATGAAGTCATAGGTTTACGACGAAATGTAAAGGTTTGTGATAAGGGATGCTATAAAAGGGTCAGTCATTATTTGCTGATAAAACACATGTGTTATCAGGATAACAATTCTTGGATTAAAAAAAAAAAAAGCCAGATATACCTACCTATATGAGATGTCAATGTAATGTTTCGTGGAATTGTTTGAAGAATCCGTATTTGTTTGTTAAAAGTTGGCAAACAAAGGTCAGTACGGAAGATTATTCTGCTTATGTACCAGTGTTTTTTTTTTTAAATAAAAAAATGTTTTTGCCTGACGAATTTGGATACTGTCAATACTTGTCTGTTTAGCTGTTATTTAAACCATTTAAAGTTAGTTTTATAACTGATTTTTAAGACCGAATAGGTTTCAGTAAGCAAATATAAATGTCATTTTCATTTCTAGGAGTTGAGCTTTGGGCTCCACTAAACCATCCAAGTCTCGTATCTAATCCTTACAATCCAAAATCCTTTGAAAAATCATCGATTATCTTTTCACTTTTTCACAAACAAACTTATCCACAAAGATCTTAATGTACCATATACTGCTGATTTAGCCCAAACCAGATACTTCCATAGTGAACTACATAACTATTTAAATCCACTAGTATCACAACATGCTTCCCAATATATTCCAGATAAACCTACGAGGTTTATGAGAAGACGGCCTCAGGATCTTCTAATATAGAAGTTTCATTGAATTGCTACCAATGAGCAGGTGCTTTACAAGGAATCGACATGTCCTTCAGCGCATTATCATTTATTAGATTTATAGTATTTTATTTTAATATGTATACAGTTGTAATACTCTATAAAAAACTAAGAAAAAAAAATCTAGGTTTTAATAAAATGACATTCATACTGTAAATGAAAAGTGACCCGACATTCTTGCTCTGATTAGTGGTAGGATGAGTCGGTATATTCACATAATTAGAAGTATATTCACACAGTATGTAATAGATTATACAGAGACAAATAACATTTTTTTTTTTAATTTTAGTATTAATATAAATATGTTTAAGATATATTGAAGTGGTTCATACAAATGTTTAAAACACAGCTGATGAAACAATGGCGGATTTATAAAATCAAGTACCCCAATATAGACAGGAGCCGATTTGAAGAGGCAATAAATGCAAAACGTTATCAGCTTAAACCCAGATACAAATAAATATCAGACCGCATCCAAACCCATTCAATGCCAAAGCGGGACTAAAATTAATTGAAAGTAAAAAAAAAAAGAAAACAAAAAGGCGACTGGCCGGTATCGATCAATAGGCAATACAGTTTTACCTGTCAGCTCCACCGCTGAATATTTAAACCTACCGCCATTAATCCTTATTTTTCCTTTCGGGTTTTGTGCTTTCCCTCTTTGTCCCCCTCCTACTACAAACAAGGGTCGCCCTCCCAACAAAGGGTCACCGTTCAACCCTTGAACCGCGCCGTCACACTCGACAAAGGAGTACGGCCGGCTCTTTTTTTTTTTTTTTTTTTTTTGGAAAGCTGAACGGAGCTCTTATGAAAAAAAAAAAAAAAAAAATAGAACACAGTCCTGGAAGGGACCTATTATATAGGCTTCTGTAAGGGCCTCATAAATAAATATTCACATAAAAATATACATTAATAATAAAGAAGTCATTAGGCGGTAATGAACTTTATTGTTCCGTGTTTTTTCTTCAGTCACTGCTTTCCTAGTCTGTCCCTGAAATTATATAAACAGATATATTTCTATTTTCTATAATCGGATATTAGGCCCTTCACTTAACAGTTTACATTTTCTTAATTTTTATGAAACTTAACAATGCTGGGTTATGAATATAAGTTCAATATGGATTTGAATTTTTTTTCGTGTGATCTAAGTATTAAAAAATTTTAATTTCTTAAAAGGAAAAGTAATCTATACCTTATGCACAATGCCTGGAGTAAGATGTACTAAGTTTTTGAATAGAAATAAGGATATTATGAAAGGGAAAAGATTAAAAAAAAAAAATAATGTTAATAAAAAATATATATACATTCATAGATATTTTTGATATTCAGGAATGAGATGATTTTTTTTTAAATAGACCATAATTCTTTTATCTATAAGTTTAAAATAGACGAAATTCATAAAAATAATACAAATATTATTTATAGAACCCAAATGGTAACAAATGTATAGGAATAAAAAAATTAATGTGTGAATAGTCAATTCGGATCTGATACCCTTTCGATATGAAAGGGAGAAATACATAAATTTGTCATTGATGGGGGGGGTATTGGCTGACTGAGAAGTATTTAAAGATGTAGGTAGTGGGAGTATGCAGTCATAGATTCACATCAGTTAAAAATAAATTTTAATTCATTATGCCATAATAAAGGCATAATAAATTTAATTTATTTTTAATTGCTGTGTATCTATGACTGCATACCCCAACTACCTACATCGTAAATTTGTTGTTTACCGGTATTGGCTGTACTCATATTTTTCTTATATAAATTTAAAAAAATCTTATACCAATTTACAGTCTGACTAGAATTCAGAAATGTAAGAAAAAAAAATAAAACATTCTATCAGCACTAAAGTTTATAACAGACAGAAAACTACTCCAAACTGACAATTTCAGACAGAGCATGGAGCTACCAAAATGACGTTTTAACCTCACAGGCACAAACTGCGAATATCGAAGGACGGAAAACAAAGACATTTAATCATATATTATATAACTGCTCAATTTTTTACAAGGACAGATTTCATTTAATAAAATAAATAAAGTGTAGAAGAATTGCCACTTTCAAAGAATAAATTATTCCAAATATATATCTCTGAAGAATTTGTTCAAAGCTCTGCTTGCATTGACACAGACTTAAAAGTGATTTTTTTTTTTTTTAATTCTATATATTTTGTTTTCTTTTTCTTATTGTTTGTTTTGTATTATTATAGTAAGTATGATATAATTATTTAAATATCTCTAATTTTTATTTAGCAAAGCATGTATATTATATGCATGGGATATGCACTCACTTTTTGAATAAACATCTTAACAGGGATACTATGAAAGAGAAGACGCAATCCTTTCAAAATTTATGTAATATGTCATGGAAAATGTATAAACTCAACCACGGCCCATGACGCACTCAACCACGGCATGCCGCAGAACCTTAACGAAACTATCTATAAACTAGATCTAAAGCAAGAGAAACAAATAGTTTTAGACAGCGTAGATGACAAAAGACCGTCGCAGCCTGATACGACTCAGGGCGGAAGTTGCACCGCTTATAAAGTAGTTCTAATCGGAGGGAGGGGCAGGAAGTGAGTCCCCCCACCACCACAGCTGCTCTGTCACCCGCTTCCGGTCATCGGATCCTGGTTCCAAGCTATGGTGGTGTGGTCAGCAGGATATGCCCCATCTACCAAATATAATTGGTTCATCCCTTTGCTGGAATGGTCCATGAACTAGGGATACGTGCTTCCCTTTGAAAAAAACTAGGATCTACGTCGGAGTTTCGAAGTTAATAGAAAAAGTTTTCAAGAAAAAATTGGGTAGTTAAAAGGGATACGAAATCCATCAATCCATTTAAAGAGACTCAGATGTTCATTGTTGTTATCAAAGAGGAATAAAAAAAATCATCACTTCGATTTTCCAAAACCCAAGACGCAGTCATTTTTATAAAAAAAATAATATGAAATTTTGGTACCGTTACACAAGCGTGTCTCCAGCCCCTACGAACACCCAGAATATCTTTTATCGATTCTAACCTTTTCCCGTTCGGTATTTTAGTCGCTACTTTTCGAGAGGAAAGGTTATTCTCCTTCATTTACGGAGAAACTTTAAATCCCTGTTCAAAGTAATATTAACTTGAGTTTACATTCTGATATTAAAATGAGAAATCAAAAAATATCAAAAATATAAGACACTATATCAATGTTGAATTAATATTACATTAAATCAGAATTAATATAATGCTAAACCACCAGTAATGTTAATTCTTGATAAACTTTCTGATGTTAGGGAAGTGTAAATAACAAATTATAAATATATAAAACAGAATCCTTGTTGAAAGTCATGATGTTAATATCTGCTATATTTTCTCAAGGGAAGTGGAAATAAGAAAATACAAGACCTGTGATATAGTTTCTCACACTTATTTTTAGATCGATGTGTTTTATTGAATTAGTAATACAGTCTGTCTCACTTTAGAGCAAGAAGTAATATGGACGACAAATCCATTCACAAAATATGTATACTGAAATTTTCTCACTTAAAATAATACAACAAATATAAATATATAAAACACCAAATCCATGTATAAATAAATCTTCTCAAGTTTTGAATCACTTTTACACATTAGAGAAGAGGAAATAAGAAAACATGAATTTATAAAACACCTTTCTTATAAGAAGACTAAATATCAATATAACACACTAAACAACACAATCCAAGTAGAAACTGTAGAAGTGATTGTTTACATGTGAGGTTATAGGAATGAACTATCGATTAATGTAAACTCGAAGTGAACTCTAAGGATCGAACTAGTCGGTGTAGTGCGGGGCAGGCAGGTTTCGTGGAGACACGCTTATGTAATGGTACCAAAACTTTTTATCGGGACAATTATTATCGAAACACAGTAGTTCTTAACTGTGTTACAATAAATATTTTTTATAAATACAACACGCACATGTACCAACTTGATATATGGACTTTAAAGTTAAATGATTAGTCATGTTTGATAATTTAAATAGTTAAGGCATTACACGTAATTATAAATTTTAATTTGTAATCATAATTGCTGAATTAAGCTGTCATTTGCGTTATCAACGCGCAAAATCAGATTAAGTTACAAGGTTGTACAAATAAACAAAGAGTAATATTCGTTTTCACTTAATGGAAAACAATTAATTGGTTGTGTAATTTCGAGTATACTTTTTATAAATTACCAAAAGTAAATGAACGTTTCGATAGTGTTACGTAAACAATTGTCAATTAAACGGAATGAGAGATGAATGTAGTGATGCAATGAACAAATTAAGCGTTTTTAGCTTTCAATTTTCTACATTTATTCGAAATTTCTGATATAATCAATTAAATTTTATCAGCTGTAAGGATCATCTTTAAACTATATTTATATTTATAATATTCGATAAGAAAATCTATTAAAATAACCTAAATAAAACAATTAATCAGATCAGTAATTGATATATGCTAAGCATACAAAGATATAAAAGCAGATACGCATATACCATGACAGAGGAAATGGAGTAGTGACAGTTTACATTTAGAGTTATGTTGATTAAGGTATGAAATATGTATCAGTCGACAAAGAAAGAACAGGTGCTTCGGCGATACATGTTGCGGCACGAATAGAACAGAACACCTGCCCGACTCTCGCAACACATTCTGAGGCACATCGAGACTTCCTCCTCCTTTCAGGATATGCAAAATGGATTCAGTACAGTAATGCTCTTTTTATGCACGGCTGCCTTGATCCACCGTCCATTCCAATTTTACTGTTACGTCTTAATAACTGTCTCAGCGCTGGTATAAAATAGGGGTTTTATTACCAACAGATTTTATAGGGATGGTTTGAATGAGACCCAAGGCTCTGACATATTCGAATGAGGATTATCCAACAACCCAACGAATTAATTCATGTCATTTTAGTAGAAGGATTAGAAGAAAAAAAATACATAATAGAGACTTAGGTAATCCCATTACCCCAATAATTTAAAATAATATTCACTGGATGAAAATAGCTATTCATATCTCAACGGAAATATCAATAGATAGGACATAATTTATAATGTATTCAAATTGATACTTAAATGGAAACTATTTCTTATACTACTGCGTTATACGTAAAGAGATTAAGTTTAACGCTTGTCACTACCATATCACATCTGTAGATCTATTCACCTCTGCTATTTGCCCTTTAGCTGTTCTGTATCGGTTTCGGGTTGGGTAATCCAATTGGCTAACCATTTCCCTTCTATTCGAAAGTACGGACATGTAATTGTTTAATCCAAACAATAGTTACATAATAAATAACACAATTTATATATGTCTATCCACATATCCTGGATCACGATACATAAAAATCTGCTGAGCTAACCAAATAATAAATATTTTGAGGAAGAAGCCACTCAGCAGATATTTGAAGTAGGAAATCCCAACGGGGGACGGTATCTGGTATTGAAGGCAAACAGAGATCCCTCCTCTTAGAGTTTGTCTTTCAGATAACTTTTTCTTCCTTAAATGTCATTGTATTTTATTCGTTTTAGTTAGGATAAGAAAATCGTTATAGCAGAATCACCACGGATTAGAACCTTTTTTTTTTTTTTTTTTATTCATCTTTTAAGGGAAACCGTAGTTGACAAGAGTTCGGAGGAAGGCAGTAGTATATTGACAGGACTTTCATCGTGTTCGTGCCTTCAGGTAATTAAATTAAATTTGATTCCATCCATCGGAAACATCAATGGATATGTCATGGATATCAATGGAACAAGACATGGGTATGAATGGAACAAGACATGGATATGAATGGAAAAAGACATGGATATAATATACTGCTTTTGACAAAGAAACGTGTAGTACATTTTCGATCCGAGCAAAACCAACAGAGCTAGATTGTTTCTAAAAACACTTCCAAAATATAGGCAAATCGTGACTTTTTTCATTCAAACCAATACAGCTTCTAAACGGTATGTTCTACCGACAAATGTTACATGACAAACAATATTTTCCATTAAATTTCTGATTAAAAAACTCTGGTCAAATTTTCGATCAACGCAACACCCACAGATCTAGAGCATTTCAAAATGTTTTTAAGTAAAAACATTTCTAGGTTTGAAAAAAACCTAGAAACCTATTTCCCTAGCTGTCGTCAAGTCGATAAGTCAAAATTGTGCCTTTTTCAGTAGGGCATTATCGTTGATCGTTTTCCAAAATCCTGTAAGTACCCTAAAAATAATATTTGCGCCAAAAAAAAAAAAAATAATAAAAAATAAAAACTTTAGAAGCACAACAAATTTTTTAAACGCAGATATTTTTGTATTATTTATTAATTTATTTTATTTCCAGATCGGCCTGGCAAGACGACGAATATTGAAAATCCTGCTTAGGAGGTTAATAGTAACTCGTTTTCAAGGTAGAACTTATCAACACTTCACGACAACCACCGATTTCTTCTTTTATATGTAATTGTGTGCTTCTATGCCTGTATTTAGTTGTTGCTTCAACCAAATATTATTGAACTTATGATCTTACATATATTTTTAAGAACACTTTTTAAAGCTCCGCTGAGTAGGGATTCTATGGCACTCCAGTAGGTATAAGACGTTTAGTTAGGAGGGGTAAGGCAATAAAAAATATTGTAGGGTGAGTTTGGAGGGTGTTTATGAGCTGTAAAAACAGGGGGTTCTTCCATCTTGTTCGGGAGATTGAGGGCCTGAAGCGACTTTGTTTTAGATAGGTCTGATTTTAAGATACAACTGGATGTATGCTTGCTGGCTTTCCTAAGGATCTAGGATTTTTTTAGAAAAGGTAATAGTTAGAGATCTTTAATATTATTTTGTAGATCGTAGAAAAAATTCTGACCATTATTTTTTTCTCTTAGTTTTGTTGAAAGGAATATAGGAGAGTATAAAATCATAATATGAAGTAAACGGAATAAAAAACTCAAATTTTATGAGTTCGAATAAAAATTGATATTTTAAGGCTGACTACCCTTCATTGCGACCTTTGGCTTTCTGGAATATTTCTTTATAATTTTGTCGTCCGTCTGTTGCGAATATCTAGTCTTCTAGGTTCACCACATCTTATGTTATTTCATTTTTCTAACAGCTTCTTGGTCTTCCCCTTCTCATCCATTTCTCTCCAATATTGCCATTCCCAACATTTTTTTTTTCTTTCTCCTAACATTCCTGTCTCACCACAGTCTATTAGCTTTTGGACAATTGATTATGTTCTTATTTTACATAATCTATCATACTCACTCTTCCATCTATCCTTGTTGCACCATATATTCGTCTTATTATTTTTCTTTCGAAAACCTTTGGATCCACTGCCGGCGAGTGCTTGTCTGAATGGTTCATTCATGAAAAGTCAACACCAAATTTCCTACAAGACATAGTCATGGATGGCTAGACACATTTAAAAGTCGTATTGGTATAAGGTTTCTGGATATTAGAGGAGAAAAAAATGTCTTCAGGTCGTTCAACTGCCAAACCTTACCAAAGTATATTTGTTTCTAAAATTAAAGTGTTAGGTCGAAAACAAATCAAAAACGCCAACGAGAAAATCTACAACATCTAGTCTACCGAACAAACCTCTTTTGTTTTCCTCATAGGAGTGAAAAATTCGGCTCCCGGTAGAAATTTATCAGAAGATCGTCTGATTTTCATGTCGTGTGCGAATGGATCAATGGAGCTGGATAAATTAGATTTGCATAAATAGATTTTTTTTTTCAGAATAGTTTTTAAATATTTGTTATAGCTCCATAACCACTCCAATCTACTCCATTCCTGACAATTCTCCGAGGCGTCTGAAATGAAGATTGCCAGGAGACCTTTTAGTGTAGAATATATTGAAGTGCTGCTAGTGAATAGTTCTTCAAATGTTATTTACATGACATTGTATTCACTTTTAAGACATTTACTGGATGTATATATTTTGTACAATTGTAAATTTCAATAAATTTATATATATATATATATATATATATATATATATATATATATATATATATAAATTATTAAAAATGTAATAATTGGTCGGTTTTTTTTTTCTACATCCAGTAATCAGCTATTTTCAGTAATGCGGCACTACCCAGGTTCCATATGTATCAGATTATCGAGAGTATGCGGTATTTCATCTAATTATGGTTTAGAATAAAACCTTTCTTGCTATTTTTAATCATTAATTCAATGGTTTTCTTCAGAACTGCTTCACTTCTGGTCATTATTACCAAATCTGCGTGAAAAGAGAACTAGATTTACTGATAATAGATACGTATAAAGATCATTTTTATATGATATTGCAATGTAGATAATTACGATTCGAAACCTGAATATTAAGTCCTAAATATATAAATCAAGTAAATGTGTTGATAACTATTACAATAACATGTCAAAACTTGAAAAGAACTACTCATCAGTAGCACTTCAATTCAATAAAAACTACACTAGAAGGTCTCTAGGCGAAATTCTTTTCAGACGCCTCGGAAAATTATCGGGAATGGTGTGGGAAGCAAGTTGAGAAATTAGAGGATTTGTGTGGTTATGGAGCTTACTATGAAAGTATGGGTATTTGGTTTGGGATAACTCAGCAACATATGGAACATTAAGATCTTTATGGATAGGATTTTGAATTGGTTTAACAGGGATTAGTGGAATATTATTAAAGGATACTGTAGGACAGGAAGTCGTAGGTTTACGACGAAGGATAAAGGTTATTTGGTGAGATTTGTTTGGATTTATTTTGATTATCCATTTTACACCATTCTTGAAGGTTTAGGAATGAAAGGCTCATTATTTACTGATATTAAAAAATTTAGATTAATTAATTATAATATGACAGGTTCAGAAGAAATAAGAGAGGGTTGCAATGAGGCTTCCGACCCCTAGTCAATTGCTTTAGTCGGGTCGGCCCGGAATCAAAGTGCAAAATGAATAAAATAAAAGCGGATGATAAAAGTGGTTATGCTAATTGTTAACTAAAAGGGAGTCGGATAAACAGAGCCCTTTCTCATGTAAATGAGGGCTAGGGTGGATTCCAAGATGGCGAAGCTCTATCTCCTTCTCTTATCTACATCCGTTAGATATGGTCTGTCAACTGGTCTGTCGTCGCCAGGGGTCCTAGATAGACTCTCCTACTAGATAGACAATATTATTCCTAGATGAGGTTCAAAAATCAGTAAATTAATTTGTGGTAGGTTCCATTTTTAATTAAGGATCGATTCAACAAACGATTCCGTACTTAATGGTTCAAGCTGGAAGGAAATACTATGAAAAATATCAGATTATAAAAGATTTCGTATAGTTGTAGTAATAATTTATTATAATTTTCGATTAAGAAAGTTAACCATCTGGCTGTCGTATGGAAGTGGATACGTCAAAACTAGTTTTCTAAGTAGGGCATTTTGATTGCTTTCCAAAGTCCTTTGATCACTCTAAAAAATTTGAGCCAAAATAGGTACTTATTAAGAAGCAAATTTTTCACACATTTTAAAAAATTCTTTGTAGATTAACAATTGTTTAAAGTTATAATAAATACTTTTATTTAAAAGTACTTTGTCTTATCCAGTTCTTCACGACAACCACCGTATTATATAATAAACTAAATATACCTTGATATATACATTCAAAGTGAATAAATCAATAACAATTTAAAAATATATATATATTTATTGATATTTTGAACAGCATAAAATATATACTTCAAGTACATACAAGGAAAATAATTACAAGCAGGTGCTAATAATTTGTGAAGAACTAAAATAAGTATTACTTCAAACGAAGTTCTACATTTGAAGCCTCTTAGACCATTTTCTTTTCAGAAGCCATGGAGGATATTCGGAAATCAAGTGAGAAAGATGATCTCAAACAGATTGTTTCCCTTGTATTATATTCTTCATACACATTCAAATAAAGAGATTGCTTTCAGAATTTAATGTTTTGGTTTTTCAGTTGTTTTTTTGTTTTTTTTTCTTTAATCTGATTATAAGAAACTACCCATTATTAGACTTGAAAGTTCCTTTATTAACTAGAAGGTAACGAGGCGAAGTTCTTTTCAGGTGTCTCAAAAAACTATCGGGGATTTGAGGGAAAGTAAGCTGGGAGACTAGTGGATTCAAGTCGGTAGTCAATTCAACAACATATGGGACATTGAGATCATTATGAATAAGTATGTTAGTGACATAATAAGGAGCATTAAGGATATTACGGAAGATTTTGGATTGTAAGGATTATATACGAGAAAAAAATAGAACGCTTAGAGGAGCACCAAAACAACTTCATTTAAAACAAAAATGTTAGTTTCTTGGGGCTTAAATATTAAATAAGTAACTAAGTACTCCAACTAAAACAGGAAGAGGGATTCGTATTACAGATATAAAACATAATAAACTCTATAACCATTCTAATTCACTAGTCTCTCCAACTACTTGCTTTGCATTCTATTCCCGATAATCCATCGAGGCCTATGAAAAGAAGATGGCCGAGAGACCTTCTTATACAGATTTTTTTTTTCTTTTTATTGAAGTGCTACGAGTGAGTGATTCTTCACGTGTTTTTGACAAGACATTGTAATGACTTCCTCAAATTTACTTATTGTACATATATGTATATAGTTGTAAATATCAATAAATTATTAAAAAATAACAAGAAATAAACGTATACAAGTGAGAAAGTTTTGTTTTCTAGTGGTAAACATTCAACAAAAATAAAAATTGAGTCTTTCTACTAGGACGACCTTCATCCTGACACAGAAAAAGTCTGAACTGAGGAAACAAAAACATCATAATATTTGATTTAAAACAGTATTTTTTAAAAAAAACATCTTTATGTGGACGTGGGAATCACGGGCTTTTTAAAAGGTCTAACTCAACAGTTTTTTCTAAATGTGTTTTGTGTATAAGGAGACCACGATAAAAATTTTTAAACAAGATAATATTGTAAATTTTATCTCTTTAAAAATAAAGATATTTTAAATTTTTTTTCTAGTCACTGATAGTCATAGTTTATTAGTGTGTCTATTATTCCATGAAAAACATTCCTCTGAATCCCACTTGGGAAGTCATGACCTGTGAATGGTTAATGGCCGAAAGTTTCACCTGATCGCCATGCGGGATCCGTCCTGTTTAACCTGGCGGATGGTTATCATGCACTTTCATTAACTAAATAGCGCAGGCCTCGGTGGAATGGAATCTCCAAACCTGGAGAAGTATGCCTTCAGCTTTCCCTTTAATGCTGTATTCATCATTATTCCTAATTATAATTAATAAATAATTTATATTATAGAATATCCATTCATTTAAATCGATTATAAGACTGAGATTTTCTAAACTAAGAACGGAGAAGATAGGATCTCATGTTCCATTCAAGGCAGAAATTCATAATAGTGCCGATTGAATCTCACACACATGAATTGCCTAGTATCCTATCTGTCATATCAGACATCTCAAATAACTTTCTTCCTTTTTTAGCTATTTATTAAAATTTACAACCTTATACAATAAAGTACCATTATTTTATATTTTACTATCATAGCATTATTGTTCAGTATTATTGCGGTGTTGGTTATCCGAGCCTACCTCGGTACCATCCACATCGGTTGAGTTCCAAGTGTACCTTTCATTTGTTAGGTAACGTGTTATACCTATCACTTGAATCTGTAAAGGAACTGGATGAGAGTTATATTACTAGGTTGGTATTAAACGTCCTGGTGTATAAAACTATTATTTACTTCTTGGTTCATCTACCCAATCGATTAAATAAGTCTGAACAGAAGACATACTCAGACCTGTTTATGCTTGTTTATAAAAAAAAAAAAAAAAACTGTACAACTTACAACCCATGAAGGGCCTTGGGTTTTTCAGTTATTTATTAAAACTTACAACTGAATAAAAAAATAAAAAAAAAAAAAATCTAGTAAATGTGAAGATAATGGTCATAATGACATTTCAATGCAACTATTTATTGGTAGCACTTCAATAAAAGTTGAAAGTAGAAGGTTTATTTATACTTTCAATACAAGTAGAAGGTCCCGATCTGATTCTCAGACGCCTCGGTTATCAGAAATACAAAGGGAAGCAAGTTAAGATACTAATGGATTTGAATGATTATGGAGTTTACAATAAAAGGATTAAGGTATCTGGTTTGGGCTAAATCGGAAACATATGGTACATTAAGATCTTTATGGATAAGTTTGTCAAGGACGAAGAAAGGAACATTGAGGATTTTTCGAAAGATTTTGGATTGTAAGGATTGGATATGCGAAGAATTTATCTCAAAATAGGAATAATTACTGCCATGTAAATGAGTCTTTTGTAATTAATCGAAAGATTTGAAGGTTTTTCTAGTAAATGTTGAAGAAGTCTATAACGGCGAGCTGCTTCTTATGATTTTAGTCAGTTATGTCCATATAACTTTTTTATTTTATTTTAGGGGGCTTAACGTCTTTCTGTACTCCAACCAGGGCAGATTGGAGTACAGAAGATACGGAGTATCATACAGGTTGCCAACCTATTCTAGCCAAGTTTCGTGGGTCCGCCAGGAAATAAATTGTGCAAATGTGGAATTCGAACACTTTAGCCTTCAGTAACGAGAGACTTCTTAGACCCTAATAAATACCTTAATATATATGATAATATCTTTTTTTTATACCAAGATGCGATTCAGTATTAACCCACGTTATGTGGATAGGGAGAACGCTTCAGACTTCTTGATCCAGATAACCCCAACCCGTCTAATTTAAGGGGTGTGCAACGACAATCCCGCAGTCGTACCCAGAGGAGTGGCTGCATTAATTAAATTGTGTGTAGGGACTTCACCCTCCCACCCCCACTCTCCTCGCAAGTGACATTGTGGAGCTTAGTAGCGATTATGCTCCTCGAGCAGGAAACCTTACTACCAATTGGATTCAATTGGAAGGAAGAATGGACCGGATGCCTCCAAGTCTCAACGTCGATTGTTTTCTGCGGTCGTTGGAGGGGGTATGAAAATCGTTGGGATGAAGTTTGTGTCGTAAGGAGTTCAGTTGGAAAGCGTTGTTTGTATAATCTGACTCCAGTAACTTCGCCATTCCTAAAGTGTACTCTTCTTCACTTGACGACTACAATCCAAAAACCAGAGGCATTGATGAGAATTGAAGTATGCTATACATACGGACAAATCGAACATGTATTTCACAAGTGACAAAAAAAAAAAAAAAAAAAAAAAAAAAATGGCTTGTTGGGATATGCAGTCATAGATAAACAGCAATTAAAAATAATATTTTAATTTATAATGTCAACGTTTCGGGTTGCATTGCAAGATTTCATCAGGGCTAGAAAAAAAAGAAAACAAACAAAAGGTATGACTAAATTTTAGAGAAAAAAAAAATCAAAGGTATGAAAAGTTGGTTTTCTTTTTCTTCTAGCACTGATGAAGGCTTGCAATGCACGGCTTATGACTGCATACCCCAGGAATCTATGAAAAATTATCATTAATACCTTATCAATATGAAAACATTTTCACAGTCTAGTGTGAAATATCGAAAGTGTACCTGAATTATCTAATTATCTCTACCGCAAGTGAAATGTATCAGGTGTGATTAGAACTTTATTCGATACATTTTTGACATTTCATAGAAGATTATTGAACTTAAAAATAAATAAAAAAACAACATATTTTTGAGTTTTGTCGGTTTATAAATACATGTTAAAACACGTTCACGTATTTTCAATTAAAATATTGTTGACACTACGTGAAATGCTAGGAATTCGTAAAAATGAAATTCCTGAAATTCTTTACCAGAATGACCGGTAGAAAATAACAGTAAACGAACGAAATGCAAGTAATACGATTTTTCACATTCGTCAGTTTTGCATAATCCGTGTACGTATCTTGTCAGTGATGTTTGAATTTTATTTTATTTCCATCTTATTCTTACATAATAATTGTAACTGATTATCCCCCTTTTTTATTGTACACCTATTTGTTACTTATTGTTGGTTAGTTTTATTTTATTATTTTTCATTTTTCTACATTTATTTACCACTCTATAACTATAGAATTTTTCCATGTCAACATAATTATTATTTGTATTCTTTTAATTATTATTCTTGTATCATATTCTAATTTTCATAAACTTAATTTTTTTAAAATATTTGATCCTCACTCAGCTTTTATTTTTTCAATTATTTTTTTTCTTCATTTGTTATGTTTCTTTTTATATTCCAAGATTCTTTTTATTTTTCATTGAATGACCATCGAAAAAAAATACAAAATCATTTATCGACACTCGTATGTTTGTATGTTGTATGTTTGTTTGCATATTATATTATATCATATTATGAATGTAAATAAACATTTTATGAACAAGATAAGAAGAGTTGTTGAGTACTGCTTTCATTACTTTCAATGTCATGGTATACTTAATTATCAAATTTCCTGTTCTTTATTTTAACAGGTGTGACTTGAAATTAAAGTTACATAATTCATATATCTACAGATATATTATCTGATCACATTTAATTGTTCATATGTACAGTTGTTAATAATTTTAAGATGCAAAAATATATATATACTTAAATCTTTCCATTGATATCTAATAGAGTAATTTCCGAACTCTCACTAAATGAAGTTATACTATCAGTACAGAACCGAAAACTATTTTACGTTCCTACAATGTAAGAATACCTGATATGAAATATACAAATACAAATAAAAAATCAAGACTGTTTGATGCAACAATAATGATCTATCTATTTACATTTAATCATCGACGAAAATACAAACTTGAATTCAAGGATTTTAAAAAATCAGATAAAAGACCATTCATCGATCCATGAATTAGCTGCCTCTGAATTTTCCTCAGAACTCAAACACCCCTTATTTCCCCTTCCAAATTAGATTTGTAAGATAAACTTTTAAGGGACTAAACGGCAAACATCAACTTAATAAGGATATTTTGGCAGCTTGTTAAGGGTAAATGCGGTAATGAAGTAGCAACACAAATTGTTAACAAACGAACATTTTTGAGTAATTTAAATCGCTGGAATTGGATATTAACGTATATATTTTTTTTCTTTTAAATAATATTAATTAATATATAACAAAGATTTAGAAAGAAAGATGAGGTAATAACAGATAAACGTGAAATTATGAAAGAGAGATTAAACGAATGGGTTGCTAAATAATGTTAATACAAAAAATACGAATGCAATACGAAGAAAACAAAAATTAATTGTTCTTATTTTACTTTAATCCATAAGCAAATATTAATTAATAATTAAGATTAATAATATTTAACTTGAAACAAAGAAGTATAATTTTTTTAAATATACTAATCCATTTCTATAATGGATTATTATCTCATATACGTATATATATATATATATATATATATATATATATATATATATATATATATATATATATATATATATATATATAAATTACTTTGTTTTTTCTTTCTTTACTTTTGTTGAAGAGCTTCAAATAAATTAACTGACAACTAAGTTGTCAAAAAAAATACAGTGAAAGAATAACATAGACGAACCCATTACCTTCCTCAACCAAAAACTCAGACAAAGCAATGACACGGCAGACAATAGAAGCCTGTGGGAACATGGTTCGGAGAAAGTAGATATTGTTGTCCAACAATAGGAGACTCTTCCACCAGCTGTAATCACAACGGCAACGAATATATATTTTATTTTTGTTTCAATATAATTTATCGATTTAATTATATCGACACCGGCAAGAGTTGTCATTTAACTGTTAGGATTATTTATATAAACTAATTAACGTGAGAAAATTGTTGTTAGGAATAGCCATCAAATACCACCAAATATATAAACATCTAAAATTGAAAAGAATATTTACGCGTATTTTTTTAACTTCATTTTATATGACAAACAGAAACCCTCCATAATCTGAGGAATTAGGTGACACAGGAACCGAAGACAATGCAATGATGTGCGAAATGGCCGAAAATGTACACAAAAATGTATTGAATGATCTTATTTTCAGCTAAAGATCTATGATTGAATACAAATAAAAATGAATACACATGACATTGATACATTATTTTGATAAACATAAATCGCTGGTTTCACATGGAGGGCATATTAAATTTTATTGTATTAGTTCGCTTTTCTACTGAAAGGAACAAAAAAAAAAAAAAAAATATTACTTAATTAATTATTTTTAATCCTCATTAAAATGCTGCTCTTAAAATTAATTTTAAATTTTAAATTTTAAAACGCAGTGGTATAATAGACTATGAATATTTATGTAAAATTAAAATAAACCAATGATAGAAAAATTCACATTATTATTTCGCATCCAAACCCTTGAGGAATCAAGGTATATACTTGGTAATGAAAATACTTTGTGTATACTAAGTAATGAAAAAAAATAAGAAAATAATAACGGATTTTGCTTTTTAGCGAAATTGGGGATATATTTTGGATGTTTTGAGCAGAAGAAATTCCCCTTATTTGAAGATAATTTTATGAATAAAACTCGAAAATATATTCATATATAAGTTATTTTAAAATGGAAGAGATTTTACTACTTTTAATTACCCTAGTCAGACAACAAAGCCCAAAAGAAAAAAACGAACAAAAAAATTAATATTTAATATTTTTTTTTTAAATTTATTTTAAAGGGTACATAAAGTTATTGTATTATTATAAAAGCAATGGTGGTAGAAATTTAATTTGAGTTCAAATATCTTAAATTACAGTAGTTGGATAGCAGACACCAAAAGAAAAAAATGCATGAAAGAAAATTTACGTTGACTTTTTTTTTTTTTTTTTTAAATTTTATTTGGTTTGTTATTTGTTTGAAATAATTTTAAAATTTTTAAAAACTGTGTACAAGACTAAAACGACAGGAGGCTCGTCGTTTTCTTCTTCAACATTTACTAGACAAACGCTTAAACCTTCCGATTTACTACAAAGGACTCATATAGATGGCCGTTATCAGACCTATTTGAAAATATGGAGTTGAGCTTTGGGGCTCAACTAAACCTTCTAATTCTTCCGGTATCCAATCCTTACAATCCAAAACCCTTCGAAAAAATCCTTAATGCTCCTTACTTTGTTACGAATTAACTTATCCTTAAAGATCTTTATGTCCCATGTGTAAATGATTTAGCCCAAACCAGATACCTATCCCTCCACAGTAAGCTCCATAACCACTCCAATCCACTAGTCCCCCAACTTTCTTTAAACTGCATTCCTGATAATCATCCGAGGCGTCTGTAAAGAAGATGGCCTAGAGACCTTATAGTGTAGAATTTATTGAAGTGCTACTAGTGAATAGTTCTTTACAAGTTATTTACATGCCATTGTATTCTCTATCAACAAATTTACTTGATGTAAAGATGTTGTACAGTTCAATCAATTTATGTATAAAAAAAAATTGTGAAGAGATTTTAAATTTAATAATCATTCAAGTGCACAGAAAAAGAAATCATAATATCATCCAAATGGAAAATAAAATTAAAAAGACAGGCAGTGAGTGAATTTTGACATTCAATAAAATACTTCAATATGAGTTCCAATTCATTAAACATAGTAAAAATTACTATGTTACTTACTTACTACTAAATTACTTTCGAGTTGGTCTCTTAAAGTATTTGAAGAAACATCACATGCATCTTTTTATTGGCAAAGAAAATAAAATTGAAATTTCGGTCAAATTTTAGATACTGAAATTTGGTTGTATAAAATCCTTGAATATGCCGGATATTTATGCACACTCCCTATAGTATGTATAAATGTAAATACCTATATAGTCTAATACAGTTGAAAATTCTGAACGCCAATGTTAAACGTCAATCTAAACACCTAGCTCAGAGCCGAAAGGTTAATGGGAACACAATTATTTGTGGACTGGGAGGCAAACAGGAGTTGGAGGGACGTACAGGTCGAACATAGCATTAACATGCACAGGAGAACCAAGGGGACAGGTCCGGAATATTGTTTTAGCTAAAGGGAATATAATTTAGCTCCCGAACGTATTTACATACCTCGAATGGACACATCTGTACCAGTCACGGCGGTGGAAATTGCTCTGAAAACATCTCGGTTGTGTCAGGCTAATTTAAATTGCGAAACTTCGAACCAATCGATATATAGGTGAACTTTATTATATATCCGATTCAGGAGTTCCTATAAATGTATATTTCAGTTTTAAACTCATCATAATGCTATAAGAATTTTAAAAAAAAAAATATCTTAAATAGCAGGACAGAATTACGTGAAAAAAAAAAAAAAAAAAAAAAAAAAAAAATTGAATATCTAACATTGAACAGTCCCGCTACCAAGGACTCCACTTGGACAAACGTCTTACTTGGAATCCACATACAAGACTAAAACGACAAGAAACTGCCCGTCGTTACAGACTATTTCAACGATTACTTGACAAACGTTCAAGGCTCCCAATTAATTACAAAAGACTAATTTACACGACTGTGATTAGACCTATTTGGACACACGGAGTTGAGCTATGGGGCTCTACGAAACCATCCAATTCATCTCGTATCCAATCCTTACAATCCAAAATCCTTCGAAAATCATAAATGCTCCTTACTTTGTAACTACAAACAAGACACCTAAAAAAGATATCATAGTCACAATTAAGTCATATTAAACCTATTTTATTTCGTAAATAGAAAACAGATTTATACATCATATAATATTAAAAATTAAAATATGGCGGGAAAATTATATTCTTAAAGAAAAATTGCTTAAGTATTTCACATGTGGATTTTAAATTTTTTTAGTAATTGCCTTTACTTCTGACATAATGATTTTCAATTTATTTAGATTTAAAAAAAAAAAATTTATCTGCTACTTTTTTATTAATATTATCACTATTGTTTATTTTATGATTTATTTAATATTAATATATTGCATATTTAGAAGATTTTTATTTTATTTAATTGTACATAGTGTATGAATGTATTCTTTGTAATCCATATTATTCATTGCCCTTTAAGAGGCAGCTTGTAACATTTATTCAATAAAAAAAGAACTTCTGACATATTTCGAAGCAATGTTTCATCTAGGCTGGGTAAGCAGTACTACTTTTAACACGTTGAGTGCTAAGCCCAAAAACTTTTTCCAATTTTTTGGAGCCATTCTGGTAAGAAAATCAAATCTGTTAGGAACAAATATTAAATAATTATTTCAAAACTTTATCAAGCTGGTTAATAAATTTGGTATGTAAATATTATTAATGTGGTAAAATAATAGTAACTTACCTAAACAGAAGAAAAATTTCAAGTGACGAATTTCGTGAATTGAAAAGAACATTTTATTAAGGCGCATTCTACCGACCTGTTGACTAAACCTTTCTAAGAATGGTGGAAAAGTTTCCAATTGCCTAGATTTAAAAGTGAGGATCTGAAGGACGGGCCGAACTGCGTCCACCGGTGGGTCGTCAGCACTCAACTTGTTAATAGTGTTATTAAAAATTAAGTGTTAAGTGTTATTAAGTGTTAATTAAAAATTAAAAATTCTATATTTAGTACTGTTGAATAAGATAATAAGAAATGTATGTGTGATTGAAAAAAAAAAAAAAAAAAAGGTCTGAAACTATATTTCAAAAATTCACTAACTATAGTGATTTTTCACACCAGTAAAACTCACTATTTTTTTCATCTTTAAGCAACTGTCCTAATATAAATTATTCATGAAGATTAAGAAATATTTTTTTTAAGATACGGTTCCAACAGTTGACCTCACTAATGTTAAGCTAATATACACCCGAAACATTGAGGGGGGAAAAAAATCCAATATTCCAAGCAATAAATTAAATTTTTTAGGGGGATAAGGGTATGAAAAATTGAAATGTGGCAATGATACCGGACAGTTGTTTTTCTCTAAAAAGCCGTGAACGATAAATCTCAGAGGCGACAAATAAGATGTAAAAATTTGATTTAGGCTTGTGAGTTATATGGGATCTGGGTACACGCTCCTGGGGTAAAATTGATATGTGGAGCCATTCCATGAAGGGCCCTTCAAGTAATGTAACGGAATCTTTCCCTCGGATTAATCATAGTTTTATATGGTGTTAACGCTATTAAACATGTATTTAAAGGTTATAATATTTTAGTTATATTACTAAATAATAAGTAATAAAAAAAAAGTAAATTTATATTTTAAAAAAGGCTACTAAAACTTGTCTAATTAAATCCATCGTATTCTTGTAAAAATTCCAATTATTGCTTCAAGTAAATGTTAAATCTTCGAATTTATAATTATATATAATTACTTTTATTATAATTTTTCTTTAAATATATGGTTAGTAGCAGAAACGGTGAACATTTTAGTAATGTAGATATTTCCGGGATAAAGTTTGAACACGTTGAGCAATTCAATCGAGGAAAAATGAAATTCAAGAAGAAATAAAGGCTAGGTTAAAAGCCGGTAATGCTTGTTATTTCTCGGTCGCAAAATTCCTCAGTTCGCACTTACTCTCCAAAAATTTAAAAATTAGGATATACAAAACTATTATATTACCAACAGTTCTCTACGGATGTGAAACATGGCCGCTGACGTTAAGGGAGGAACAACGCCTTAAAGTTTTCGAAAATAAAGTACCGCGTAGAATATTTGGCCCAAAAAAGGATGAAGAAACAGGAGAATTTAGAAGGCTTCACAATGCGGGACTGCGCGAATTATATCCCGTAAATATAGTTCAAGTAATAGCAGCGCGACGCTTAAAATGGACATGTAAAGTCGTTGGGTTAAGTAATAATCGAATCCCGAAATAAGTAATCACTTATGAGCCGTCGGGTAAACGACCGAGAGGTAGACCGAGACGAAGATGGGAGGATTACATCAGGGCCGACCTGGGGGATTTAGGTTTTGGAGGAGTGGATTGGAGGGAAGTGTGCGGTCGACGGTTGGTGGTGTCGGCATCCAACCTTCGGGTTCGCTAAGCCTTAATTTATTATAAATTTTCTGACGATTCGACATTTGTTAGTAACACGAGGACATTTCAACTCTCAAAACAACCAATTGTTCAACACGCATATCGGATAAGCAATTTTAAACGATTCAATCCGTTTATATATTAATAAAATCAGTCAGCTAATTTATAAAAATATATTCCAAAAGAGAAATGTATAAAAAATAATATAAAATTTACCTAGATTTTTAACCCACAGTTACTTATTGGAAGATAAGCCACCCCCGAAATGCAATGAATGTCAGATATACCTGACAATAGAACATATTCTAGATGAATGCAAGAAATACCAAAAGCAAAGAAAATATAATGGTCTGATGAATCAAAACATTTCAACATTGCTTGAAAATAACTCATATATCCACAACCACATTTTTAACTTTTTGAAACAAGCAAATCTGTAAATGGACTTAAAGTTCTCAACCTGGGAATGGAATTTTTTATTTTTTTATTGGGTGATATTTTACATTTTGTTTTTATTACATTTTTTATGTTTTTTAAATCACTTATTAAAAATGGTGGTTATTTTTATTGTTCTAATTACGACAATGATCAATTACTCTACAACAATATAGTTATTGACTGTAACTATTAAATAAAAAATATAGCCTCGGCGCATGCTTAAAATATGTATTTTATTAGAAGCTAAAATGTACAATTAATATAATGAAAAAGAAGAGACAAAATAATATTTCTTTAAAAAGCTATATTTGAAAAGAATCTACATTTTCTTTGTTTTTATTATTTCTCCTTCTTTTTTATTAATATTACCACACATATTTTTTGTAATAAATAATTAATATTGTTAATTTCAGGGCTTGAAAATATGGCTTAGCTATGAAACGTTAACCAAGAAAAGAAAAAGAGAAATATTATTAATGAAGTTTTTTAAGATATTATATACTCTATTGTTTTCCACCAAATTATAACAAATCTCTAAACCAAATAATATATACACAATAATGTTAAATACTATAATATTCTGTACTATTAATATAATTATTATATATTTTAAGAATATTTATACTTGATAACATGAAAATCATTCACCTGCCCCTCGGTGGACACACGGTAGGACACCGTGAAATAACGGAATTATAATGCTATAATTATAAAGTTAATAAGCACTGCGACACCCTCGGATTGAAATATTCATGAGGAATGTATTAGGAATAATTATGAAAGATACCAGGGATCTACATTAAAGGCAAACCGGCGAACTTTCTTGGCGAAGAAATCGGATGAGCTTTGAGAAGGATCATCCCGACTTAGTAATAATCATCATTAAAGAGCCTAAAATTTAGCATTGCAGCGCTTTGGATAACAAAAATATAAAGTAATGAATATATAATTTATTATAATAAACTTCATCACCATCTTTATCAATCATCATGCAGAAAAACTAGGAGAAAGACTTTTATAACTCCACGAGTCCTACCTACAGCTGTGTTCTGATAATCCGGTCGAATTATTTCCTTAAATAATAATATAATATATTTCCAAAGTCCTTCCTAAAATTAGATGAAGTTATAGGATATCGTATCCCACGATTTTTTACTTATTTTGGAGTTATATCATTTGGAATTCTGCCAGGCACATTCGTAAGACCCAGGACACCTCAGTCGATTTCCCTCAATTAAAAGCTGGCTTAAAATTATGGCTTAACCTAAATTTAGTGTTATGGATTTCCTCACTATATACATATTTACATCACAATCCATGGAGTACAGATTTCAGGCACCACCTTAGTGTTCGTAGCTCCAACCTGTCGTGTCGGAAAATGCGAAAAGTGCCGATGGATTGCACTCCGAGCCGTCATTAGTAAGCATTAGTTTTAAGAAAATTAGAAGACAATACAAAATTTATTTTATTTTATTTTTTTAAAGGAAACTGCTTTATCTTTCATCTAATAACTACCCAATTATAACCAAGCTAAATCCAACCTCTTCAGAAAAACTCTGAGTAAAGAAACTGCGTCTTTATACTTCTGTATTCTTTGAAATGGTCTGCTTTTTGATTCTCATGTTGTTAGAAAGTTTGCAAACAATTACAAAGTCATCAAACAATACGAAAAAGATGGTAACAAAAAATCAGGAATATATCTCACAAAAAAATATACCCTGCGTTGAAAAGTCTTGAAAGACGGCCCTAATACAGAAAATGGGCATTCAGGACTGAAAGCGAAGACGGCGATAACAAAGGATATATCCAGAACGGCAAAGCTTTTCCTAATCCTTAAGACCTGTTAACAATTGGAGGGGGTCTTCTACGGACCTGTGCCTTAAAGGCGTCCATCCGTCGAAGCTGTGTGTTGAGGTGTACAAAAGGTAAGGTACCGGATGAATTGTCGGCCTTTGCAGAAGGAGTATCACTTGATGATAATAAAAATATAGAAGATATTAAGAATAAGATAGTTGACTGTAAAAAATATAAGAAGATGGTCAGAGAATAATAGTATAATAATATAATTTTTTATCATTCTAAATCACTACAAAAGAAAGTTGTAAAAATTAGATTTTTTTTTACCAAACGAAATTTAAAAAAAATAAATTTATTAATATTCAGCAAAAGCCAGACTTAAAAATACTATAAAAGCGGATGAAACACCAGGATTGACAAGGTGGGAAGGATATTGGGGAAGCCGCCGACATAAAAGAACACTCAAGGTACCAGGCGAAGCTAAAGTTCACCACTTTTCTTTGGGAGGCCGATTGGACACGCACCAAAGAACCGACCGATTTTCTTGACGGCGCCTACACAATTGCTTTCTGCTAAAAAAATATATGAAAAAATAATCTTAACGCCTCTTTGATAATTACTTGTTTTTCATATTTACAAAAAAAAATTACAACTGTCGATCATTGCGAATCACCGATGAAGCGAACTTCCTTGTATAATATAGTGGTTAAACGATAGAAACAATGAAAAATATCTTCGAAGTTACAGTCTGTAGAATATTCAGAAATTATATTGTTCAAAGATGTTTAGTATATTTTAAATAAAATAAAACTGTCTATTTGAATAATAAAAATTTCTTATTTAATTTCACTAAACCGGTAGGAAAAAGTAAGCCTGAGAAATTGATGAATGATTTACTTTCATATAAGATGTGTTCTATGTTAAAAGTAGATCACGTAGAAGATTAAAAAATAAATTTAGAAATAACTTCGTTCAAAGCTCCCAATAAATTACAAAAGACTCATTTACTTGACTGTGATTAGACCTATTTGGACGCACGGAGTTGAGCTTTAGGGCTCTACTAAACCATCCAATCGTTCCCGTATCCAATCCTTACAATCCAAAATGCTTCGAAAAATCCTCAATGCTCCTTACTTTATCACCAATAAACTTATCCATAAAGATCTTAATGTTCCATATATTGCTGATTTAGCCCAAACCAGATACGAATCCTTTCATAGTAAGTTCCATAACCACTCAGATCCCCTAGTTTCTCAACTGGCTTCCCACTCAATCCCCGATAATCCTCCGAGGCGTCTGAAAAGAAGATGGCCCAGAGATCTTCTTGTGTAGATTTTTTTTTTTTTTTTTTTTTTATTTAAGTGCTACTGATGAGTAGTTCTTCTCAAGTTTAGGCATGTTATTGTAAACCTTTTTTTTTAAACATTTACTTGATGTATACTTGTACAGTTGTAAATTTCAATAAATTGATTTAAAAAAATAAAAAAAAATAAAAAAAAGAAATAACTTAAAACTGATCCAAGAAGATACTTCCAAAAGTAACACTTTTTTTCATTCCCCATGCGAAACAATGTACATTACCTGTTGGAGTTTGTTATTTATTCGAATTGTTTTCGTAAAAACAAAGAGGTCAAAGATACATAAGATATATAAGATAAATTTTATACTTTGGTTTTGTAAAGTTAATGAAGCCAAATGCAATCACATAACTTTTACCCTTCGCCGCAAATCCTGTCCTCCCATCCGCTTCAATAATATCCCTATACCTATATCCGACCCAGTACGCTATCTTGGCTTTCATCTTGACAAAAGACTGACTTGGAACCCTCACACTAGACTAAAAAGACAAGAACTAAACAGGAGATTCAGCCAACTTTACAGACTACTAGGCAGGAATTCTCATCTCTCAGTAGATAACAAACTCCTCAAATATAAAACATTATTAAAACCTATTTGGACCTACGGACTTGAACTGTGTGGAACAGCAAGACAATCGAATATAAAACGTATTCAATCCTTCCAATCCAAAGTCCTCCGAACAATAGTCAATGCACCTTATTATGTTACCAATAAAACCCTACATAATGACCTAAAAATACCTTTTGTCCTTGATCTCATTCCTTCAAAATTCTCGAAATTTCATCAAAACCTATCCAATCATCCCAATCCTCTGGCTCAATCCCTATCCAGTCATAACCATCCTTATAACCCTCCGAGAAGGTTTAAACGGCAATGGCCCCGAGACCTTTTGTAATGTACAAAGTTATGTTGGAGTTCTGGTAATGACCAGCTTCTCCACTCAAGTCCTGAGTATCTGTGTCCATAGCGCTCCCACTCAGCCTCCACTGGATATTACCAGTGATGCAGCCGAGAGAGCAGCGCTGGGATCTCTACGCGTCTAGCCTTGACTCCCATAAGTGGGGAATAGGTTCGATTCGGGGTTCCCCGGGCTGAGTGTGTTTGTATTGTATATAAAGTATGAATGAATAATAATTTGTGTATTTTAATTTTAATTCAATTTTGTTTTATTTTTGATTATTGTAAATAATTATTAGTTTTATTTTATGAAGATATTATTAATTCAACTGACATTACCTCCACCTCCCTTCACACCAGCTCAAGTTGCCGAACAAATAAAAAAGTTACCGAAAAGAAAAGCCCCTGGCTATGATCTGATCACTGCTAGAGTACTCCAACAAATGCCTAGGAAAGGTCTAGTGTTCTTAACTACTATTTACAACGCAATACTAAGGACTACTAAATTCCCTCTACAGTGGAAACACGCACATATTACAATGATTCACAAACCAAACAAAGATAAAAATATCCCCTCATCATACCGACCTATTAGCTTACTTCCTGTCTGTTCCAAAATTTTCGAGCATTTATTATACAAAAGACTCTCTGATATACTAACAAAACTGAACGTAATACCAGATCATCAATTTGGATTTAGAACACAACATTCGACTATACATCAATTACACAGAGTTACCGACTACATATGCACGGCACTGGAGCACAAACTGTATGCAACTGGAGTATTTCTGGATGTTGCTCAAGCTTTTGACAGAGTTTGGCACCAAGGGCTTTTCTTTAAACTAAAGACGATACTCCCACCGACCTACTATCTTATTCTACAGTCCTTTCTTTCTGATAGATCTTTCTCTGTCCGTCAAGGCTCAGAGCTTTCTTCTATTAAGTTGGCGTCAGCAGGAGTGCCACAAGGCTCAGTGCTTGCTCCATTACTCTATATCATATACACACACGACATTCCAATTAGCTCTGACATTCTTACAGCGACATATGCAGACGACACAGCAATTTTAACAAGAGATAAAAATCCGAATCATGCTTCACTGACTTTACAGCATCACTTGTCAAAATTACATGACTGGCTAAATACTTGGAAAGTACAAATAAATTACGACAAATCGCAACACATTACATTTACACTTCGACTTGAAACATGCCCACCAGTTTTTCTTGACAACACACCGATTCCTCAAACAGACACTGTACACTACCTTGGTCTTACATTTGACCGAAGAATGACATGGGGTCCACATATAAAGAAAAAAAGTAAAACGCTTAACCAAAGACTAAGACTTTTATATTCACTCCTCTCCAAACGTTCAACTCTACAACTTAAACAAAAAATTAACACTTATACTTACTTACTGAAACCTATTTGGATATACGCTTCTCAGATATACGGGACAGCTAAAAAGACACATATCAACAAACTCCAAATCTTCCAGCCAAAAACATTCAGGACAATTACAAAAGCCCCATGGTACGTAAGCAACATAACTTTACATACTGACCTACGCATAGCAACAGTTAAAGAACAAATACAAACCTACTACAAACGATTCCACGAAAAACTACATGGACATCCTAATACACAAATAAACAACATGGCCACAACATATATTCCCGACAACACACAGAGAAGACTAAAAAGGAGCTGGATGAGAGACCTCCTTGACTAAAATAATAAAATAAAATAAAGACTGGAGGTGCCGCTGGGTTCTGCTCCCTCTCATGCCTTTCAAGCCTTTTAAATTCGTACCGCAAATTCACTGGTTGTCAAATATTATTTGACAGGTGTGTATAAATATATAAAGTCAAAAAAAAAAAAAAAAAAAAAAAAAAGATATTAATTTATTTATTTTATTTTATTTTTTATTATTATTAGTTGTGTGTGTGTGTGCATTTGTAAATACGGTATGAATGAATACATTTATCTCTGTACCTATTGCCATTTACTGAGGCAGATTGTACACTTATTTCAATAAAATATATTAGAATAAGAAAAAAATAAGGTTTTGTAAAAAAATCCTAGGATTTAACATAGAAATATATATATATATATATATATATATATATATATATATATATATATATATATATATATATATTTGTATATATAACTATATATAATTTTGTTTGTAAATGTGATAATAATTGTGGACTTATTTGTAGATATGTTAAATTTTTATTAAGTATTTATTTGAATTATGGTTTATTTGTTGAGTTATGGACATAATAAAAGGCTATTATTATTATTATTATACATATTTTCACAAGAAACAGTTGGTAACCTATTATAGATGATTTGCATTTTTCTTACAGATAGTACTTTAACAACTAGTGATCCTTACTGTAAGTTTAACGACAATGTTTTCCTATTAAATTTTCTATCCCAAACCATTTATTTATTTATAACACCATTATAGTGAATCAAGTACAGAAAAAACGGGTAAAATGCCAATTCTGTATGTCTATTAAAATAAAAAATGTCTAAACGGCTAAGAAACAACAAAAGTTAAGTATATAACGTTAATAAACCGAACCAATCTTGTTCCCATCTATAGATAAATTTAAGCTCAATTTCTCAATTTATCTACAATACGTTTCTTTTATACTAACTCTCCGAGTAACACCAAAGGAGCTAGTACGAGTCAAAAAAGCACCAACACTTAAAAAATGTAGGCAAAACGTGATTTTTTTCATTTAATTCAATATAGCTCTTCAACAGTAAGTCCTAGAGACAAATGGTATTTAACAAAAAATATTCTACATAAAATTTCTGATCAGGAAACTGTCGTAAAACGTTCGATCAAGCAGCAACAACGGAGCGTGTTAATTGTCACATTTTCGAGTGTGAGAAAGACGTTAAAAATGTCAAAATGATATACACATTTTTCTTAGCAAAAAACTTATTTTACACAAAATATTTTAACTTACTAAAGTGATATAACCAGTCGGAATTATAATGAATCGATCCATACAATAAATGTAATAAGAAGTGTAATACAGCAATACCAATACAAAAACCGGGAGGGGGGGAGGGAGAATGTGACATTTATGTGACACTTTATAACGCAATAAAGGTGGATAATATTTCGATAATCACAAATGTTTCTCTGTAGAGAATTTTAAAAGGAGAGAGAGAGAGACTGGATTTATACGCTCAGTCAGCCCCTGTGGAATAAATTGCAGTTAGGGACGGGATGAAATTAATCGGATTGGTCAGGCCAGCAGGTGCTCTGCGCCAACAACCTGCTCGCGGTAGACCATTAGGTCTGCGATCTTGGGAAACAGATGGGTCAGGTACCCATATTATCTGGTCGAAGTCGAAAACAAGGAGTGCACATATCTACATTTAAAAAAAAACATAGTAATATATTGGTCCTAGGATTTAGTAATATTTTAAATTAGAACCTCACTAATCCGGCTTTCAGGGATTAAGAGGTAGGGTGGAATGGTCAAAAGGTCGGATTAACCGGAGATTTTTATGAAGCACATGTTTTTCATAGTTTTTTTTTTTTATACATACATTTATTGAAATTTACAACTGTACAAAATATATAGAAGTAAATGTATTGACAACGATTACAATAACATGTTTAAACTTAAAAAGAACTAATCATCAGTAGCACTTTATTAAAAATTCTACACTAGAAGGTCTCTAGGCCATCTTCTTTTCAGACGCCTCGGAAAATTTTCAGGAATGGAGTGGGAAGCAAGTTTAGAAACAGATTTGAGTGGTTATGGAGCTTACTATGAAAAGTTTCTGGTGTGAGCTAAATCAGCAACATATGGAACATTAAGATCTTTATGGATAAGTTTATTGGTGACAAAGTAAGGAGCATAGATGATTTTTCGAAGGATTTTGGATTGTAAGGATTGAATACGAGATGAATTTGATGGTTTAGTGGAGCCCCATAGCTCAACTTCGTACGTCCAAATAGGTCTAAACACTGTCATGTATATAAGTCTTTTGTAATTAATTGGGAGCTTTGAACGTTTGTCTAGCAAACGTTGAAGTAGTCTGTAACGACGGGCAGTTTCTTGTCGTTTTAGTCTTTTTTTCATAGTTAAAAGTGAATTATAATTATATTAAAAGTTATACATTTTAAAAAAATATATTAAAAAAAGTAAAGGAAATAGAAACGTAGGTTTCTAAACACTATATCGTGTTTGATTTATAGCCAAGTATCTAACCTTTAAAATCGTTCATAATGAAGTATGCTCTAAACGTCGTTTTTAAGGAGGTATACAGCAAAACAATTTCCGCAAGTTTTTGAAAGAATTCCGAACATTTAAAAGCTTTTATCTTAGTCGCCATTGAAGCTACAGAGCTTATTTTCTGTCCAAATTGCATAAAATTTAGTTAAGTTTAATTTTGAATATAAAAAAGTTTTCTTTAGAACCAACCGTGCAGCAGATATTTTGGTTAAACGTAGAAAAGGACGAAAGCTTTGAAGCAACCAATTAGCCAATATATAAAACAAATCAAAACTACACGAACTTTTTTTACACCTAAATGTGAACAATTTTACTGAACTATTAGGGATTGAAAAATATAGCGGAAGGATCGGATCACCTGGAGAGTAGGACGGGCAGGAGATGGATTAGCGAGGTTCTACTGAGTATTATCTGACCCCTCAATTTATTACTTAGAGCACACTTGATGTATACGTTACTAATACTATACCCTTTCCCGAGCCACAAGCTAATAAGTCCGACTTATGCTAAGCCCAGTGAGCCCAGACAACACACACTATATTGCCCTACTGCCCGCTGGGATATTAAAATCCCCAACTAGGAAGGAGATAGGGGCAAGAACATGCTAATGACTGAGCAGCCCCCTCCCCCAACCTTTTATATTAGATTCCGCCCCAGCAAATCCCCAATTAATCCCCTCCCCCATCCTATATAAATAGGGATCCCTCTATTTGTTGCCTCTCCCGGCAGACAGATTATCTCTTCCGGGGAGAGAGGTGTTACATCAGGCTGAGATTTTAATTTTTTTGGGGATCATTGTAGGAAGATACGAAATGAATAAGGCAAATTTCAGTTAGTCAAATATTACAATGTATATTGTTTTTCTCAACCTCATATAAATAATAAATAAGTAAAAAGACAATCCTTGAGCGTGTCAATTTCATTAATATTTAAATCTGCATTTTTTTCGACTACAACATGACAGTCATTAAACCTATTTGAATATAAGCAGTTGAGCTTTCGGACCCTACTAAACCATTCTATTCCTCTCTATCCAATTCTTACAAAGCATAATCCTTCGTAAAATCTTCAATGCTCCTTATTATCCCACAAATAAACTTTTACAGAATGATCTTAATTTACGATACCTTGATGAAGTTGCTCAAACCAGATACCTAATCTTCCATGATAATTTCCATACCCACTCGAATCCCTTGGTCTCCAAACTTGTTTCTCACTCGATTTCCGATCACCCTCTTAGATATCCGAAAAGATGTCCTATCGATCTCTTATTGTAAGACACATATTGAAGTCCTACTAATGGATAGCTTGTTTACAAGTTAATCATTATACTGGATGTTTACTTACTGTATGTTTTGTATACAATTTTAAATATCAATAAATATAAAAAAAAAATCTATTTTTTTAATTATATATTTATTTAAATATACAACTGAAACACAAAACAATACATTCAGTAAGTGTATATAGGTAATGATTATTATAACATGTTTTTTGAAGTAACAACCCATTAGCAGCACTTGAATAGAATTTCAATATTTTCAGACGCCGCAGGTTATTGGGAATGGGAAGTGAGTAGATAGATTAATGGGTTTGTGTGGTTATAGTGTTAACTATGTATATGGGACATCAAGAACTTTATGGACTAGTATATTTGTTACAAACTAAAGTAAATTGAGGAATTTTTTTAAGGGTTTTAGATTGTAAGGATTGGATAGGAGATGAATTGAAGGAATAGAGGCCCAAAGCTAATCTTCATATGTCCATTTAACACGACAAATTTACATTTATAATTTCTTCTGACAAAAATATAAATATGTAAAATAGATACAGAATATATAATATTCATAGTGATATACAACTTTATCATACAATTTAAAAAAAAGAGTTTATAGCGATATTTCAAACAGCCATTAATTTTCCAGAGATTTTTTTTTTTTTGTCTGACCTTAAATAATGTATTGTACATTGTTATTTCAATGTTATGAAGAATCAAAAATTAAAACTCCCAACAAAATATTTTTATAATAATTTTTTACTGCCTTAAATATCAGTGACGCGGCGAGTGAGGAGCTCAACGATCTTCTGGAGATCTGCTTTATCCCTCATATATATAAGAGAGTAGCTATTTCAAATTCTGACCCTGAATGTAAATATTATACCTCAGTATGACTGTATTTTAAGAGCATGATTTTATTTCTTCATCAAATTTGCTTTCTATTCTCATAGATATGTATTTATCATTAATTTGTTTGTAAATAAGAAATGAATATTTATATCCTTCAGTTGTTTTATTTTTAAAGACAATTTAAGAAAAAAAAATATTCTTATACCTGTGATTCGCTGAATGTAAAACGGTGGCATCAATATTTTTATAACTAAAAAAAAAATTAGCTTTTGTTGGCAATTTTAAGGGAATGAATAATTTACATTTATGAAGTCAAAGTTTATAAAAGGATTGTTTTAACATATTTTTATACTTTTATTGATAATTCCCACGCATTATTTAAAAACAAAACATATATATCTATATTTGGAACACATTTTAAAACAACGTAATCTCAGAAGAGCGTTTTGTTTGGATTTAATTGATGTAATCTTCTCAGATGGAAATTGTGTGAAAACGCTTGAGTGCTGCTCTTATCAGTGCTTTTATCCCAGCAACGCTTATCAGTCTGATAGCGCACCATCCACTTACAGTGTGGGATGACTGCCGTAGCCAGCCAGTCCGCTTGCGGCCAAATAATGGAAATATCGGTTAGTGTCCAAAAATCGAGAAACTTTAATAATTATATTAAATAAATGGCATGTATTTAATGTTTTATTAGTTTGATTAAGTTGTAATACGAAACGTAAAAATATATCGGTGAGTCATAATATTTACAATATAATTTTATTATTGTTAAACTGAGTTCTTACTCATCTCGTTTTAAATTACATGGTTTATAAGTAATATTGTGTTGTTAATGATAGTAACTTTTATCTAATATCTAGGATCTATAATATCGAGGAAAAATGAAATTCAAGAAGAAATAAAGGCTAGGTTAAAAGCTGGTAATGCTTGTTATTTCTCGGTCGCAAAATTACTCAGTTCGAGCTTTCTCTCCAAAAATTTAAAAATTAGGATATACAATGCTATTATACTACCAACAGTTCTCTACGGATGCGAAACATGTCCACTGACGTTATGGGAGGAACAACGCCTTAAAGTTTTAGAAAATAAAGTACTGCGAAGAATATTTGGCCTAAAAAAGGATAAAGAAACAGGAGAATTTAGAAGGCTTCGCAATGCGCGAGTTATATCCGGTAAATATAGTTCAAGTAAGAGCAGCGCGACGCTTAAAATGGACATGTAAAGTCGTTAGGTTTAATAATGATCGAATTCTGAAAAAAAGTAATCAGTTTTGAGCCGTCAGGTAAACGACAGAGGGGTAGACTGAGACGAATATGGGAGGATTGCGTCAGGGCCGACTTGGGGGATTTGGGTTTTGGAGTAGGTTGGAGGGAAGTGTGCGGTCGACGGTTGGTGGTGTCGGCATCCAACCTTCGGGTTCGCTAAGCCTTTATTTATTATAATGATATTAACTTATTCTTTGTTTTTAAGATAAGATACTAAAGCAACGTTCGATAGGCACATAAACACTTTCAAGATTTTTTAAATTGAATATATTAAATTATTTATAAAGTACGTATACATTTACAAAATATATATTTTTCTTTTTCCTTTTTAGGATTTCAGAAAGAACAGAAAATTGAATATAGTATTAAAATATTTCCTCTTTAAAACTAAAACTTTTCTTGAAATTTAAACTTACAATACATTTATTTGATGGGGATTTCATTGATTAGCTATTGTAGCACTATCTGAACCAAATCAATTATTGGCAACATGATATGCCAAACAGAATGTTAGATTATAGACAAAATCGTTGACTAAAAAAATAATAGATCCTAAATAAATCTATCAATAATTTACTGTTTTTCCCAATTTACAATGTAGAATTAAAAGGACGAAATTATTTATAATAATAATTAAATTAAATTAACAATAAATCATTATTATAGAAAAAGTTCCGGTTACAAAGGTGACTTTTTTCATTCAAAGCAATTACTCCAAAAGACGTATCCATCTCGAAAATACATATTTATTGGTTTAATGTATTAAATTATGACTTTAATTGTTGTTCACTTAATTTCTTTCCCATTGTTTCATCTACTTTACACTAACCACTATAATTTTTAAGCATTATATAAGTTAAAAGTTTATTTCTGACATCATAAAGAGGATTAAGAATTTAAAAAAGAATTTTGTACAGAAGAAAAAGAAGAAGAAAAAGAAAATATGGTACAGAGGGACCTTGTACTTTGTATATTTAAAAAATAACTTTGTATATTTAAAAATATCAAATACGAAAACTTGTAGTAGTGTAATAAGTCTTGTAAGCAAGCATAGAGCAATTGTTTAGGGTTGGAATACTCGGAAACAAAACATGCTTTAGTAGTTTTAATTATTCACAACATTCAGAAAAATACTGACTCAAGAGTGAAATGCAACTTTTTATGATGCAATCATCCCGTCATGTAAGCCGTCTTAAATCCATAAAAAGTTGCACAACACGAATTATTTAATACATCAGCTATCTTACAGCAATTACGCGCAAAGCACCAACTTAATTCACCGTTTTATGAGGCAGCGAAACGTAATAAAATTTATGTGATGCTTGACCTTTGGGGCGGTGGCACGATGTCCTGGAAACATATACTTTCATCCCATGTCTCCGACACGTGCTACACAAATTGTGAAAACGGCACGAAAGTTGGAATAAAAGGACACAGGAAACGGTGGGGAATTAGCGGGTGAAGTGGCACGATATTCCTCTCCTAAATACAAGGCAGCCACAAAGAAGCACATGTCTTGTATCCACCTGTGCCCTGGAAATGGCTTCAGAAGCGACATATGCCCTCAATTGAAGCAAGAAAGGACGGGAAATTGTAGCTAGCGTCTTATCTTCTATTACCTCACAGTTGGGAACCTTTATAAGGACCTCAATTACGTCATGTGGCTAATTGAGCTTAAAGCCATAATTAAAAAAAAATAAAATAAAATAACATGGCTGTTAAGAAATTACGATATAATATATTTATTTCAACTTGACTAAAAATATTCATACCGAAGGTTTTGGTGGATGAAGGAGTTAGGTCACATTTTTTTTTTTTTAATACTAGATTGTATTATATTGTAGATGAAGGAGTTATGCGCAGAAGTGTTAGACAGTAACATCTGAATATTTCAAAACAACTAGAATAAGAGACATGAAAAAGATTAAGGGTCTTACATTTTCCTTCTAAAGGGAAATATTTTTTTAAAAAATAGATCCAAATTTTTTTTATTTTTTTATTTTACTAGATTATCATTTGATGGAAGGATTTCTCCCAAAAGTAGTTGAATCACATTGAAAATGGCCATACAAAAAATAAGACCTCTTCCAATTCCTTCCAGACATTTCCCTTTATCGACAAGCTGTGAAAAAATGGCAATAATAGACTTGGCTGGATCTGGAATTCTACGTCTCACTTACTGGATAACTAACTACCTAATAACCATCCCTTTCCCCTGATTACTGATCAGTTTGCAGACAGAAGTAGCAAAGGGTTACTGCAATGTGGAAAACTAGAACACAATAAAAATATTTTTTTTTGTTGACCATCTAATGCTATGCAATATACTCCATAAAGTCATAAAAAAAAATTACTACTTTTTTTTTTAATAGTACGAAAAAGGTAAGTATTTTAGCTTCTATTTCATCCATACGAATTCAGAAAATAATTTAAAACATAAATAAATACAGCAAAACTATTCCAAGATGTTATTTTGGCTACAGTGGCAGCTGGATGGGAAAACAACCGCAGCAGAAGGCAGGTTGGTCGATATAGATAGCGGAAGTTAGATACATCCAAGATGCCACGGGAATATCTACTGCTTCTTCCGACTATAGCGGTCTTGTTCAGTCCACCGGATGAAAGTGCTCAAAAAATATTTATAACTATTCGTATAATTTAAATATACCAAATAGAATTTATCTGCGACTCTTTTTTATTTGAAAAAAAAAAAAAAAACTTGTAACTAATGTTGAAAAATTCTTACTTTCTGAATATTCTTAAATTAAAATGAAATTTAATTTAACCGCAAAAAAGTTAAATATTAATATCATATTATCCAAAATCAGATGTTGTTTTCTTAGCATTGATTGTGTTTTAATTTCTTTATTATTCAGATTGTCTTTATTTTTATTTATTTATTTATTTTTTTAAATTGAATCTTATTTTTTATTTTCAGGATTGATGAACTGATTGCAGCTTCTATTGGAATTATTTTTATTTGAAAACTAATTTCGAATGTTAATACATTCAGTCAGTTCTGCAATACAGATTATGTCTGTACCTCAGAGGTATAGAACACTATCCTTTTTTTACCCAAAATACATTAATACGTATTCTCATTCACCTTTTATCACTTTATACAGAGGTATAGAATTCTATGTCCTGGACCAATCAATTGTAAAATAAGTTACATAAAAATGTTTTTATTTATTTATTTATTGGGGGGAGGGCATAACGTCCTTATGTACTCCAATTGGGGCAGGAATTCTATTCTAGCCTGGGTGGGAAAGTCAAGATTCATTTCGTACACATAAATAAACTAAACAGTTCAGGAAATGATTTTTATTTTTTTTAATTTGCTCTCCTGTAAAGTTACGGAAATGTGGCATAGTGTTCTAGACCCCCGAGGTAGATATATACCAATTTTAAATATGTAAGACAAGAAATCAAATATATTGATGCTCACCTAAGAAGATAAAATGAAAAGGACTTCCATATCTAAACCTGGAGTGGACTACAAGTTCAGATGTGAAAGCGTCAATTAGAGATTGGTCATTTAAGTCTTTTTTATTGTTATTTTATGATTAAGTTTAATTTTTTTACTAAGATATGTTTTTATAAATATCGTAAATACAGGCTATTGGTCTAGTTATTTTATTTTTTTTAACACAGCATATAAATGGATCCGTTAACATTATTGCCCCTGAAAGAGACATAATGTAATTAACACTGAATAAAAAAAATTTCTAGAACGAATTCATAGAATAACTGACTAATTCCTAACATGTCAATAACTTAAAAGAATAAAATATATATTAGAAGGTCTCTAGGCCATCTTCTTCTCAGACGTCTCCGATTATCGGTAATGGAATGGAAAACAAGTGAAGAGACTAGTGGATTCGAGTGGATATGAAGCTTATCTTGGAAGGATGGGTACCAGGTTTGAGCCAATTTAGCGACACAGGTGTTCTTTAGATCATAATGGATACGTTTATTATTGCCATAATAAGGTGAATTGAGGATTTTGGATTGTATGGATTGTACACGAGAAGAAAAGATTTAGTACAGCCACAAAGCTCAACGCTTTAGGTCCAAATAGATTTAATTATTGTCATGAATTTGATTTCTTGCCTTACATTATTATATTACTACAAGGAATGTTTTGAATACGTACGTTTTTAGAACTGAAAATGAACATTTAACGTATGAAACTATTCTTCTAAAAAACTAAGTATCGTAGAAATAACAAATAATTCATTCCTTTTTTTTTTTTTAAATTATAAACCGTTAACTAGTATAACAACCCGCAGGTATCGTGAGAAATAAACTCTACATAAAATGTGGCTTGAAAGGCATGGGTAGAGGCGGAATCCCCCAATGAAGATACCTCCGGTCTTGAAATTTTTAATGATGAGGGGAGAATTTGTGAGAAAGAGAAGATCCTTCCGAGTCTTCGTGGAGATTTTTGAGGAATTAATGTACGAATTTTGCCACTGTGTCATTTTTAAATCAATGATTTTTATTTGGGTATAAATGTTATATTTATTACTAAGCATTACTTTATATTAATAATTATAAAATTATGGAATAACTATTAATCAAACAATAGGCGTTCTTCCATTCCGAAATTACCATTAGTACGTTATCGACTGGATGAGGTTGAAAAATTGACATTTTCTTTAAAGAATGATTGGAAAAGTTCTGAAGAAAAATGAGTTCCTTCCTTGGCGGAATTACTGCCGCTTCTAGACTTCTTAGCCCTTTGGGAAATAACCCAAACCGAGCAAGGTGTTTCCTACGCACCTTCATATCATCTTTCCAATAATTTTTTTTATATTGGGGCCTGAAACGTGACGTAGATATTGAAAGTCATATTTTTACTCTTCCTTAAAAATATAACTTTTATATATATATATATACATCGAAACCATACAATTATTTTATACTGTTATAGGAATATTATTTAAAATCCTGAAATGCTTGTTGTTTCCCGGTCGCATGACTACTAAGTTCGCGCACACTCTCTAGATATTTAAAAATTAGGACATGGAAGGCTAATACCACCAGTAGTTCTCTACTGATACGGACCGTGGCCACTTAAATTAAGAAAAGAACAAAAACAATATGAACATTAGGGCATAGTGGAAAAATTATGAATCTCCGTATTCCCAACACTAGAAATGTGGTGAAATCGGCCAAAAAAATTCCGGTTTGATATCACATCTTGATATCACACAAATCGTTTTAAGATTTCTAAAGCAGGAATTTTTCAAAAGAATTTTTTTTGTAATATTTAGCAATCCTTGACTCTGAATTATTAAATCAATTTATATTGAAAACTTCTTTCCTAGTTTTACAAGAGATACAAACGAAATAGACATTGTGAGACCCCAATACCTGAAAATCGAATAAACATTGCAGGGAGAGATGTTAATCGGACGAGTTTAAAAGAAGTCGAATTAACTCCAGGAAGCAACTCCCACGATATGACATGTATAAGGAGTATGTATATTATTATTTTTATTCAAACCTAAAACTTTTAAACTATTCGTGCGACCTCAGGACAGTTATATTTCAGTTTTTAATTTTTTCACAACAAATTTCACTAAAGTTTCAGGGTCAGAGTTTTACGGACTCTTAAACTACTTATTTTTTTACTGTTTTCGCTCCACCCTACTACCCATGCATCCTAGATGAAATAGAAAAGCAAAAAAAAACTCAATTTCTACATTACAGGGAAAAATAGTATATCAAGGATATGTCTACCAATAATTTACTGCCCCAATTTATATTTTAAAATTAAAATCACTTAAATTAGTGAATAAATTAAATTAATCAGAATTAATGATTATTCGAAATAAACAAAGTTGAGAGAAAATAGCGGTTTCAAACGTTACTTTTTTCATTCAAACCAATACAGCTCCCAAATGGTTGGTCCTAGTGATAAATTTTATAAAACAATAAATGTTCTCCATTAAATTTCTGATAAGGAAACAGACGTTAAATTTTCGATCTGAGGAACACCAACGGAGTAGGAGCGAGAAAAGCAACAACATTTATGGTAGGCAAAACGTGAATATTTTCATTCAAACTAACATAGCTCCTAAACGGTAGGTACTAGCAACAAATTTAATAAAACAAAAAATGTTTTGCATTAAATTTCTGAAACGAAAAATGTAGTAAAATTTTTCGATCCAGGCAATACCAACAGAGTAAGAACGTGTCAAACTCTCAAACTTTTGAGTATGAAAAAACGTGATTAATAATTTTTTTCATTCAAAACACTAAAACTCCTAAACGTTAGGTCCTAGCGACAAATGTTAATGGACATAAAATATTCTCCATTAAATGCCTGATAGGGAGCATGCGTCAAAATTTTGATGTGAAATAAAATTTGATGAAAGCTATAGCGTTTCAAAATAAGTGTGAAAAAATGATACAACTAAAAAGTATAGATCTTTAGCCAAAAGACATATCTCTACGTCAATATTACATTGAGAGAGAGACAGTGCGGAAGTGAACATAAGGGTGCTTCTGTATTAATATCCTAAAGGCAATTACTATTCATACTATAACACACCCGAACTGAATGGCCCAACTAAAAATGCTTTAATAACGAAATACCTTCTAATGAGCCGACATCATTAAACATAATAACCAGCGCTCGTACGGCCGAGAGGAATTAGAGAGCCATTACAACACTGGGCGGGAGACAGGAGGGAATACATTAGCATAGATATATCGGCTAATTTGGACGGGCGGGGAGCAGATGGGATTCGGCGGCTAATGTGATTACACCCTCCGGCCCTGGAATATTTAAAACCCACCCCCCCTTCTCCCCTCCCACCCCCACTGTTTGCCCACTTGCTGGAGCTGGAGCTGGATAATCCCTCAGAGTGTCCCCGGGCCAAACAATGGCGCCTTTACTCGTGGATGAGGGCTAATATTAATTTTCAACGGGGCGTTTGTTTCATCACGTATGCTCTCCCAATTATCGGAGTTCGTGTAAACCTAGGGCGAAATAATCATTATTCACGATGAAGTAGATAATTACGGTGCACAGTCAAGGTAACATAATTAAATAGATTTGATTTATAGCCCCGACGTTTCGACTTACAGTGTACGTCCACAGCTATTGCCAGGATTAATATTCCCATTTTAAATTTATTTCCTAGGAATCCACTTGGACAATCGACTAACTTGGAATCCACATACAAGACTAAAGCGACAAGAAACTGCCCGTCGTTTTAGACTACTTCAGCATTTACTAGACAAACGTTCAAAGCTCCCAATTAATTACAAAAGACTCATATACATGACTGTGATTAGACCTATTTGGACGTAGGAGTTGAGCTTGGGGACTCCACTAAACCATCCAATTCATCTCGTATTCAACCCAAAATCCTTCGTAAAATCCTCAATGCTCCTTACTTTGTCACCAATAAACTTATCCATAAAGATCTTAATGTTCCATATGTTGCTGATTTAGCCCACACCAGATACCTATCCTTTCATAGTAAGCTCCATAATCACTCAAATCCGTTAGTTTCTCATCTTGCTTCCCACTCCATTCAAGAGACCTTCTAGTGTAAAAGTTTTAATAAAGTGCTACTGATGAGTAGTTCTTTTCAAGTTTTAACATCTTATTATAATCGTTGTCAATACATCTACTTGATGTATATATTCTCTACAGTTGTAAAGTTCAATAAATGTATATATATAAAAAAAAAAAAATATTTTTTCCAGTAGCAACTTAAATAACCAACCAATCATATGGAAAACAAAAAAGACAACATCACCTAAATGACCCCCCTCTCGTCACTTTACATTCAGTCCATTCTAGATCCTAATATCTTTCCGTTTCATGTTTCTTCATTAGCGGAGTATCAATATGCTTAATTTCATGTCATACTTTTTTTTTTTGAGCTTTTTTATTGATATTTACAACTGTACAGGACATATACATCCAGTAAATGGGTTGAAAAATGAATATAACAACACAATAACTTGTAAAGCAAACACCACTGGTGGCACTTTAATAAAAGTTCTATATTAAAAGGTATCGAGCCCATCTTCTTTTCAGACGCCTCGGAGGATTACCAGGAACAGAATGCGAAGCAAGGTGAGAAACTAGTGGATTTACCATGAAAGGATAGGTATCTGGATTGGACTAAATCAGCAACATATGGAACACATAAATCTTTACGGATAAGTTTGTTTGTGACAAAGTAAGGGGCATTGAGGATTTTGGATTGGATACGAGAAGAATCAGAAGGTTTAGTTGAGCCCCAGAGCTCAACTATGTATGTCCAAATAGGTCTGATAACTGTCATGTAAATGAGTATCTTGGAGTAAATCGGGAGTTTTGAACGTTTGTATAGTAAATGTTATATGACTGTTTCCTGTCGTTTTAGTCTTGTATGAGGATCCCAAGTTAAACCTTTGTCCAGTTGAAGTCTTAGGGAACCGATCTGTTCAACAGGAATCAGTGGAATATTGTTAGTTATATATTTAAAAATTAATAAATATAATCTTTACTTTAATAATTCGTAACGAAGTTCTGTTTTGAAATTTTTGTATGGTTTTAGGTGTGATGAATGTTTATCATTCGAATCTTATAACTATTTTATCTTTATTTATTGATTCGCACCTGTCTTCAGGATGAAGGAAATCAACGAATATGCTGAAAAACGAAATAATAAATAAGACATGTAGAACATGAGGGAGACCAGTACCCATTGGCAGCACCACCTTTAATCTTAATTGATAATCTAACTTTTTTAGCCTACCGCACTATCGGGAATAGGCAAAGCAAAAAAAAAAATGGTTCAAGTTAACGCTGCTATTTTTACTTTTTCTATTTTGGTTAAAGCGTTTTCACTCTTTATCTTAAATAAAATATTTTATGAATTAGTTTATTTAACTTGTAACCACACTAGTGATTGAGGCCATGATTTGTTTGAGTGTGTTGTGATGGACATTAAGTTTGTCGAGAAATATTCTGTAATTTTCTTTTGATGTGATTTAGTATTGTGGGTACGAGTAGGTCTGTATGCAGTGTTCCATTACTAACACGATCATGTAATTAGTCGAAATGTCAGTAGTTTTTATATGTGAGTTTTTTCAGCTGAACCATATATCTATAATGTGTAAGTCCAAAGAGGCTTCAGTAAATAATTCAACAATCCTAAACTTTCATTAATTTATTGTACCAACGATTCGGTTTACATTGCATGCTTTCATAGAAGAAAAATCCCAAAACTATGACGGAAAATGAATTTAAAAGATATGTGAAATAAAGACAAAGTATTTGAAAATTGAAAAAGTACAAATTTAAAAACAAAAAATATTAATAAGATAAAAAAGTCCTCAGCAGAAGATGATTGGAATTAGTCAGTGAACAGATATAGATAAATAAAGCATAAAAGATAGTTGGTACATATACATTTTTATTATATCTTCTAGTTTTTCTATTCCTTCTAGTCCTGAGAAGGCTTGCACAATAAGCCGAAATGTCAACACAATACATTGAAACTATTTACTTGTGTGTCCTGGAAAGGAAGTACACATAACAGTTTTAACGCAGACTACTGCTTATTAAGACAAAGATGTTTACATGTTCAAGATAACGAAGACTTGGACATGAGTAGAATGTCGTTACATGTAACCAGTAATTACATACAAGAAAGTTTTAAAAGCAGCATTAAATAACTGCCAGTAATTAAGTGAAAGAAGAGGAATCACAACCCTCATGCCACTCTAAAGGCCTTCAAGCAGACCACAAAGATAAAAGCTGGAATCGTTAGGAGAATGGATACGGTTATGCTGCTGTGACAACTGATAGTACCCTTTTGAGGAGGTGATAAGATTACAAGGGGACCGCAGCTGAAGAAGTCCGCAATGATTATCCGAAACTTGGTAGCTCCCCTTCGCATCCCAATTAGATTTCTGCCGAGGTTACTCCCAAAACTCCCGGTCCTAAGACCCCCGTCTTACGCGGGACCCCACCTCGAATAATTACCTCTAAACCTGAGCTAAACTCGTTTCCTCCAAACCCAGCCTACCCTCAGCCGTAATAAGGATGAATCCAGCTTCAGTTTCGGTCTTGTTAGAACATTTGATAAGAGAGCTGTAAACAGTAAAGAATCCATAAAATATAATAAAATCAATATTACAGTAGTTCATTGTAGGATAGATTGATTCATAGTTAATAGAGACGGTGTATGCTTTCTACTAAGAATCTAGCGAACTTGATCCGCTATCAAACTACGTGGAAGTGCATGATAAATTAAAAAACAAAAAAAAGTGAATAGATCTGACACGACCAAATGCAAACTAAATTATTCATAATCCAGAAACTGTGTAAAAAATAAATTTTAATTACTTGAGGTACGCATGATGATATAGAAGGATCAATCCTAATAATAAATTTTACGTATATCACCTCAAAAAAGATGCAAAAAATGTGCTATTTTTTCAGTTTTTGTTTTTATATGAAAGAAATAATTTATTGATATATTGTATGCATTTGTATCAATAAATAAAAATAAAATATCCCGCAAACAGATGCACCTTATTTAAATATATCCATTCATGAAATCCACATATAAGACTAAAACGATGACATTTTAAAATTAAAACGTTCAAAGCTTAGACCGTTTAAAGTCTTAATAAACTCAACCCAGATACCAAAACTTCCAGAGTAAACTCCGTGCCCAATCGAATCCAGCAGTTTCCCAACATCCTTCTCACTCGATTCCAGATAACGTCTGAAGAGAAGATGGTCTAGGATAGAAAAGAATATGTTCTAGGTACCTCAAGTGATAGAAAGATGGTCTAGGATAGAAAAGAATATGTTCTAGGATAGAATAGAAGGTGGTCTTGTGATAGACCTTCTAGTATAGATTTTCTTGAATTGCTAATAATGATAAGTTTCTTTAAAAGTTATTGACATGTCATTTTAGTGGCATTTCCACAGATTTACTTAATTTATATACCTAGCGTCGGGAAGAATTCCATAAGTCAAAATTTTACACTTTTCAGTGATCACACTAATCAATTTTTTTTTTTTTCCCAATACCTCTAATCACTCTAAAATCGCCATTTAAAGCCATATTGTAAAGCATAACTTAATATATTTTTTATAACGCTAATATCTACTAAGATCGAGCATTGAAGGCACACTTAGCTCGTTTTAAATATAATTGGATTTATTTTGGATAAGTGGGAAATATCAATGAATAAACAAAAAAAATTAAAAATGATATTATTCGGTAAGCAGATGATACCAACCCTATTTAAAACTTATAAGATATTAACAAATCGACCCCAAAGCTAAATCTTCCTTTGTCAACGCAACCGTTCGAGGATTATACAAGCACACAAACGTACGGAACGAAATGGCTACATGAGCCAGAAGGAAATATTCCACGCTCCCCTGCATCAATGCCTGGTCCTCTTTCTCATATTTTTGTTCTCTCAGAGAAGCAGGAGGGGAAAAAAAAAACAGAGGAAAAAAAAGGCGGGTAGAGGCTGGGGTACGGACAGGTATAAAGAGGAGGGGAGATGGGTCCGTTATAGGGGGGATGGAGGAAGTGGGAGTAAGGCGTCCGCTATCAGGAGTTAAGCCGCCTGGAGCAACTCAACTTCGCTTCGCAAAGCCGTCGGGTTACTGTCCCAATAATTCAACCGTGTATTTTTATTTTTCTTAATCATACTACAGTATGATATAGTCATTACCATTTAAATACAAACAAACCAAAATAGTCGCCTTATAATCTTGGGACTTCGGGACACCCTGTATAAATATATTTTTTTTTTGTTTTGTTTTTATAAATGTAACGACTAGATATGATATTTGAAATTGAGGTTTTAAAGGACAACCAAGTCTTTCCTGTACATTATGACCACAGAGATAATTCCTTATCGACATTTGCCCGTCCTGAAGACATAGATATTTTCTTCTGATTTACATGACCGGCTATCTCTCCACTATTTGGCCTATATCAACTATTTTTGCAAAGTTCATAACGTTTATCTAACACCATGACAAACCACTTTATTAATCTGCTTGAATAACGAGATTTTTTTTTTCGGGATAAGAATAATGAAGACTGAACTAACTAATCGAAATGTGATCCTGATGAATTTGTTTCTTTTGCTTTACTTGCTCTGTACAAAAGATATGCGTGTAAGTGGAAAATGTCTAGAAAATACTAAATGAATGAATCAAGCCAATCAGTATTAGAAAAATACAAAATTTATCAATTTAATTTGGATCAATTCTCTAGCCAGCAGTAGAATTTTAGCACATTTTACAATTGCATTAATCCAACCGGTTCCATCCCTGCTTACATTAACATACAGCGAAATGTCATTTTCACTAGAATTGTTGCACAGTTAAGAACTAAAGGAAAACATTTAATAAAAATAACCACTTCAGATAAAATCACGCTAATTAATCCACAGGAAATCTGTATGGTTTATAATCTTCTAGACATTTTCCACTTACACACATATCTTTTGTAAAGAGCAATTAAAGCAAAAGAAGCAAATTCATCAGAATCACATTTCGAATAGTTCAGTCTTCATTATTCTTATCCCGAAAAACAAATCTCGTTATTCAAGCAGATTGATGAAGTGGTTTGTCATGGTGTTAGATATACGTTATGAAATTTGCAAAAATAGTTGATATAGGCTAAATAGTGGTGAGATAGGACGTGTAAATCAGAAGAAAATATCTGTGTCTTCAGGAAGGGCTAATGTCGATAATAAATTATCTCTGTGGTCATAATGTACAGGAAAGACTTGGTTGTCCTTTAAAACCGCAATTTCAAATATCATATCTAGTCGCTACATTTATAAAAAAATATATATATTTATGTATATTTTTCTAGTTGATTGACCAATAATTCAGGATTTGCTATAAGATTCAATTATATTTTAGGATAAATTATTAATTCATTAATCTGTTATTAATTGCAATATTAAGATGTAATAATTGAAGTATTATAATGTTGATTACGTACATTTGCAAATAAATTCTTACACTTTTTATCCAGAATAAGTTTATAACAAAAATATTGCTTTATATCAAATATAATCATGAAAATCCTCCATTTCATGATATTAATTATCAATTTATTTTAAATAATGTCTTATCGATTTTAAATATTTTCGATTAAATTTATTACCATTTTATGTATGAAATGCAATGATAATTTTGATATAGTATTTTATAAAAATTAATTTAGGGTAAAAAAAATGTGCATAGATTTATTTGCAATAAATTGCATTTATTACACAATAATAAAAATATAATGTTCTGTTTAATATATAAAAGAAAACTGTTAAAATAATTGAAAATTTAGCTATTAATAATGTGATTTAATACTAAAGCATTCGTAGGCTACTAGAAATACTTAAAAATTTCATATAAGTATTGTTAAAATTTAGCCTAAAATTAGTTTAAAAAAAAAAAAAATACTCAAAGTTCAACTATATTCTGTACCATTTGGAAAAACTAGATAAGTTAATTTTTGTCCACAATAAGATAAATACTTTGGGCAACCCATATCGGTGTCCTACACATCTTGTAAAAGCAGGCAATTCGTAATGTCAATTGTGTAAAAGGATACCACTGCTTACACCAATATTTGTTGCTCAAAATATTTATCTTACTATGGACAAAAATGAATTTATCTAGTTTTCCTAAATGGTACAAAATAGAGTTGAGTTTGAGTATTATTATTTTTTTTAAAAACTAATTTTAGACTAAATTAAAAAAAAAAAACTTATACAAATTTTTTAAGTATTTCTAGTAGCCTACGAATGCTCTAGTATTATGTCACACTATTAATAGATATATTTTCAATTATTTTATCAGTTTTCATATATATATAGTTTATATATATATATATATATATATATATATAGATATATATATATATATATATGTAATTTTTCTTGATATTATAGTATTAAATCAGTAATAAAGAGAGAAGATTTGCCTGGTTCAGATACGACCCCGGTGGCCTAGTTGGATAAGGCAAATTGGAGACATTTTTTCTTATCATAAATTAATTTTTATAAAATACTAAATCAAAATTATCAATGCATTCTATCTATAAAATGGTAATAAATTTAATAGAAAATATTTAAAACTCATAAGATGTTATTAAAAATAAATAAATAATTTATATCATAATAGGATTTTCATGATTATATTTGATATGAGGCAATATTTTATAACCAAGTAAACTAAGGATTAAATTTTTTTATAAACTTATTCTGGATACAAACTCTAAGAATTTGTTTGTATATATTTGTAACCAACATAGTAATGTGTTAATAATTACATTAATTAATTATTAATTTATCCTATAGCAAATCCTGAATGAATGAGGCAAAAAATGTTTAGATAGAACTAATATTCAAGACATGATATTATCCACATATTTAGAAGCTTGGATTTTAACTATCACAACAATTGATGCCAGATAAGCAGATGTATCTATTATTTTAGTCTAATATGTTTCGATCATAAAGACTTAAATAAAAAACGATTCCTTGCATTAGCTAATACATTTTGAGTTACATTGTTTCAGGTCATTCAGAGAATTGTTTTTATAATATGCTTTAATACGCTCAATAAGAAATTTAAAAAATAAATAAATTTATACTCCATGATTGTGGTATTCTTTTAAAAAATATTTCCATGGAAAATTACGAGGATCGTAACGACATCGGCCTGACAACGCGGTTCCCCCACCAACGACCCAGCCGAGCCAACCGTCACTCATACCTCTCTTCGATTTGAATCATACTGTATACATCTATCATATTATGTAAGATAGATAATTATCTAGTAATTACAACTATGATAGATCCTTTGCTGAGCAATGAGCTATGATATCATGTTGATAACGCGAACGTTCTAGCACGATTTATCTGACTCCATATCGTAATCTGTTTTGATCAGAATTTATATTATAATGTTTGTTTTATTTTCTGTGATATTTTTTTTTTAGATAAGATAAAATTTACAGCACACCTAAAAAAAAAATTAAAGCCTGAAAAACAAAACCATGGTGTATTCATTAAAACAGAAAAAAAAAAAATCAAATATTAATCTGTAAACAAACTAATATATTAAACATAGTAACGTAAACAAAGATTTATATAGTATTGAGTATTTATGTCTAATAATCATATCACGTATTCACAATAATCTGTAATAATATCAACATTTTCTGTCCATTATTTAAAAACATATATTTATTTGTATCATTAATAAACAAATTAATGTATTTATTTTTTAACAATGAACAGAATGGCTTATTGAATTTTTAATTAACTAAAAAAAATAAATATTTATAACTAGTCAAAGTATAAAAATAATAATATATTATTAGTAATTGTTATGATCATAATCATGCACACTTTACATAAAACCACTGCATACAAATAATGACAAAACAATAATGAGAAATGCTGAATGAACACCTTTATTTTAAATAATTGAAATGTTTATACTATAATGACTGTCATTAAATGGTAATAATTAATTCTGATCATGAATTTATTTTTTTATTAATTAATTTCTCTGTTTTAATTTTTAATTGATATCATTGTTTTCATTATTTTTTAAAATTAATTACCATTAGTACAAAAATTTTAACATGTTTATAATATAATGGTTATACTTTAATACAGTATGTTTGAAGTTCTTCAAGAAAAAGTAAACAACTAAAATATTTCTAAATAACACTAATAGTGTATTTTTTTTTTTTATGGAATGACTTAATTTTATGTTTTTAAATAGGAAAACAATAATATTTTTTTTTTTATAAATAAAAAAATATTAACAACAGACATGCTTGAAATATTTGTATACTTTTCCCATATTCAAGGTCAGACTAGTGTTAGGTGCGCTGCTGTGCATTCATTCCACAAATAGGTACTTAACATGCATTACAGTCATAAAAACTAATGCTGACCAAACAGGTTTATAAGTGGATTATTTTATAGTGTTTTAGTTATCGATTAGATAATCTAAATTAGAATTACATCGATGTATGAAGGAAGTTATTTCAGAATCAGTGAATGGTTATTTTTTTTTTGTTTATTTAAAAAAGAAAATATAAAAAATTCGGGAATGTAACAGAGTAAAAGGCGACGAAGAAGACAAAAATATTACGGAGCGGAGAGTGGAGGTGACTGACTGGGCCGAAGCAGTAGCTCCTCCCAGCTGCTGCCGTCCTGACGCTAGCGTCCCTTCTCATCTTGCCTCTCTCGTCGAGGGGCTGCTTTCTAGAGAAACTTTTTCTTCCTTTACAACCTCCGACAGCACTGGAGACACTCCAACCTCCAGGGCTACCAACTAACGACATACGCTATAAATATAAATTATCAAGGACGCTATACAATAGGCCGTGCCCATCGAGTGGGGGCCCCCGGAATATATTCCCATCGACATCTGAGTCAACAGGACGGATGGGGCGTGCGGGAGCGACACAGCTGTTGGAATCGATATCGCCATAACTAGAATCGATGAGTCGAACAGAACTACGGCTCACCTTATCATTAGGACGGCCTATATTATTCACAACGCACGCAGCGGTTTTAAAATGCCTGTGCAATTAACTAGGATAATAACCGGACGCATGCAACGGGGATATCCTTAGGCAGGAAAATTACCATGTGCTACTTTTTTTACAATGTATAATTTAGTGTCAACTAGGCTACATTACTACAAGCACTACAATTTTTTTTTTTTTTTGTTTAAAAAATATTAATGATGCAATGACGAAAAGCTCATGCTGAATACAAAAGTGAACGTACCTCAATAGTTTGTAAGGGACAATGGCATTTAGGGTCCACAGAATAGAGGTGGGGGGGGGGGGCTCCAAATGTCTACCCTCCTTCACAGCTGGAGGCCCTTGCTCACCCTCTGTATCCTCAACTGATGATGAATACACTCAAAAGCACCTTTGATTCACACCAAATTCCTTCTCAAATATCACCACAATATCGATCACAAAACACTGATCACTTCACTTAATCCACAATGAGGCGACAGCGTTCGCTAATTGAGAAAATAAAATGCCTTGTTTCCACTCGCGTAGCGGACCGACCACACTCACCCTTCAAGGCTTAGCTCGACACTGAGGCAGCCGTATCCCTTCAGCCACCCCCACTCCCTTCTATTTTTGTCGAACGGGAGCGCTCTATCCCCCACCCTCCATCCCTCGGGCCAATCGCTGAGCTCCGTTCTTCCCCCACCACCTCCCTCAAGGCCGGGGAGGGGAGAGCGTGCGTCTGGCTATTCTATAAAAAGAAAGCAGAAGCTTTGGCTTGACGAGGAAAAAAATAATAAAGTCTATAAAAACTTCGCCGTTACTTCTTCACAACGTACTTGTTCTTTCTTCTCTATAATCATAAATATAAGTTTATGTACTCCAAAATGGACGACGGAAGTCATATGAGCGACCTATGATCATCCATGCTTGAAATAAAAACAGTTTAAGGCTGCCATTAAGTAGATAACACTAAAGGATCAAGGAGAAAAATGACTACATCATCATAAATTAACTTCTGACACAAATATAACGTAGTTGTTCCAATAATAACTAAGATAAATGCACACAGAAGTCAAACTACTTTCCTCCTCTTCCGTATACAAACTAGCATACTGGCGGCCATCTTAGACACATTTTAGCCGTTATTACAATTTCCCTCTAATAGATGATTTTGAGTGCACTAAATTACTTATGCCTTCAGCGCCATTTTAAGCAATATATTCTATTTACCTACCGCGTCAATAAAGATTATTATCATAATTCATGAAGAATATTGAATACATATTCAGTCATTTGAGATATTTCGATAAATTCAGTAAAACATCTTAACAGAGAACACCATAATAACCTACAATCTACAATGTTTTATGATACTATTATTATTTAAAATATATTAATAAAAAGTATCATCAGGTTCGAAGCAAACTATAGTAGAATTATCGGTTATTTTTTATAGTATAATATTAAGAATGTTTAAATTGACTTAAAGATTTTGTGGTAATGTTACTTAATTTGCTCCAGGAAAGAGAATTGGTCCTTACAATAAAACGTAGAATATAATAGATTCGCTGGAAAATTTAGAGTATGAATAGAAAGACTAAGTATAAGCGTTGAAGAAGACAATGGCGTCGAAATGACTGAATCTTCTCTGTTGCATTTTGCGTTGTATTCATTAAACATTTTTAGTGATTTTTTTCTTTGTTTTAATCACTCAGTTGTATTCTAAATTTAGTAGGAGCATTATGAAATGCAATTCTCTATACATTTAGTCTTTCGACAACCGGAGAACATTAGATTATAAACTATATCTATTTTTTTTTATAGACTAGCTAGGATCATGATACAGTCTATTTTTTTCTATCTTGACGTTTTTCTATTTTCAATTATCTTTAATAAATCTGCTGGCTTCCTTCCTTAATTTTCCTGTTATTGTTCGTCCATTTCTCTCAAGTCTTTCCCCCAATTTCATCTTTTCTAATGCTTCACTTTACTCCTAAATATACTTGTTAGAAACTCTAGGGACTCCGAGATAATTTAAACTGTTTATTTATTTACATTATTTATCTTTTTATTAATTTTTGTTTTTAACACAGATACCTGGTTTCAGCGTCTGAAGCCCACAGGTCCACCAAGGATTTAGAATTCATCTGTGTAGTCTCAATTTCAAGAATATCACGATTGCTTTTTATTTATTATTTCTTTTTTTTAATTTATTAGTTATGCTAAATTTTATTATACTTATGGCAGCACATCATCAATTAAATACTTCAAAAGATACATAAAGAAATCAGATATATGTTATCTTACCGATTAATAGGAAAATTAAAATAACAAATACACCCCAGACAAATCAATCGAAAGCTTTTCAGCCTTCAGAAGGTATTTTCTGGAATATCCGCAGTCGCTATTCGTTGGTTTCTTGAAAATATTCCGAATGCTAGCGGATATTAAACGCAATCTTAGAAAAGTCATAGTCATAGTTAGAAAAGTAAAAGTTATCTAAGTTGTGAGGTTGGTTTTTGGAAAAACTTTAAATCGTAAAACTCCTTTATGGTTGCTAGAAACGCCATTAAGACATTGGGTTAAAAAGACAGCCATATTACAACGTAACATCATTTAAAAAAAAATAAAAATTGTCATCACAATGTAAATCATAGGGTGGTTGACGTGGAACATAACATAAACCAATTAAACCTAGATTATTAGATTATATACCTAACTTCTGCCTTACAGATTAAATTCCAGAATCAAATTTATCAGTTTCTCATCTGTCTTCCTATTATATTCTTGAAACCCTTCGAGAAGTCTGGAAAGAAGATGGCCTCGGGACCTTATAATATAGAACTTTTATTGAAGTAATACCAATGGATAATCAATTTACAAGCAATTGACATGATATTATGAACTTTATACATACAGTTGTAAATTTCAATAAATAAAACTAAAAAATTAAAACAATCTGAGTCCGTCTTCTGTTCAGAATTATTTGAAAAATATAATGTCTATTGAGAAAATGAAACTCGAAGTGAATAATATTTTCGCCCACCATGACGTTTAGCTACATAGAACATTGACTCTCATCCAGTTCCTTTTCAGATTCTAGTGTTAGGTATAACACTAATGAAGGTTCAATTGGATATCGATTGACCGAATTTGGGACCGAGATAGGATCGGATAATCGAGACTCCCGAAAATAAGGGGGAAAAAAAAGAAGAAATTACGGAGAACAATTGGAGGGTTGCTGCAAAAATAATAATATAAAACTATTTTGAAAATTAAACGAACTTGCTACGGACATGAGAGGCAGCCCCATCTTACGATTCATATGATAACTAACAACAAGAGCTAAGTCACCTAACAAAATAAATATAAACACATTTGAATTTATGTTTTTTTTTTGTTTTTTTTATGTTGCGGGGTTTCCTCTGCGTCCATACTCCATGCGTTCTCTGGTCTGTTTCCGCTGTTCTTCCGTCCAGACTCTTCCGGTTTTCTTAGTTCTTCTTGCGGCTTAAATCCCCTGCAAATTGTTCATTATGTCCCTAAATCTATTTCTGTTTACTGTTGATCCTCCGAGATGTTTAATCTTTCCATAGGCATTATGTTTCCTCCCTTCATGCTGTTGTGGTTTCCTTTCTCCAAAATTATATAATTTTTTTTTTTCGCGACATCTCCCCAGAAATGGAAGAGGTTTTTCTTGTTATTCCAATAGGATTTTATTATTTCCGAAAAGGCTTGTTTTCGCTCTTCTGACCACTTTGGTCTGTACTGTTTTTGTTTTGGTAGCTCTACTACAACATCCCATTTATCTACTTTGTGTCTGAATGTGTTTCTTTCTAAAATGTTGGCTGGACTTATTTTTGTATTTTCTTTTTAGAGGTCTTTTCTAATTTCATCGATCCAAGGTATGGAATTATTAAGTGAAGTTACACAATCGATTATTCTTTTCGTCTATCGATTTTCTAGTAGTCGGCTGAGATAACCAAAGATTTCATTCTCATTTTCTTATTATCAATTTCGATGTTTGAAAACTTTTCTGTTGTTTTAATTATTTGTAGCCTGTAACCGTCTAGGGTATGTCTTCCTCCTAGAAATTGATGATCTTTCTCTCTTCTTTTTTGATTTCTTCAAGTTGTTTCCTGTTAAGGTTTAGTGTTTCACTTGCGTAGAGGATGGCTGGTTTTATGACCGTATTGTAGTGTCACATTTTTGTTCCTCTTGACATTGATTTATTATAGTAGAGGTTTTGTGTGTATCCTTAAACCTTTTTTAATTTTTTGCAGGTGATGTTGCTTTGAAAAGTATATATATTATATATACAGGGTGTCCCGAATTTAAACGGCAAAATTTCAGGAACTGATAGGGGACCGAAAAACTAAGATAAAAAGTCCTTTAGAGATTTGCTCGTTTTTGCTTAGTTTTAGAGAAAATCGCAAAAAAAGAAACAAAAAAGTTTTTATTTTTATACTTATTTATTTACATTTATATTTATGTTATGTTCTTTTTAATGTAAATACTGATCAAAATTTTGTCCTCTTGCACCAATGCAAGCATTACATCTAGCACTCACTTGATAAATTGCAGCTAAACATTGTTCTGATGATATTTGGTGCCCTGCATCTATGATTCGGTCTCTTAATTGCTCTCTTGAGTTGATTGACACCGAATAAACTTTCTGATACAAGGTTCCCCATACGAAGAAATCCATGGGTGTCATTTCAAGTGATCTGGGTGGCCAAGGCACTACTCCTACTGCTCGAGCTTGGCTGGATATAAATTATCCACAACGATGGATTGGACGTGGAGGATTAGTACCTTGGCCACCTAGATCACCCGATATGACACCCATGGATTTCTTCGTATGGGGAAGATATATATATATATTTTTTATCACAAGATTTAACATAAACTCCAATCTCCGACTGGAGCTACTATTTTGTTTGCTAAAAAATGCTATATATGTTTTATAATAAATTAATACTTATTAAGTGCGAAATAATGACATAAATACATAACATTATTACAAATCGTCGGCTAATATGTGCCTTCTCCAAACCGGCAAACCCTCCTCCCTAAGAAATTGTTTATGCCTTCCCGTAGGAATCGTCGAGCACCACTTTTACAAAGATTGCGTAATGTCTTGTTCGGCAATGAATTATTTTGAGAAAATAATAGAAGTACTACTTTGATACGTAAGTAGTACTCAAGATGAGGGTATTGTGACGTACTTAGACTACTAGGCCACTACATTTATTCAACGTACAACATTTCAAGACGACAAGCTACACTCCCTGAGTTACCCCACTCGAAACCGGATCAATACCGAACTACTCTGCCCCGATCAAACGAAACCAGAGGCCGACCAATGCGGAGACCATCCAGTCGTATAATCCTCCATGTTGGCCCTAGGAACAATGAGATATTTAAATCCCCCTCGCGGGGGTGAAGGGAATAGAGGCCGATGTATTTGGTGAGTCAGAGCAGACAATGGGGGGCAGCATATGGCGTGTAGGGGAACTAACCGAGTGCTCCTACTTCGGCCCTCAATATAACGCTGAGGGGAGAATTAAAATGTTTATTTTCCTAGCGCAGTGGAGATTATTATATCTTATAGTCTTCGGGATAAAGTGGCAGATGTTATCTTGATCAAGTTTGGGCTCGATACAGGGCATTTCTATGTTTTTCTGAAATTCGGACAATGAGAATAATATATGTGCTCTCTTATGATACCTACTATATGATTGGGTTGTCCGGAAACGAATGCAGGATTTCATGTTTTCATTAAATCGCCTTTCTATATAATCAACTGTTTACTGCTGACAGATTGTTTTTTGTCAAAACGTGATTTTCTTCTAATTTCGTTTTAAAAGATTAAAATCAGTCGGAACGTGGCTTGAGAGTTTGTGGTTTTTGATGAGGTTTATAATGATTTTATAATTAATTGAATGGCTCCGCCGAAAAACGTTCTAAGCGACAAAATGTTTTTAAAATGTATAATAGTACGTCTTCGTAAGATATAGTACTCCATTATGTTATTCTACAAGTAAATATAACAAATTAACATGTGAATATAAAATCTAACCTACAAAACTAACAAAAACATTAGATTATGATTTTCTTTCACTGATTACTCAAAATTTTATATTTGGAGTTTAGTGTCAATTTTCGTGACGTTTGGTATAGATAGATAGTATTTTGGTCACATAACTTCTGTGATCTTCAGTGTCCTGGTTCCTCAGTTTTATGTATTAAATTTTTTTCGAAAAAAAAAATATATTGTTCCAGAAATGTGATGATTTTATCGATTCTAGGTTTATCACCAAGCATTGGCGAGAGTTTTCCTTCCAGACGTTTCCGCTGAAAAAATCTGTCGCACAGCGTGCATTCTTCGAGAATGATTGTTAATTGACACTTGCAAAATGAACATTTCGGTGGGGCTTCTTTCATTGTAATATAGCAGTGTGTAAGGCGAATAGGGTCAATCCTCAATCTTGCGATCAACACTTCTCTTCTGTTTTTTTCGATTGGAAGAACTCCATAGTTTTATGCCACTTTTAATAATTTTTATATTATCATCTACCCGAGTTTCTTCCCATAATTCAATCCAAGTTCTCATGTAACACACTTTCTAGAAGTTGCATATATTTAAAGGGGTATAGATACACTTGACATCTACAGAAAAAATGTCTGCTTTCTTAGCATCTAACTAAGGAGCTTGGATAACGATACTTAGATTAAATTAAACTTTAAATGGAATCCTGTATAAGTTCTTACTATCCTCATTTATTAATATTATATATTATACTTTTGATCATTATCTTCCATGGAATAATCATATTTCCTTAGCAGCTAAGGGATCAGCCATTTCCTCACTAGATGTCAAGAGAATCTATACCTCTTTAAATATATGCAAGTTCTTGAAAGTGTGTTACATGAGGACTTGGATTGAATTATAGGAAGAAACTCGGGTAGATGATAATTAAAAATTAATAAAAGCGACATAAAACAAAGGAACTCATCCCATATAAAACACAGAAAAGAAGAAGTGGTGATCGCAAGATTGAGGATTGTTCATACTCGTCTTACACACTGCCATATTATAATGATAGAAGCCTCACCTAAATGTTCATCTTGCAAGTGTTAATTTACAATCAGATATATTCTTACGAATATAACGAAAGCTTTTTTCATTGGAAACGGCTGGAAAGAAAACTCTCGCCAATAGGACTAAACGTAATGTGTAGATACAGCTCCTCTCCAATTCCCTTCCTTTTCTCCAAAACAACCTAATAATGCCAGACTTGCGGCAATGCACCCACGATTTTCTCGTGGAATTCATTGAAATGAATAAAAGTTTTCTGTGTTTGTATCAAGTAAAAAATAAAGGATATAGTGATCGTGATAAAAGAAACGTCGCGTATGAGAAACTTATAAAAAATTAGAAAGAAATAGACACCATAGTAAATAAAGAAACAGTTACCAAAAAGAGTTGAAAACATTTCGATTCAACAAGTCGTACGTTTTGCTGTTTACGCGCCACGTCTTGTTGGATAGGATTTGTCATGTCCGACAAAACGTACAATAAGACGTAGCGTGTAAACCGGCCTTTACGAAGGTTAGTTATGAAAATATCATAAACCTTATCAAAAACCAATGCGAGACAAACCAATCTGTGATAAAAGCTTTGCCTTATTCAAAGACTCACTTTCGGCTATGATGTCTTTTCTCGACATATTGTATATACCAAGAACCCAACCATAAGAAAAGCACAAGAGTATGCCTCAATGTCAAAGGGCTCACCAAAGAGCTGGACACTTATCTGGGAAAAAAGGGAATGAAGCCGCAAACGTTTTTTTCTAATTTTTTTGTTTTCTTACCTTAATTGAATACATTTTTTTTAATGTAATATTTATAACGAGTATTATAATTTATATAGCATAATTTAATTTTAATATTGTTTTCATACTTAGAAATATGCCCTTAATTTTATATACGGCAGCTAGGTCGCCATTATACAATTCATCGAAATTATTCTTAAGGGGCAATGGCCCCAGAATAAAATTTATTTTCCTTTCATTGCTACCTTTTGTCAGATCTTCTAAATTCTTTATTACAATAATCATTCTTTGCCTTAAGCTGCCAATTTTCAGAAAGAGTTTTATTCGGTTATTTCAAAATAAATAAGCAATAGATAATTAAAACTAAAGTCATTTTACTTACTTAAATAACTTCAGTTGGGAGAGGTTGTTTACAATGCAGTGATTATAATGGCCTTTCTGCTGCTGATGCAACTAAAACTTTATTTCTGCTTGGAGAGAAGACTTAACAAGTGAGAAGGTAGTTAAGGAAGTTTAAGTCTTGAGACAGCAGCTCACAAGAAAAGGAAGACAAGACGAGGTAAACCGAGCTTGGATAAGGACACTTGTAAACTTTAAATGGAATTCAACCAAGAGCAAACGGCTCGGGAAATGTCTGTTGTAGGGAGGATTTCTATGAAGTATTCCGTGAGAATAAGTAGTCTAGATTTTTCTCCGAAGAAATATTCTTAGTGTTGTTTAATTTAAAGGGAAAAAAAAAAAAAAAAAAAAAAAAAAAATTGTTTAGCTCTAATGGCGGCAACGATGCGATCACGCAACATTGGCTTGAATTCTTTTTTTTTTTATTCAGAAATAGGTAAGGAGAATTATATTAAAAAATGCTACAGTAATACTGTTTCATAAAAACTTTTATTGCAATAGTTGAAGCATAATAAATCCTTCAAAAAAATATATATATATATATATATATATATATATATATATATACATACAATTTTAATTATGTATTTGGGGTATGTTTTAAAGAAATCTGGGAGTAATTTAACATTACATCGCTCACACAATTTTATTTTAGCAATCGTTATTTGGCTTAAATTACCATTTAAACATGGTAAAATTATTTTTCAATGGATCAAACACAAAATTTATTAATGAATAACGTTTTATAATTACATATGTTAAATAATATGCTGATGTAATAAAATAGAATAGTATTTAAACTTATAAAAAAAAAATGTTAAATTACTGTTGCATATATGGACGTAAATTAACCCATTTAATTTAAGGTAACTGAAATATTTATCTAGATAATTAATTTTGAAATATTGAATCATAAAATATTTCATCTGAAACGTAACAGCTACAATAAAATAATTTAACAGTTGTAATCATTATCACCATAATGTTTCATATCGATTATTTATAGTCAGCAGGCACTGACCAGCCATGTACGTAGTGCGAGAGAACATGGACGCCTGCCGATGTACACACCACTTAATGGTTCTACTGACATTAATTGCGGTTAAATATTTTGTCATTAATTTTCGTATTAACATTCAGTTATAAACTATCTCTAACACTTCTATTTATTGAAAAATTAGTACCAGTTCTATAAACTAGTTCATCTAAGACAGGTTTAACAACTTTGGCGTATATAAATGACAATTTTCTCGCCTAGTTTCTATTAATGGAACTAAAAAAAAGATACAATGCGGATTACCTCAATTGGATCAATAAGGTTAAAAATTCTTAATTTAAAATATTTAATATTAGGAATAATTTATAATATATATATATATATATATATATATATATATATATATATATATATATATATATATATATATAAGAAAATAAATTTATATATATGTTTAATAAGGTTCTTGTGGTTCAGTCAATAAAACAAAAACTTATTTTGGCAACGTTTCGAGACTATATTGTTCTCGTAATCATGTCCTACAGTGAAAAAAAAAAAACAGATTACAATAAAATTACATAATTTACACAGGTTATTCCAAAACATACTATAGTTAGCTACAATATAAATATTTAAAAACATGCGTAAGAATATATACTACATATAATTACCAAAAATGGAGTTGGAAACTACTTACAATGTTACTTGGTGTATATGCTATTGGTGTAATAAATTATAACAATTCTAGTACACAACTGAACTGGGGAATTTTGAAAAAAGTTAAGGGTTGAGAGGGTTGGTATTTCAAAAACTGGGAATTTTCTGTTGTGTATTAGGATTTTTATAATTTAGTAGTATTTACCCATAACATATCCACCAGTAACATTGTAAGTAGTTTCATACTCCTCCATATTTTTTAATCATATGTAGTTATATATTCTAACGTATTTTTTTAATAAATTTATATTGTTGCTAGCTTTATTTTTTAAATGGTCTGTGTAACTTACATAATTTTATTGTAAGTTATTTTTTCACTGAAGGCCATGATTATAAGAACAATATAGTCTCGAAACGTAGCCAAAATAAGTTGTTATTTTATTGACTGAACCTCAAGAACCTTATTAAACATATATATAAATTTAATTAGGATTGATGAATTAATTGCCACTTCTATTGAGATTATTTTATTAGAAAACTAGTTTCGAATGCTAAACATTCATCTTCAGTTCTAAAACATACAAATTTTTTTCAATCAGTACTATGTTACATAGATTATATATACTAAAGTTTTTAAAAAGGTAAGGCAAGAAATCAAACATAGGCACTCACCTTAAGCGGTCTAAGAGATAACTAAAACAGAGATGGATTTCTCACTGAATTCGTGAGAAGTAGAAGGGTGCAGGTAGATTATTTTTACAATGGGGTTTCCCTTATAACTCATTGGATTTTTCCGTTCCTATGGGAAACAAATGTAAAATGGGGCTATTGGATATGTTTATCTGATCATTTAAACAAAAATCTGCATCGGTTTTAAACACGTTTATTATTTCTAATGATTCAAAAATATTTAATTTTAGGCTATTTTCTACTCGCTGTAGTATTTTTACTCCCGAGTCTTTATTAAATTTGTGGTTATTTTCATTTAGATGGATAGCGAAATTGGAATTTTGGGTCTTATTAGTGTATGCTCTTATATGTTCTTTTACTCTTTGATTTACCGATCGTCCACTTCAAATACACAGGAAAAACTTAAAAAACAAATTGTATTGATCCTTCTATACCATCATGCGTACCTCAAGTGATACATAAATTTATTTTCACATATATATTTTATATATTATTCCTAATATTAAATATTTTAAAGCAAGAATTTTTAATCATATTAATCCAATTGAGGTAATCGGCATCTTTTTTATTTACAATTAAGCTTTCTAGGAGATGTTTGTACTTGTCAGGATGGAATGTTCTCTACATGTTTTCTCATTGTTCATTAGAGAAAACAAACTACATATACGAACTTATTTTTATTCATTTAATTTATTTAAATTGCTTCACGAATCCAGCTAGAAACCGACTCACTTTTCAGAAAACGTTCCTAACATTGATGGTTTTTACTCTCATCTTAATTTGTTTTTAACATATTTTTTATTCATCCAGCTTAAAATTATCTAATAGCGCTTGATAATTTAGAAAATTAATTCTATTTAATTTTTGCTTACGATTTTAGCCTTTCTAGCCTACAAAAAAAAAAAAAAAAAAAAAAAAAAAAAAAAAAAAAACAATAAACGAGTATTTTACACACTGATTTGTTATAGTTATTTATTCTTCTGTTTAATTTTATACCGCATAACGGTATTAAAAAAGGTAATGGAATATGATCTAGGTTTTACCACGATCGATAATTTTTTAAACAATTATAATCTTTTGTAAACAATTTTTTCTATAATTATATTTAAAAAAAAAAAAAAAAAAAAAAAAAAAAAAAAAAAAAAAAAAAAAAAAAAAAAAAAAAAAAAAAAAAAAAAAAAAAAAAAAAAAAAACAAAACAAACAAACTATGAATGTTATTTTGCTTTAGTATTAGATAAACACTAGACCTTTTACTGAATACGTTTGTAAAGCTCAAAAATATTCATTACAATCCAAAAAAAAAAAAAAAAAAAAAAAAAAATTATAATCAATAACAAATAGAATACACATTGAAGTAAATTAATAATAGCTGATACAGATACTGCCTTTGTTATAATCATTGCTTATATCTATGTTTGTACTGCAAACGCTTCAAAAGTGTGAGAACTCCTGTGGACATAGTACAATTTATTTTCTTTATTGCTAATATATTCTTTACATTGAAACTCAAAATAATATTAATGATAAGTGGAATTAAACTATATCACATGTTAAATACAAACAATAACAGTTATGGTGGCTCTGATCCCTGAAACGCCTTAAAGCTGCTTGTCCTCCATTTCGCTTAAAGCTTCTTATTTAAATGCATTTTAACTTAATAATACATTGTGAAAATTAAAATTAATATTAAGAATATACTAGCATTCATCGTCTCGGCTTCGCCCATTCTTATATGTAAAGAATTAAGACATTTTATCTAATAATTGGTGTTTATTTATCGATAAAAATCTTGTATTGAAGTATGAAATTTAAACATTATTTCCTTAATAATACTTTTCACTCATAGCTGTAATTCTTAGCCTGGTTAAAATTAGGCTGATTATGTGTATGAAGATTAAATAAAAGCATAATTAGACATCGAATTTTTAATTTTAGCGGATGAGTTCATAATACAGATGGGCAAAGAAACTCTTGCGGATAATGGGCTGCATTATCAGTACTTACTGTTAAAGTGTAAGAACCATAAACCCCCTGAACCATATTTTTATTTAACCAGGTAAAAATTACTACTATGCGTAAAAATATCATTGAATATATAATTCTAAATTCCATACTTCAATATCAAATTTTATCGATCAATAAATGAATTTCAATTATTAGGTAAAATAATCTAAATTGTTTATTTAGGAGAGCGGGCGAAGCCGGAAGAGGAATGCTAGTAAACTATATAATAATATTAAATATTGAAACTTATATTAAGCAGGAACGTGCTAAAAAATTTTGAATTTCATCTAGAATGACAATAATTTCAAGAAAATGGTGTTAATTTTTCACACTTATGTAAAGTAATTGCGTTTAATTCAGCGGGTAATATAGTTTTATAACCAATTTTATTATATTTAAATTACCATAGTTTGATAGAAGAAGAAGAGATAGGCGTAGTAGAGGAGAGACCCCAAGCAAATACAGTCCGCCTAGAGCAAACATCCGCCGCCTGCCCCTCGCCCACAATAGCCCTGATTAATTGCCCATTGTTTCACTCTAGCACTATTTACTATTTACTATTTACTATTTACTAGTTCCATGTAAACAGGCCCATAGTGTCTTTTATTTTACATCCTTAGTTTAATGTCATATTACTCATGAGGTAAGTTAAATAATGATACAGTGGAGCGTCGATTATCCGAACCTTTAACATAATGGAACCTTTTATTTTTTTTGTTATGTCATTTTATTAAATTGATCATCTATTTACTTGTTGGTATTGTTAAAATTATTTTAAATAAATAATTAAATTTATCGAAGACTACCTGTCGAGTTAAGCATAGAAGATCAATGTAAGAGGAATTTGATGTTAATAATAGCCTAATACATGGTGATTCTTTATCTCCACTTTTTTTTAATATAGCCCTGGGAGCAGCTACTCGTGATATTAGAACCAATACAGGGAGGACTATATATATAATCGCAACACCTGGACTATGCCTGGAACCTAACAAGAATACGAGGAGGCAGCTATAAAACTGTGTCTTGCAGTGAGCGAGAATAAGACGATCTATATAAAAAGGTCAAGATAGAGATACGAAGAAAATGAAGAAGTAACTTTCAGAAATCACAGTTTTAAGCCAGTAAACCAATTCAAATACTTGGGGAGCTTGGTCACAACAGACAATAAAATTAAAAGTGAATTCTAGCAAGAATAGCAGAAGGAAACATGTGCTATTCCTCTCTTCAAAAATTCTTTAACTTCGGTTCTTTATCTAAAAGAAAGAAAATTCTCATTTACAGGAACATTGTAAGACCAGTGGTAATGTATGGATGTGAAACATAGCCCTTAACAAAAAATCACAAAAGATGATCAACTCTTGGGAACGGAGGTGTTGAGGAAAATATGGAACGGAGTTTTCGAAAACGGAATTGAAAGGTTTAGAGGATATAAAATAACTTTATATTATCTTTCACTGAGTCCGGCTTTGTCTAATTGTTGTGATTTAAACAAGTCTTAATTCTTTTCTATTTAATTGAAAAGTCAGAACTTTGGTCTAGTCGAAAATGAGGAATAGTTGCTTACAGTTTCAGTATTGTTTGATTCCAAGCTAGGCGGTTTTTCCAGATGGATCCTAGCTAGCGAATCTGTTAAGCAAATATTTTAAACAAATCACATGGGGCAAATATAAAAAATTGTAACTTCTAACAAATTATGGTTTGTTTGTTTTGTTTAACGTCACTTTATGCTGCTATGGCTAATCGGACGATGCTACGGTGGGAGTCCTAAATTTTGCCTATCCAGGTATAATTAGGATAGGGATCTTTAACGAGTACCTGACATCGCACAGGCTCGGGACTCCCATTTTACGTCCCTTCCGAAGGACGGCATAGCTGAGGATTTTTTACTCCCTTTAAAAAATCCTAAGGTCATCTGCCAGGCTGCGAACCCGCGATCTACAAATTATGGTTTTTTCTTGTATATTTTTTACATTTAAAGGTAAAGAATAAAATAGATACTGGTGACCATTAATACCTAGTGTAACATTAATTTTCTTTATTTTTTTTTAATTTTTGGGGATAATAAAAAAATTTATATTAAAGTTATAGACAATGCAGTAAAAATATGACAGCAAAATACTTTGAGATAAAAATACCTGATTTATTATGAAAAGTACTTTTCTTACATAGCTTCAGTATTTACGAGTATATTACTTTCATATTCATTAAATCAGTAATAAACAAATATAGGTTAAATTTATATTTAAGACAAATGACTTATTTACATGACTGTTATTAGACCTATTTAGACGTATGGAGTTGAGCTTTGGGGCTCTACTAAACCATCCAATTCATCTCGTATCCAATCCTTACAACCCATAATCCTTCGAAAAATCCTAAATGCCCCTTACTTTGTCACCAATAAGGTTATTCATAAAGAACTTAATGTTCCATATGTTGCTGAGTTAGCCCAAACCAGATACCTATCCTTTCATAGTAAACTCCATAAACACTCTAATCGATTAGTTTCTCAACTTGCTTTCAACTTCATTCCCGATAATCCTCCGAGGCGTCAAAAAAGGAGATGGCCTAGAGATCTTCTTGTGTAGATTTTTTATTGAAGTGCTACTGATGAGTAGTTCTTTTCAAGTTTTGGCATGATATTGTAAACGTTTTTAACACATCTACTTGCTGTATATTTGTAGAGTTGTAAATTTCAATAAATTGATATATATATATATATATATAAAATTTCATAAGTTTCTTCAACTTCGTCTTAGGGTCACCAAGCATTCCTCCATATATTAAGCACCCATGATTGAGGAAGAGTAAATGAAAATATCTATAGTTGGCTGATTATTTCTGGAAATAATCATTGAATAATAATAATTGAATCTTAGCTTTCCGATTCATAGCACTGGCCTGACAGAATTGAAAGGTTTAGTGTAGGCCCAAAACCTAACCCAGTAAGTCCAGATATGTCTAATTGTTGTCATTTAAATGAGTCTTAATTGTTTTATAATTAATTGGAAACTCAGAACTTTTGTCTAGTAAAAAACGAAGAGGAGTTCCTTACAGTTTCAGTTTTGTTTGATTCCAAGCTAGACGGTTTTTCCAGATGGAGCCCTAGCTAGCGAATCTGTTAAACAAATATTTTAAACAAATCACATAGGGCAAATATAAAAAATTGTAACTTCTAACAAATTATAATTTTTTCTCGTATATTTTTTACATATAAAGGTAAAGAATAAAATAGATAATGGTGACCATTAATACCTAATGTAAAATTAATCATTTTTATGTTTTTATTTTTGGGAATTATAAAAAAAAATATTTTAAAGATCTAGACAATGCTGTCAAAATATGAAAGCAAAGTACTTTGAGATAAAAATACGTGATTTATTATGAAAAGTACTTTTCTTCCATAGCTTCAATATTTATATTGCTTTCCTGAAATCAGTAATCATAAATGAATCTAATCATTAACAGATCACAAGTTAAATTTATATTTTTACTAATAACCAATGCTAGTATAAATAAGTAAATTTATTCCAAAATTATGATCATGAAAGTACTATTATAACGAAGATATCCGTACTGAGAAGTAAGAATTTCGCTCGGGAAGAGTCACAGCTGGGTGAGACAATTAGAGACGCGTGCCCTGAATTTTTAAGTGAGGTTGCATCACTACACTGGCTCTGGAGCCATTCACAGAGTGCCACTATATTTATTATAGAGCTCAAAAATTTATATTACAATTCAAGTATATACATTACATACATGGCATATATATATTTTTTCAACATCTTAATTTTCGTGAATTTTATATAGATATAATGTGAACTTAAAAATTCTTTTCATACTTATATATTATTTTGTTTGTATGATTACAATTTTGGTTTTCTATATCATACATAAAATTTACAAAATTATCAATTTTAAAATAGTAATATATAATTGATTTGTTTAAATTTAAATATTTACTGATTAACAGAGCTTCTTAGCACCAAGACAAAGTACCTGCCCTACTGTTTTCAATAAAAACATAGCCATTTTGCATCACGACAATGCCTCTGAATATCGTTCCTCTTTGTCCTTGAATCGTTCTTGAAAAATTATGAGCACTGCATGCAGTAAGCTTTTGCCTTGTCCTGCTTTTAACAAAGATATTGCAACATCAGATTCGAAAATGTTCAGATCTTTGATAATTACGAGGACGTTAAAATTTAAATAAGATGAATAATTTTCCTCAAAACCAAAGGGGTGGTGGCGACATCAAATCCAAACCACTTACAGAAAGGAAGAAAGTAGTTGAAAACTGAAGGCTTTTCTTACATCATTAGTAAATATTTCAATTAACTATTCGCAAATGTTTCAAATATATTAACTGAAATAAAGTTATAGTAAAGTACAAGAACTTAGTAATATTCAAGTGTGAAATAGCGTTACTATGGAAGGGAAATAATAATTAATAATAACTTTACATGAATAAACACATAATATAATTGTTAAATTTTTTTTATTAAGATTTTTATCAGTTTGAGCTTTTCTTCATTTAATACAATATCTCCTTTATCCGAACATCTTCATTTACTTTCTATATTTCTCTTTATCTTGAAAGTCATCTTCACTCAATCCAGAACCGTACATACTCTCCTATAACTGACATATCCACCTTTTCCTGGGTCTTCTCTCCTCTTCCTCCTATCGACTTCATCAATGAAAAATTAAATTGGGCAGCCTTTCTTTATCCATTCAACTCAGATGTCCGTAAAATTCTAAATTTTTATTTCTATAATTTGAGGGACGTTTTGGTGGCACTGCATCCTCTTTTTAATTATATATTTAAATAATAATAAAATGCATTTAGTCCAGTCGATAAACATATTGTAGAGTGCATGAAATATGCGATTATTTTTTTTATCTCAGGACTTCGTAAGGAGTAGTTAGAAGATAAACCAAAAGTCCCTGCCCCTGTGAGGTGAGCTAACGGTAGGGGGAGGGAAAAGTTCCCATTTTTGTGTTTTTTTATCATACAACCAAACCGGTGGACTCTAGAAAAATATGTTTCTGTTAAAAATCAAAGTTAATTAAATTTCCTATAAAATTATTTATATTAATATTTATCGAACTTTCAACCATTTTAGAGATATACGTTATTGAAAATCGATTATTTTCGCAAAAAAATAATTTTTACATCAATTTCTCTCAAAAATTTGCTTCTAGTACCTTCCACGAACGTTTCTCAGAACGAATGTCGGAATCAAACTTATAGAGAATTAAATTTACGTTAATTTAATATATACGTTTCTGGTACTTGAAGCAAATGTTTGACAAATAGTGAAGTAAACACTAATTTTATAACTCGAAAATAAACGATTTTTAATAATGCATATCTCGAAAACCGTTGAAAGTTCGACAAATATTTATTAAGACTATTTTATAGGAAATTTAATTAGCTTTAATTTTGATCTGTGGCATATTCTCCTAGAGTCAATAGTGCTTGAGATATAATCGAAAAACCGAAAACTGGGACCTTCTCCCCTCTCCTCTCACCATAAGCCCCCAGGACTTTTAATATGCTTACCTTCTAAGTACTCCTAACGAAGCTGTGAAGTAAATAGTTATCGCATATTTCATGCACTCTACGGCCCTCAGCACTCTTTGACTTGGGCCGCACTTCTCCGCTAAGACACGTTATATTTTCACTCTTTTGGCTATAGCTTCAAAACTAATTGTGCGATCAAAAATTTTTTTTTCCATCTGTAAGCTGGTTTAATTTACTATAAGAACCTATACATTAAGTTTTGATCAAGTCCCGTAAAATACCCATACCATTTACTGTTTTGAAATTTTTGAAGTTTTTTCTTGCTTATTTTTTTATTATAATAATAATTTGCTAAATATGTATGTTTTGGCAAAATGTGATGATTTTTATATTTGCAGCGTGCTTGGGTGTATTACGGATATAAATTTTTTAATTTTATATATACAGCGTGTGGTATGTTTAGGTATCTCATAAATTTCGCCCTCTAAATTTTAACGCATTTGGATAAGTAGACGGGGAGCTTTTATAATCTCGAGTCAAAGTCTTTAGCATTCCATGTATCTGCTGTTACATGTCTGGTGGTTAAAACTCCAGCAGTCGTGAGAAAAATGGCTAGAAAAAAAAATTACCAAAGGAAAACAATTTTTTGAACTATAAAACCTATAAACCTGCCTTAGTTTTATTGCCTTATGATTATCTTCGTGGAATAGAAAATTTCGTAATTCATTGAATAAAATGGAGGATAGGGATGAGAGAATATAAAATCTAGAAGTTACATCCGTTTTTAAAAATAATTGCTATCCATAACTTTTAAAAGAAATTATAATATTGACTGTTAATATTGACTAGAAATGATATTCAAAAAATATAATAAACATTTTTAGCAAGTTATATGCTAACTCTATTATATATACCATATGTCTGTAGAAGTAATTCAACCAACATATTTTAATTGAAATAACAAAGTAAAGTACTGTAACCTACTTAATTGTGACGACGAAATAATTATTCATCAGCTCGGGTAAAAGGTAATTAATATTCATATTTAGCAATTTGGCAGGCATGGTATCGACAAATTATAGATTCCCGGAGAGCCATGGCCAAGAGTGGTTTAATATGCCACCGGTGGTTGGAGAACGTGCCTAAAAACCAAATATGTTTTGGAATTAAGTTTAGGCTGGTCACGTTCTTTTGCGGCTCTTTCATACTCGTCCAAATTGTCTTGCCTACCTTTAACACCGCCATTAGCTTCTAGGTTTCATGTCAGCCTTGAGCTGTCTCAGGAGGAATAGCAGTGTAGCCATATTGCCAGATAGTGGAAAAATTTAATACATAACTATCAATATTATTTCTTAAAAACTATCTTCGCAATAGTTTCTATAGAAAAAGAGATATCCCTTGCACTTGCCATATATTTCATGCGTTTTTTTTGTTGATTTTTTTTTTTTACGACATTAAATACAAAGAAGATTTACTTCAGCATCATTTTAATAATTTATTTATTTTTAATGTATATATTTAAATTATATTGAATTAGAAGACAAGAAACTATTCGTCGTTTCCGACTATTTTAACATTTATCAGACAAGCGTTCTAAGCTGCCAATAAATTACGAAAGACTTAATTACATAACAGTAAATTGACCCATTTAAACTGAGTTGAGCTTTGGGGTTCCACTAAACTTCCCAATTCTTCTCATATGCAATCCTTACAATCCAAAATATTTCGTAAAATCCCCAACGCTCCTTATTATGTCACAAACAAACTTATCCATAAAGCTCTAAACATGAGTGTGTGTATATAGCTCAAACCAAAAACCTATTCTTTCATTATTAAGCTATTCAATTCCAGATCAATCCTCCAAGTTGCACGCTATACAATGTAGAAATATTGAGATTTGAGTAAATTTACATAATCATTTTTCCTAAAATTTAAGGTTTTTAGGAAATTAAAGCAATAATTAAAAAGTCAGTAAGTTTTTAGTACAAATGTCAAACTTAATTTATCCTACAGTAAAAAATGAAACTTTCCCTATGTCGTCTGGGAGTTTTGACACACTGTCTTTTACATCACTAATTATTTTGAGACTTTCGTCAAGCAACGAATTCGTTTCTTGAAGCTGTTTTAGTTTTATTGGCTAAAAACTTACAGTTAGATGCGCATTCATAAAAGTTAGATTGTTGCTGAGTGCTGTTGAACTATTCATCATTAGATCATATACGTTTTCTACACTTTGGGCATTATTCTATCTATTTCATATATTTAAAGAACGAACGTTTTAAACATAACTAAATTCTTGGTATAAAATAAAGCTTCTTCTATCCAGGTAATCACTGGTTGGAGAGGTAGTCGTTTCCCATTCACAATTTCTGTATATTTACTCTGGAAGGAGCTTTTAAGAACATTTTTTCCCATTGTTAATTAACTTGTTAACATCAGGAAAAAGTGTCCGAACTTTTTCAGCAAGATGGTTGCATCCATGAGCGACACAAGTGATGTGAGTCATGTTACCATAAAACAATTTGAGAGGTCTAGCTACTTACACGAAATCAGATAAGGTCTTTTCGTCTCATTTATATAATTCTCCAAACAGTAAATTTGCTACATACAAACCTCGAAGATCTGTTGTTTCGTCAACTATTAAATATATAGTTATCAGCAATTACCATTTTACTTTGTCAATAACCTTTTTATATTAAGAATTTAAATAAGATTTTCGCAATGTGCTTTCGAAACGCGCCCAGCCTTTCCGAGTTCTAGTTAAATAAAAAAAATCAAACTTGGAGTTATTCATAATTATATTTCATAATTATCAAAATATGCATTTATCATCAAATATGTAAAATAAAACCGGACTATCTGAATACCATAATTCGTAAAGATATTTGGGTCCACTGATTGATATGAGGACGCAAAAAATATATGAAATTTCATAAAAATCCGGGCTCTGGTAATAATATATCAAAGTGTGATTTATGCCTAGATTTGTTTTATGAATTTAAATTCGGTCCGAACTGAGTCCAAACGTCTTGAAACATTAATGGTGATAACAATAACCCTGATGTGTTATCACCATGCAGTGTGAATAAATGCACCGTTCAATCGTCGTTTAAATAAATTCGGGAGGAAAATTTCAGTTTTGAAGACAAGGAAAGTCGTGTAAAAACCCAGTTCCTTGAAGATTTTCTGAGAGCTTTAGTCAAAGAAATCACCAGACTGCTTTTTGAGAACATCCAGAAAATCTCTTAGTCAGAAAATCTGACTATCTCAAAGCAATCAGAAAGTTAAAACAGCTCGAAACCTGGGTACCTCACACACCGACTCACCTCCAATGTCTTACGTATATCCTCATGAAAATTGTTTGTGCTTGGTTATGGTACTCTGCCTCATCCATCCTAATTTCCACACATCTCCTTATTTCCTCACAAAATAAAATAAAATGGAAAAAAAAAAAAAAGAATTAACAGGTGGCAGTAACTCTTTTCTTCTCAAGGTGAGTGCCTGTGTTAGTTAGCGATGGCAGAATTGTATTAGCAGGGATTGCTAATTATCTTATTTTGAGGATGCAAAATTTAAAATCCTCATAGATTTTGACCAGATTTTAGGGTTCATTGAACTTCGATGCAAGGATTCTAAATGTTGTCCAACATTGGAAAGCAGCTGGACTCTGTTTCCCTAAAGAATTGCATTAGTTGCTACATTTAACAAAATATTTTTATATATTCCGAAATATAACACCACTCAACAATGCTACAATACTGGTACAAAAAATGGAAAATAAAACAAATTACACAAAATCGCAGCACGTCACCTTTACACTCAGACATGAATTTTGCCCACTTGTCATCATTGAAAATCCACCTACAGCACAGACATACGAGATCCATTACCTAGGACTTACATTCGATAGAAGAATGAAAATATGCCGTGATGAAAGCAAATTTAAGGAAGTTATATAAAAGGTTATTTGCTTGAAGTGGAAGCAGTGAACTAGCTTCTGTACTCACCGAAGCTTAGAGCAGGTAGCAGTGGTTTTTTTTGACCTGCCTGAAACACCCAACTTTAAAAAAAAAACAACATCCTGTAAGCAGATACAAGGCAAATATATTTTCTATGCAATACACAACACGTTTAAATTTTAAGATGGTTTTTCATTTATTATTTTAAATTTGTATAAGAATTTAAAATCTTGTGCCTTACCTGACTAGTAGTATTGGATTATAGAAAAACCGGATCTAATCGTTAGGGTCTGCAAAAGTAGGGGAATGCAGTCGGCCATAACCTGTTTTGCTTAGAAAATTTATTATGTTTGTATTATTTCTATAAGAATACAAGGCATTATTTTTACAGCAATAAAAATAAAGATAATATGGCTGACTGTAGATTATTTTTTTCCTCGGAACGTCTATGGTCTGATATTTGTTCGACCGCAGAATTTATATTTGTGTGCTATTAGGTATCATTAGTAAAGCATAAATAAATAAATAAAAATGCAGGATTCAGTTCTTGGTTATCTTAAAATTAAACAAATATAAATATATCAAACTTGATTACCAGTAAGTTGTTTTAGATGTAAATATTTACCTGAGACGCCTGCTGAATAAGCAAGAAAGCAAAATATTATATTGTCAAAAGAAACATAAATTTCAGTTAATATGGCAAGTAATTAATATAACATATATTCGACAAATTTCAATTTTATTCCATAATTTTTTCAATATTTATAATTTCTTATGTCTTTTGGCTGGGAGTCTATACTTTTTTGCCGTAACGTTTTTTCACATTCAAAAATGAAACACTTTGACAAGCTCTAGCTCTGTTAGTGTTGATCTGATCGAAAATATGAAGACAGTTCTCTTGTAAAAAATTTAATGGAAAATACTGTTTGTTATATACCGTTTGTCGCTAGGTCCTGCAGTTTAGGAACTATATTGGTTTGGATGAAAAAAAGTAACGTTTTGTTACAAAAAATTACAAAAAAATAATATTTTGGTAATAATCTGTAAGAAGCTGACAATAACCTTGCCTCGATAACCTTTTATAACATCTATATATTAACTAATGTGTTAATTAGTTTAATAAAAATTATATTTTGTTTTGAGTGAGCTCTTGTTTTTTGTATAAACACAAAAAGAAGACCAACACAAAATGATTTGGTGACATAATAAAATCGTTAAATCTTGAAAAGAAATAAAAATATAACCCCCAAAGATGAAAATATATTTGTCGCCAAAAAGATATCCTTCCGCCATCTTAAAACAGCAACCTTAAGGACGAAAACTAATTCTAATTGTGGAAGGAAAGTGGCCAAGGATGTCCTTCGGCCTCAAAAAGTTGTCATATCCTGGCAACAGTGTGTAATCTGAAATATGAAAAAGGAGCATTACAAAATAAAAGTAATACATAAAAAAAAAAAAATAAATAAATTAAAAACACAATCACACTATATACGAAGATCCCAGGGAAACCCCAGACCAAGTTTGTCCCCCAACTTATGGGAGGGCAAGCTAGGTCCACAGTAATCCCAACGCTGTTCTCTCAGCTGCATCACCAGTGTGAGAATCTAGTGGAAGCTGAGAGAGAGTATTTTCTTTGTATTTCTATTTATTCATTTATTTTATTTTATTTATTTATTTATTTATTTTTTTGGGGCGCGAAAAGGCCTTATAGACCACGCGAATATCATGATTTGGGATTCTTCTTCATTTCCCAAAACTTCCTCATTCGTTCTGCATGTTTGGCTTTTCTTTCCTCCGTCCAAGCCCCACTCCTCCTTATTCTTTCCCTTCCCACGAAGACCTTTATGTCATTTAATGATTTTCTATATGTTTCCCTATCTTGGCAGTCTGTATCCTTTATTCCCATTGAATTCATGTCACCTTTAATTTGTCTAAAAAACCCAGATGTGTTCTTTTGCTGTTGAAAATGTCAGAAGATTTTCCCGTTCAATCATTCAGGACTCATCCTCATCATACGCCCGTAGAATCTCAGTCTTCTTATTTTGATATCGGTTTCTAGACTCTTGTTGTTATTATAGATTTGTCTGTTGGACCTTAGTCTGTAACCTTCTGGTGTCTTTCTTGGTCCGTAGATTTTTCTGAGTATCTTTCTTTCTACCTTCAACAGCTTTTCCATGCTAGGGAGGTAAGATGTCTCGGTCCCATAGAGTATCACGGGCTTAATTACTGTATTATAATGTCTGACCTTGGCTTTGAAGGATAAATTCTTCTTATTGTAGAAGCTCCTGGTATTGAAAAATAGCTTCTCCAGTTTGGTGGCTTTCTCCTTAAAACTCTCTCGATCCGAACCATTACTGCAGATGATTTCTCCTAAATATCTGAATTTTTGTGTAACCTTAATTTTCCCACAAATGGTGTCCACTTCTTTTTTCTTGTACTTTATGTCTGTGGTCATGAGTTCTGTTTTTTCTGCAGAAATTTGTAGGCCCGTTTTCCTGGCGATTTATTTATTTTATTTTACTGTTTTTCTATTTTCATTTTTTTTTTTTTTAGTTCAGAGAGGATTCCGATTACTGCTGTTCGTACTATCAACCGTTCGGATTTACAAGATTCCACTGTATTTTTTTTAAACGTTATTGTATGATTTGTATTTTTTAGCAAAAATACAAAAGTAACCACGACTTTTTGCTTTGTTGCTCCTTCTTAGTTTTGAGGTTTTTATTGCATGTTCAATGCTATTACTGCACAAAAATCCGTCCTTGAGTGATGACTCTATCCACACCATTTTGATTTATAACAACCTTTACATACTTTTTTAAAAGGTTCCTGACCACATGAAACATTTGCCGTTCATATCAAAAGATAAAGGAGTTTATGCCCAGTTGTATCAGAGCACATGAAATTAGTAGAGCTAGTTAGTTACAGAGTCGGCTATCTTATCTTCGATGAGGTCATCCTCAAGCGATAGGGCATTAATGATCTACCCTTTGTTCCTTTAGGAGAGCGATAAAAACCAATTAGGAGTGCAAGGCTTCCTCCTGCCTATCGGGCGATGAGTCCTGTGTCGAGAGAAGGCCTTGTTATATTTAAAATAATATATATTTTTGCAGTTGACCAGTCTGAAATTATTATTTCACTTCAAAATACTTACTTGATAACATCTTAACCTCTATTATTCTTCTAAACTTGAGTTCATTAATCAGTCAACAAATTACAACTGCAAAACAAAATTCAGGTGTAAATTTATTATTGTCATTTATAATACATGCAATCAGTGAATCTTGATCTTGTGATTGAATTTTTTTTTATTTTAGTTCAGGAGGTGCCGCATCCAGCTCCTTTTCAGGCTTCGTTAGCATAGTTATCTGGTATTAGCGTAGTGGGCCATGCCGTTTATGAGTTATTTGGGAAATTGATTGTAGATTGAGGTTTTTATTTGGGCGATCAACTTCCAGGTTATTACGCCCTTTTCATCTAAATGTTGGAAATTTATTTTTCTTCGCCCTATATAAACATTATTTGCGTTTTATATTTTATGGCAAAGTGAAAGTTCTTTAAAAAGATTTATTATAATTTTTTTTATTGAATTTCTCGAGTCCCCTAGAGCAAGTTCTGTGGATCGGGGTATTTTATTTTTTTCTAACTCTTGTTGCAATAGTGTGCAATCTTCTATTATGTGTGTAGTAACTGGTGATTGACATCTTTCACAATGTGGTTGGGCCTCTTTTGTGGTTAAATATGCGTGAGTCAGGTGGGAAATTGATACCATTTTTTCAAATCGTTCCGGTGGGCTCGATTTCATTAACAGTTGACTTGAGAAGGTCATGAATGTAGAATTATGTTGGTTACGTACCAGGGTGCTTTTGTGATAGTCCTGACTGTTTTTTCCTTGATAATTTGGAATTCGTTAATAAATTTCCTTTTCCGTATCTACGAAGTTAAAGTCCAAATAGTTGAGTTGAATATTCGGAGATGAGTAAGTAAACATAATAGTTTTGCCGTTAGTTTAGGGTACCCAATTTTTTTTTTTTTTTTTTTTTTTTTTTTTTTTTTTTTTTTTTTTTTTTTTTTTTTTTTTTTTTTTTTTTTTTTTTTTTTTTTTTTTTTTTTTTTTTTTTTTTTTTTTTTTTTTTTTTTTTTTTTTTTTTTTTTTTTTTTTTTTTTTTTTTTAAACGTAGTTTGATATTAGAAGAATAGGAGCAGTTGGCTATGTTTTTCCTATTACGAAATAAAAAAATAAAATTAACCTAGGTTTGACCGATCTTGCTCGAGTCCCACTTAGATGCTGACTATGAAAACGTTTGAATGAATATCATGGATTATAAACATCTGAAATAATTCGACATTGTAATTAAAATTCGATTTCAAATATTGACATAAATTCCATTTTGTATTTGTAATTACAACTACTTATTTTCTTTTTTTAATTTAATAATTATCATTATTTTAATTAGCATAATGTCTCAGAATAGTCAATAAAACAAAAAGGGCAAAATCTCAAATGAAATTACTGTAATTTAACTGAGAGAAAATGAAGAATTAGATTAGTCATCTAATAACAACATTTTATTTTGCTTTATCGCTTTTTGTGTATACAAAATTACTCATCTTTGGAAATAAACAATACAATCACTCATAAAGATAAGCAAGAAAAAATAAAGAACATAAGGGCATAGATGTTCAGCAGGAGCTGTTTAATTTGAAACTTTATCTCCTACAGAAAACTGAATCACAGATAAGCGAAAAAAAATAAATAAATCATGAGCTTTGACAGTTAAAGGGGTAGCCCCTAAAACAATATTACATGTTATTCTTTCTTTAGCCGACAGGTTTAAGGGGGCAGATTTATAATATAATATATTTTTATATTTTTTCTTATTTATTTATTATATATCTGGAACCCATGTTTTATCCATCACCAATTAAAATAATAACTGCTACGCTAAGAGTGAAGCTAAGAATTTAACCTAAAATCTATAGGAGAGACAATTTTTAGCTTTATTTTTATTTTTATTTTTTCTTAATTTCCCTTTACAGGAAAACGATAGGCAATAGAATAACTTTCTTTGGACGGTTTTACAATCTTTCTTACAATTCTTTCGGCGGACGCTCTATATCGTTCTTCCGACCATTTGTATTTTGTCTGGCAGCGAATCCTTTCATTTATCCTTCTTCCATCTGAAAACGTCCAGGTAAAAAATATTGGTGTTCGTGATTAACCATTTCTTCGGATCCTTCTGTACTTTTGTAATCCTCAGAGTTTGGGGTTTTTGATTTATTATCCGTATACAGACAGCCAGCTTTATATTTTCAGTTAATCTTCTGAATTGTCCATTAAATTTCAACCGCATTTTTATAGTGTACAATTCAATGTTCGAGTGAATTATGGCCGAGAATTTTTCGTATGTTTTCTCAAAAGCACTTTTTGTTGACTGACGAAGTTTTTTGGCGTATAAAATAGTAAGCTTAACTACGGTGTTGTAATTTTGTATTTTCGTGTTTCCTGACATAAATTTTTTATTTTATATACATTTTGTTTTATCCCAACAGATCTTCTGGATTTGGAGTCTGTATCATTTTGATGATTTTTCAACGCCTATCGGTTCAATAAATTCACATAGGTATTGATATTTTATTTGTTCCATAATTAATGATAATTTAATTTTTCTTTTTAAATTATTTTATTCGTTGTAAATCTACGACTTCCTGTCCTGCAGTATCCTTTAATGATATTCCACTAATCCCTGTGGAGAAGACCCGCTACATAGGACCATACTTCGACAAATATCTTACTTAGAATCCACATACAAGACTAAAACGACAAACAATTGCTCGTCGTTACAGACTAATTCAACATTTACTAGACAATATTTCAAAGCTCCCAATTAATTACAAAAGACTCATTTACATGACTGTGATTTGGACGTACGGTGTTGGTCTTTGGGGCTCCATTAAACCATCCAATTCATCTCGTATCCAACCCTTTTGTCACCAATAAACTTATCGATAAAGATCTTAATGTTCCATATGTCGCTGACTTAGCCCAAACCAGATACCTATCCTTTCATAGTAAGATCCAAAACCACTCAAATCCATTTGTTTCTCAACTTGCTTCCCACTCCATTCCCGATTAATCTCCCAGGTGTCAGAAACGAAGATGGCCTAGAGATCTTCTAGTGTAGAATTTTACTAATGTGCTTCTGATGAGTAGCTCTTTTCTAGTTTTGACATGTTATTGAAATCGTTATAAACTTACTTGATGTGTATATTTGTACAGTTGTTAATTTCAATAAATTTATATTAATAAAAATATTTTGAAAGGTCTGTTTTGTTGAAATAATAAAAATTAAATTAAATTAGCAATACGTTGAGAATAAAGGTATCCTCAAAGACGCATTCAGTCCCAGCCGTATCTCTTGAGCGGAGCCGCCTGCCGATAGAAATGTATTAAACGGAATGATGGAGGTGTTTACAAAGGCCCTGGAGCAGACGGCTGGAATTGATGCCTGGAGGGTTCCAGTGAGGGGGGAGGGGGGATGGCTCTGGAGAAAAAACTGCCACCCACCGCCTCTCCTAATGATCCTTCGCTTCCTCTTGTCCTCAGTTACGCTGTCAAACCGGTCCTTAGCGTCCTCCATGACTAGGACGTAATTAGGGTTATTATTTTTATTTGTTAAACGACCCTGATTGATATTTACATTAAAAAGCTGCCGATAAGTTCCTGCGTGACAAGGGGTCCCGTATAATCTCTCTCCCTCTTTAAAAAAAAAAAGTTTTATTTTTACCGTAACTGTAAAACAGAGGATTTAACATGTCAAAATGTGGTCCATTTGTTGAAATATCTTAATTAGTATTAATATTAATAAATCCTAAACACACAGATAGATATTAAATCTAAGTAAAGACCTTAGAAATTCTGTTAGAGCTCAATAATCCGGATATTTACAACCCGGACAACGCGGTAAACCGGACGATCCCCTACGGTATTTTTCCTGTTCTCCATCTACCTTTCCAGTTATGTGCAATTGTTTCGTTTTCTTTGAATTATATATAATATTGGAAGGTTTACTCTAAGCAGACGATATAGTTCTCATTACGGACTCCATACACAAATTACAGCAGGCCATCTCAGAAAGACATGAAGAGCTATTTAGGAAGAGTATGTCAATAAACACTGAAAAAATTAAAGTTCTCCATACAGGCAGGCACCAAGAAGACATACATATTATGTACAATGGAGAGGAATTGCAAGTAGTCTCTGATTACACCTATTTGGGAACATAAGACTGTAAGAACATAGGTTAGATAAAATAGATTATGAAATATCGCACCGAATAGGCTGTGCTAATGCTGTGTACTACCAGATATGTAATACTGTCATTGTTAAAATATAGGTAAATAGAGACAGTAAACTACTCATCTTCAAAACAGTGTACCTTTCAATCCTTCTGAATGGGGCCAAAAGCTGGCCCCTATCGGAAAAGCTCGAAGTTGGATAACTGCATTCGAAATGGAATTTCTTAGGAGAGCTGCTCGTCTGAAAATAAGACGAGATAGAGTCAGGAATGAACCCTCAATATAAGTGCCATCCAGCATTTACTTGAGAAGAGACAGCTGCAGTGGTTTGGTCACGTCTGCATAATGGAACAACACCATGATCCAGCCAAATCTATGGAATCACCTTGTGCAAGCCAATTCGATACTGTTTACACGTTCTGTTTCGCTTGCACAAATGTGAAATAAAAACCTCTCTGTTTTGTTGAAAATAAAAAATTGTGACGAAGAACTATTAACTCTTGCAACGGATAACTTTGCAATATCTTTCCGCTATGTTAAAATCGTCAAACCCTGCAATGTTTCAAAAGAGTATCCTTAAGGAAAAAAACTAAAAAGGCAATGATGGCGGAATATCCTTCGTATATCTTGAAAATCATTAAATCCTGGTGGAGCTCAAAATAGTATCCTTAAGGATGAAAACTAATATATATGGGCCTAGGATATCCTTTCACCATCTTAAAATTTTGGCTTGTGCAACTTCAAACCTGCGTTTACTCGCTCCAATTTATTTGCACAAACTGGCTTTTGCAAGCCAATTTGAGCAAATTGCTTGAGCGCTTAAACCGGCCTTAAGTCTTAAATCGTTTGTAGCGAGCTATACATCGCCATTGTGATCACTTTTTGTTTTAAAAACTACATGTCATCATCCATGCTAACAAAAAGAAAACGAGAGCTCTTTTCATTTAAAGACAAAATGGAAATCTTGACGTTGCTAAAAAAAAGTGAATTGGTTCAGACGTAAGCTATCGATTTTAGGTTTGGTAAATCAACAATAACGGGAATCAAAAATAATTCTTAATAAATGATCAGGTACCCCATAATGTTTACAGTGAGACGGGCAGTTGGAGTCGTAAAACTTTGAAATAAGCGAAAAGTGAACTGTTGGAAGATAATGTTTACACATAATACTTTTTTAAAAAAAGAATTTCGAATATCCGAATTTTGATGAACCACCCGAAACGTATGCTTTTGAACCTTTCAGTCTTTGTATCACATCCATATCAACTGTCGATCACATTTCAAAATCGCTATAGACTTTTTCCTTCTTTTGATCGATTCACATTTTGGAATTAAAAATTTTCGGTCCGAGCAAAATTTTAGCCATATCGAGCCAAAAGACTAAAAGATCCAAAATTTATTTCAAACTAGCACAACACGACTTATTAATATTGATCAATTAGTTTTATCTGTGCAGTTATAGAGGATGGACCTAACTATTCTAATCGTGTCTCTTTTGGCCATTAAGAGGAGGAAAAGAACAGTGTGGAGGAAAAAAAAAAATCGATGAACGAGATATGCATAAGGATATTTGCTCCGTGTACTCAAGAATGAGCCAGATGACTATTTTTTTTTTTTTTTTTTTTGAAGAACTGGATGAAGAACTATTTCACTATTTATAACAAAACAAGATACGATTATAAGAAAGGCCATTTCATTGGCAGATCGACTCGCAGTCACATTAAGATTTCTAACAACAGGCAATGGTTTTGAAGATTTGAAGTTTCAATCTTACATTCCAATACATATATTTCCATCTTGAGACTGACTGAGGTTTATTGCGCAATGTGGTATTATATCTCTCTCACGTATCAATAAATTTGAAGCCAGCTCAATATATTGACGGATCATAAATGAAAATATTGTCTTCAATATTGTTGCCATCATTATTATTGTTTCGATTCACTCCTTACACGTTCAAATATTCATCAATTTTGAAAATAGTACAATAATAATGATCGTGTAAGGAAGGATTTAACAGTGTAATTAAAGCAACAAGTGATTCTGAATTTAATGTATACATACTAGCAAATATTTATTTGTAAGTGTACTAAGCCTGTTTTGATAATTAGTTATGTTCATAAGAATTTAAATTAAGAAATTATGGAGCATTAATTAAATGAAGTAGCGGTCGGTAAAGTAATGTATAAATTAGGTCTCGATATACAGATTATCTAGAAATAAATTTTAAACAACTGTTCAAGATAGTTTGAATTTTTAGTTCTGATGGTTTTCAAATATACAGTAAAGAAAACCTATACCGAACCTGCAGATGGGCAATTCCGAAAAAGAAAATGGTGGCCAATGACGTACATGACCCCCAGGGCAAGAAGAGGGACAGGCCCAGGTAGAAACAGAAATCCGTCAGAACTAATAGCAGAGGATGCGACTTTCCCTTTAACAACCTCGGATTAGTGAAGTCAGGGTGGTCTGTTTAGGGGCGTGGGTACGATTGCCATAATATTAGATACACTGAGAATTCCGAAATGTATGTAACACAAATCAAAGAGAAAAAATGATATATCTGAAAAAAGAGAGAATCATCAAATTTCCATGGACTAAAAATGAATACTCTTTATTTGTCTATTCATATTTACAACTATATACAATATATATTCAAGTAAATTTATGGAAATGTTTACAATAACATGTAAATAACTTCTAAAATAACTACACATTAGTATCAATAAAATTAGAAGGTCTCCAGGCCATCTTCTTTTCAGATGCCTCAGTGAGTTATTGGGAGTGGTGAGCTAGTTGAAAGACTAGAGGATTCAGGTGGATATAAAGTTTTTCTTGTATAATTGAAAACAGACATAGTACCAGTTCACGATGTATTTTGGTTTTGAAGGGATGTATTCTATAAAACGAAATATTTTAAATAGCTTAGATAGCTTAAGATATATAAAGGTTGACAGTTATAAACCAGGTAATGAATAAAATCGTACATTATTGTTTGATAATTACCACTATAGAATTTAACTGTAAGTAAAGATGAGAAAAAAATTATTAGAATGACTTGTAAATCAACCACACATTGGTAGCGCTTCCATAAAAGTTCCTAAGATGGTGCCTGGACAATTTTCTTTTTTGAAGTCTCAGACAATCGAATCGATAGCTGGAAGACTAGTGAATTCGAGTGGGTATAGAGTTGCCAGAGTTAGGCAAAAGTTAATCATGATTAAATATTTGACGACTAAATCCGGGAATCAATCATCTTATTTAATCATGATTAACTCTTTCCGTTGATTTCTTAGTGAATTAAATCATTAAATAACTAAAATATGAACTGAAAAATTTAATCATGATTAAATGAGATGATTGATTCCAGGAATTTAGTCGTCAAATATTTAATCATGATTAACTTTTGTACAACTCTGGTATAAAGCTTATCATAAGACAGGCTTTGGTTCTTGCCAAATCATTTTCGCGAAAAAAAAAAAATATATTTATATATTTTGTCAAACAGCAAATATTTGACAAAAAAATAATGTTCACCTCACTTTTTGTCAAACATTTGTTTCAAGTGCCTAAAACGTATATATAAAATTAAAGTATATTTAATGCACTACAACTTTGATTATGGCATTTTTCCTAAGAAATGATTGTGGAAGACACAAGAAGCAAATGTTTGACAAAAAGTGATTTTTTTTTTTTTTTTTTCGAAAATTATCGATTATCAATAAAGTATATTTCGAAAACGGCAAGTTCGACAGATATGCATATTTGTGTATTGTATTGTAATATTTATATACTTGGAAATTAATATAAAACACATATCAGATTTGAGAACTATCAGTGAGAGGGAAACATAAAATAAAAATTACTGATGTAAATTGATATTAAATATCTAAAATAATCTAGTTGAAGTGAAGTTAAGGAAAGCAATAACGATCGTCTGTAGAAAAGATGAAGTTGGTCTGAAGGGGTGACGGAAAACATCGTCAATAAGGATAGCTGGAGGTTAGAGGGGGAAGACATGGAAGAGAGACAAAATGGGAAGATTTTTATTTTTATTTTATTGTTTTATAAAAGGCGTTAATTACGAAGAAAACATTACGTAAGTTTTTCAAAGTATTTTTAAAATTTTAGAGTAGGTTGTTCTTAACTCTTTAAAACTACTTCGCATTTATTGGCTTTTTGTATTAAAATTTAAAAGACTTTGGCCCTCTTTAATTAGGCATTAAGAAGACCTCCCCTCCACCTATAATTGCCAATTATAATTGTCTCAAGTTCAATGGAGGAGATTCAGGTTAAATGGACCAAGCATTGCTGATAAAATAATGAATAAAAATAAATGGTTTCTCATCCAAGAATTATTTTCTTTTACTGTGAAATAATATACTTACGCATCAAAAAGAACAATCTAAATAAATTAAATGTAAATTAATAATAATTTTAAGTTATTACTAATAACTAATAACTTATTAGTAGTTAACGTCATAATTAAAAAAAAAAAAGATAGATGTGAATGATCTGCTAGAAAAAAAATTGAGACTAGTAGCAAAACCAGGTAAACCAAGAAAAATAGGACAGATCCAGAGCTAGAAGTATTTACTTTTCTATTATACTAAAATATCATTATCACAATGAAGATCTTCATTATAATTTTTTTCATTATATATTTTTTGATTTTGCTTATAATAAAAATTTAGCTTTCATTTTTTTTTTTTTTTTTAATGTGATTATATTTCTTAAATATTATAATTCATTTTTAGATCTAGGAAATATTACAAACACTCCATTGGGCGCAAGAAATATTATTTTGCCTTGAGGTATATGTTAAAATATACATTATTTCATGGCTTTCAGTATTCATATCCTTATCTCACGATTTAATCCTTGTAATTGTTTTGATATTTAAAATAGAGCTAAGATAAATACCCTAGATTAGTTTAAAAAATAGGTTATTCACATTTTCATGTTGAATGTAGACAAAAGCCTTATACATTTTTTTTTCATAATGCTTATTCGTGAAACTCTTTATGTGAAGCTTTTCTATTAGGTAAAATTTCCTAACCAATAATGGACTAACAGAGGTTTACAGTCCAGTATATATGTTGTATTAATTATTAAAAATAAGATATCTTTTTCGTAACGGAGAACTGTAAATTTTGGAGCCTTATTCATATAAAAAGCACTGTGGACATTTGAAAAAAAAAAAATAATAATACAAAAACCATTTTTTACATAAGGGACCATAAAACTAAATGGGGTGCTATGTAATTCGTGAAAATCAAAATGAAACATAACTAACCATTTTAATAGACCATTTTAAAATGTTAACGCAGTACTTAAAAGCTTGGAATAATTAAGATGCTTTCGTATTTTATACACCACTTTTATTGAATACCCGTGTAAGACTAGTCTTTTTAAAGACGATACACCTGATTTAATGGTTCTTAGCTGGTTGTTTGATAGGTTTTTTAGATAATTTTTATAAAGTATACTTGTCGTCCGTTGATAAATAACCTATTAATTCGATAATTTTATATGTTTATGTTTCAAGTAAAATCGGCTCATTATTAAAGTTTACTAAATCTGTGAAATTTTGGTTTTAATTATAACGGAATACTATTCATTATCACATTTAATAGTGGATTAATAAATAATTTATATAAATGAAATATTTTTTAAAGTTTAAGAGAAATTTAAGAATTGCACAGGTTTCGATATTGGGCGACGTCAGCCGAATTCTCTACTGCATCAACAGGTTTCCCTCTTTTATTGATTTTACGTTTCATCTAAAAGGTTCCAGTATCCTTCCATAGATGGCAGCATTATAGGAATTTACCGAAAAAGCAATATTCTTAGTATAATTTTTTTAAAATAAAATTTATTTTAATATATTCAGAAAGCCCTTATCGATTCAAACCATGTTTAAATTAAAACTTATACTGAATCGATAATATTGAGTCATAAATATCTCCAACGAAATTTATATCAAGCCTAAAGTTAAAAATAGAAACTTCTGCTAGTTCCTGATTCCAACAACCCTTTTCAGATTTCCTTAAAAATATATAGCGATGAGAAGCTTTGTAAATTCCGTTTCCAGCGAACAATGGTTCATGTTCGTAGTGGCATTCCATTAGGTTCTGTAAACCTTCTCCTAAACAGATTATTAAGTTTGATTCAGTAGTTCTGTAAATCGTAGCTTATATAACACAGTTCTACAAAAAAAAAACTTGAGATATTGTTCCTGATTTTTATATTATTATGTGTGCTGAATTCGAATCTGAAGACAACAAAATTCTATCTAGCAACATTTTTGAGAGATTGGGGGTTGTATAGTTGAAAACTGAGACTCAATAGTCGGCAAGCTTCTTCTCATTGCATTTACTACAACACCTTTTTTCCATTTGGGCTATCTCTTGATGAAATCGTTATAACATTGCTCCCAAGTTGGGAGGGAAGAAATTCAAGAGGGAATGCGAAAAGCGAATTTTCTGATTATGCCTCTAGCAGACATAGCGGCACAAACAATGACTTTTTGGCTGTGCAGAGGTCGTTCATGCTTTCGTCTCGGATTTTCATCTGCCCAGTACTGGCAGTTCTGTTTATTGACATGACCATTCAGATGAAAGTTTGCTTCATCACTGAAGAGTATGTTATCAAAATTGTTGAAGTAGTTTTTGTTTTATCGAAGTAACAAATACCCTCTTAAAGATAATCTTTTTGGACACCAGTGTTACAGGAGTTTCAAGATTTCAACAATAACGAATTATTCCTTAAGAAGGTCATTTCACGTAGGGGTAACATCAACTGGCCTCCCAGAAGCCCCGATCTTAGTCCACTAGACTATTTGGCATGGGGATACCTTAAAAGTAAGGTCTATGAGAATAATCCGATGAACCTGACACAATTGAAGCAAAACATCAGGTCAGAAATGGCAACAACATCGAGAGCTATGTATCAGCATGTGATTGATTGCCAATGTTGGTTCCCGATTAGATGAGTGCCAGCAGTATAACGGTCATCATTTAGATAAAATCATCTTTTACAAATAATTTTCCACTTTATATTGTAATAATTAACAATAACATTTTTATTTTATTTTAAGTAGTTTTTTTGTTTTTTTTTTATCGAATTAACAAATACCCTGTATAATAAAAGTAATTCTTCGACAATTTGGTCGAAATCAAAAAATAAAAATTTTCTACACCTAAGATTTTGTAGGTTGTTATAAGGTAAGGGGCTGTCAATTTGTTAAAAATAAATAAATAATTTGACATATCACACAGATTTCAACACCGAATAAAACCAAATTTTAAGGACTTCTAGAAGCCGTATATGCATACCAGTATGCAAGTTTAAAATGTCGTTTTAATTCCAATAGAATGCGCTCTTAAAACTCTAAACGCTATTTTGTTTGTTAGTTTTGTTTAAAAAGTCAGTTGTTTTTAAGTCGTTTACGTGACGTATCATACCTTTCTTTGGTGTTAAAAATGTCTAATTTTAAGCCAAATAAAGAGCATTTGCGGCATGTCATGATTTCGAGTTGTAACTGGCGATGAAAAATGGATTTATTTTCAGAATCCCAAATGAAAAAAATCATGGGTAACGCCAGGACAACCATCCACATCGAGTGCAAGACCGGATCGTTTTGGGAAGAAGACAATGCTGTGTGTGTGGTGGGATCAGAAGGGAGTAGTCTACTACGAGCTTCTCAAACCCGGCGAAACAGTCAATACCGAGCCCTACCGACAACAAATGATCAATTTGAGTCACGCATTGATCGAAAAAACGCCCAGAATGGGCTCACAGGCAAACCAAAGTCATTCTTCAGCATGATATAACGCTCCTGCACATTCAGCCAGATTGACTAAGGAAACGATTTCTTCGCTTGGTTGGGAACTCCTACCCCACCCGCCGTATTCACCTGACCTGGCGCCTTCTGATTATCACCTCTTCTCATCGATGGGACACTCATTGGCGGAGCAACACTTCAACAATTTCGAAAACGTACGAAAATGGCTCGATGAATGGATTTCAAATAAAGATGAAGCATTCTTTTGGAATGGTATCCATATATTGCCCGAGAGATGGACAAAATGTGTAGAGGGTCATACTTTGAATAAAATATATTATAATTTTTTTTAAATTACTGTGTATATATTTTAAGAAATAAACGACATTTTAAACTTGCATACCTGGTAGTTTAACCCAAATGCGGAGGTCGCAGGATTTCTCCTTATTGAGATATCTTAAGTTACAGTCGACCTCGGAAGTTTTTCAGCAGAATGCACGCTGATTGTAGTGATGCCATTACTATTTTAATTGGCGTTTAAACTTCACTATTCCAAAACTACATTATCGAATTTATACGACTAATAAAAAAACAAATGTAGGTTATTAAATTTATATACTAACTATCTATTAAGATTTTAATGAAACCTAATGGAACAAATAGCCTTAGTACTCCTCCATTAGCAACTCCGCACCCACACAAAGCCCAATCCCTAATCTCGCAACCCAATCAATTACTGAGAATCGTCTCAGGCGCCAGACTGAAGGCCTTCGTCAGAGTACTTAAGGAGCTAATCTCCAAATCATTTTAATATCAAATAGCTCTAATATATGGGACTATAATATAACTATTATAATAATTGGTACTTATAAAAACACATTTGAGTACTACTATCGACGAGGCGCTCCACCAAATCGGCTGGACCTTCAAAGCACTTGCGAAATCGATTCTGACGCTACATTTATCGACAGCTGTTTACTATAACCTCACATGTAAACAGCTACTTCTGCAGTTTCAACTTGGATTGTGTTGTTTAGTGTGTTATATTGATATTTAGTCTTCTTAAATGTAAAAAGGCGAAGCAGAAGTTAAAAACATGAGTTTCAACTTGGATTTAGTGTTTTATATATTGATGTTTACTTATTTTCTCTTTCCTAACATGTAAAATAGTAACACAAGTTAACAGCATTAGTTTCTACATGGATTCGGTGTTCCATATATCTATATTATGTTATTTGGACATCCCTTATGAGAGAAATTTTCAGTTTACATTTTGTGTTAATGGATTCTTTTTCATCTATGTTACTTGTTGTCGTAAATTGAGACAGATTGTGATATTAATTCAATAAAACATCGATCGAAAAAGAAACTGTGAAAAAAAAACAACATGCAGATGTTAAAAACATTACTTTCAATATTTTTTTTTTTTTTTTTTTTTTTTTGTATTTATAATATGCTATTTTTACTTCACTAATGTGAAAAAGTTTATCGGAAGTTAACATTGCTTGTGATTAAGTTAAATATTAATTATGATTTACTATAGAGGAAAATGTGTAAATATGGGTACCCTCTTATGTTTTTTATTTATTTATTTATTTAAAAAAAAAAAAAAAATCAATTTATTGAAATTTTCAACTGTACAAATATATACATCAAGTAAATGATAAGATAACGATTACAATAACATAACGATAACGATTACAATAACATAACGATAACGATTACAATAACATGTCATAACTTGAAAAGAACTACTCAGCTGCAGCACTTTAATGAAAATTCTAAACTAGAAGAACTCTAGGCCATATTTTTTTCAGAGGCCTCAGAGACCAACAAGAAAGTTAAGAAACTAGTGGGTTTGAGTGGTTATGGAGCTTACTATGAAAGGATATGTATCTGGTTTGGGCTAACTCAGAAACATAAGGAACATTTAGATCTTTATGGATAAGTTTATTGGTGACAAAGTAGGGAGCATTTAGGTTTTTCGAATGATTTTGGATTGTAAGGATTGGATACGAAATAGACTGGATGGTTTAGTGGAGCCTTAAGTTTTTGATTTGAGTCGCTTTCAATTTGAAAAATATAGATTTCAGTCTTTCATTAACAACTATAACATGTTTCCTAAGTGCGAGAAGGCAAAATAATGATTAACATCAATTATTTCATTTAAAAAACGACGATTTACAAAAAGCTAGGCCCTCTTCGTAAAGCCACCCAAAATAGTTTAAAAACAGAATAAAGCAATACAAAATGTTAGAGAATTTATTTATTACAGGAGAAAAAATTATTTCCAGAAATCGGAAATATAACTGGCTCTTTCAGCCCCTTCACAATTTAAATGTTCCCGCTTTTTCACCCACATCTCTCCCAAATTGTATTCAGAGAACTTTCCCTCACAAAAGATACAAGTTGCACTACATGAGTCTGTTTTATCCTTAACGTTGTCACCCAGATTTTTATCATCATCGCTGTCCACAAGGGGAGGGTCATTGTATTATGATGAGTCCGATGATGAATAGTATCGTTTCGGGGCTTGATTTTTTTTTGCATGTCCTTTCATCATCCCACTACTGCCCCCTGACTGGCCTCTTACTCCGGGAAAACTCAAGGAAGACTTCTTAAAAGCACTTTTGTCAAGCGACTTGGTCGTGATCCGTTGACCTTGTTGCTTTGCTTCCACGAGTAGTGGTTCTCTTTTTGATAATGGGAACAGGAAATACGTCGAACGAAGATATTACACTTTACGTTGCCGTGCAAATGGGGGCTCATATTTACACCAACCCCACATAATATGGCCACTATCACATGAAACCTAAAGGCGTGCGTGACTAAAGGTGTACTTGAAAAAGTAGCTTAAGATCTCCGCTTTGCGGATATAACTGTGAAATTATTCTTAACTAAACATAAGAACATGAAATACGATTACATACTTCTCAAAAGTTTGCAGTCCAGAATAAACACCACTTTGCACAATTACTCACGCTGCATCCACACTAGTTGAAAGAATGGTTCCAACTTCTCTCTGCTATGCTATATTAGTAATTGACTCCATCAACAGTCCTCAATATCACCCTTAGCAAGTAGGGAGGGGTACCCATATTTACACCAGTGTCCTTTTTTACTCCTTTTCCTCTACTATTAATCCAACATTGATTAGTCTTTTATATTTTGATTTTTTCTTATTTAGACTTAATTATTTTCTTTATTTCTTATTTTAATATGAGGATTTTAACAGTAGTTATTAGTTAGAACATGGATTTAGAGTATGCATGAAAATGAACTAGTATAAACTTCCCCCTCGAAATGTAGCAAATAAGGCGTCGAAATAAATCAGAGGTTAGAATCGATAAAAGGCATTCTTGGGTCTGGAGCGCCTCATCGATAGTAGTACAATTTGAGGTGTTGTATGCAATAAAAAAAAAAGTAGTTGGCGTAACAAAAATATAGAAGTTTATTTGCTGGTTATTATGTTTTTTTGGGCACTGAACACAAATATTAATAATTATTTCTTCTAAAAGTAATAGTCTTTTTTATTTCCTTTTTTTTTATTTACAATTTATTGAAATTTACAACTGTACAATATACATGAAGTATATGTGTTCAAAACGCTTACAATAACATGGCAAAACTTAAAAAGAACTACTAATCAGTATTACTTCAATAAAAATCTACATAAGAAGATCTCTAAGCCACCTTCTTTTCAGACGCCTCGGTGGATTATCGGGAAGAGAGGGACCAAGTTCTTTTGAGTGGCAGGAACTTACTATGAAAGGATTGGTATCGGTTTGGGCTATATGGAACATTAAGATCTTTATGGATAAGTTTATTTATCGAAGTAAGGAGCATTGAGGATTTTTCGAAGGATTTTGGATTGAATACTGATCAGATGAATTGGATGGTAGAGCCACAAAGCTCAACTTAAGTTATATTGGTCTAATCACTGTCATGTAAATGAGCTTTTGAATTAATTGGGAGCTTTGAACGTTTGTCCAGTAAATGTTGAAGTAGTCTGTAACGAAGAGCTGTTTCTAGTCGTTTAAGACTAGTGAATTCCAAGTAAGACGTTTGTCCAAGTGGAGTCCTAGGTAGCGGATCTGTTCAACTGGGATTAGTGGAATATCATTAAAGGATACTGTAGGGCAGGAGGTCGTAGGTTTACGACGAACAGTAAAGGTTATTTGGTGAGATTTGTTCGGATTAATTTTAATTCTCCATTTTGGACACCATTCTTGAATGTTTAGGATATGGGATTGGAGTGTTAGGGAGGCAACGAAGGGATCATTGTTAACTGATAATACACACGTGTCGTCAGCGTAAGTGGTGAGGACAGTGAGAGGATGGGGCCTAGGATACTACCTTGAGGAACACCGGCAGATTGGGTAAAGAGGGAAGAGTAAGAAAATTTATAATAGTCTTAAATCTGAAATTAAGAGTTTTATCCTAAAAAATAAAAATAGTCAACAGTAAAAAAAAATAAGTGATTGGTTGCTCATGAATGAATTTAGATTTTTTAAATTGTTTCATACTAATTAATTTATCAAATTATAATCATTAATGAACTTTTAAAGAGATACAAAGCGGAGCAAGGTTAGAATCGGTAAAAGTTATTCTTGGGGCTGGAGCGCCTCGTCGATAGTAGTACAATTTGAGGTATTGTACTATGTAAAAAAAAAGTAGCTTGGCAAAAAAAAAAATCGCGCACATCTCAATCATGCTTGGATTTTTTGTCACAGGATTTTCAGTAAAATAATAAAACCTACAACATTTAAAAGAATTTATTCCTTTTTACTAACTTAAAATCTCTATTCACACCTGTTAATCAGTGTTATTAACAATCAGTGAATTTTATGAAATACTGAATTACCTGGCGTGAAAGGAATGAGAAGGATAGAACCCTGTGGTATGTATGTAGCATGTAGAGTTATGTTGCTTACATTTTATTTACGAAAGTATTATTTAATAATGTCATAAGAAATTTCACTTTGCTTCATATATGATACATCGACATTTTAGAAAAATAACGATTCCCTCAAAATTACAATAATAATGCCATAAACTGTAAAAAGCTAATCAAGAGAAAACAGGTTTGATTACCGGAATAATTTATGATATTTGACGGAAGTCAGTCTTTTTGGTTTTGTTTGTATACAATATTATGGTACAGATTTGTTAGTTTGATGACAAAATTAATAAAAGTAATGTTTTTATAACAACAAAATATTACATGGTATATAAACTATTTAAGTAGAAGTGAAACTGGCTAAGGATAGACTGCGTATATAAAGATCTGAGCTTAAAGGGCACCTTAGTGTAATGCCCCGGGAGAACTATATTCGTGCCAGTGTGGTGCCAATTTGAGTAGACACTGTCTGTGTCGTAAAAATGCTACGTGTATACGTATATCTATGTATATATATTTACATATATATGTCAATGTACACGCAATTAGAAAATTATATTAAAAAAGGGCTTGAGTCAAATGTATTTCGAAAAATAAATAAACAACATATAAAACATTCGTACAATAAATTTAAATTATTAAAATTCAATCAGGAAAAAAAATAATAGTAAATTAATCTTATCTCCTTTTTTAGTAACAGAAAAAAGAAACAATTGAATAAAATAAAACATTTCAATAATTAAATATTAACTCATTATTCAAATAAATATTTAAGCCAAGGATATATCTTAAAAATAAGATAAGAAGACATTCTTCTAGAAGACAACATGCATTAAATGGAATTTACAATGTTGTGAATTATAAATTCTCTATCGTTTAAGAATTCACGCCGAAAATTATACATCAACCTCTGTTCTTAACTGATTTATGAAAGTACTCAAAATACCAAAACAGGAATGCAGAAATGTTTTAAAAATTCGATATAGATTAGACATAACACCAAAGTTGAAAGATATTTCGAGCTACAGAGGAAATGTGCTTTAAATAATATTTGAATTTTTATTAACCCACACCAGATACCTATCCTTTCATAATATGTTTGTTTGTTTGTTGAATTTTTGATAGGGCATAAAACTGCAGTGGTCATCAACGCCCTTTGGTTTGTATCTGTTTATCATTATTATAAGTGAATTATTTTTATTTTATTTATTATTATTGTTATTATTATCTTATATATACATACATACACATATATATATATATATATATATATATATATATATATATATACACACATATACATATATATACATACACATATACATATATACAAACACAACACATATATACATACACACATACATTTTTTTTTTTTTTTTATTTTATTTTTTTTTATTTTTATTTTATTTTATTTTTTTTTTTTTTTTGTTTCTTCATATTTGGTTTATGAAACTACCCGATCGACCCCACAGAGCTACCGACGAGCAGCGCCCAGACCCATGGGGGGCCGGCCAAGGCCCAGGGGGCGTCCCCGTCTCCCACGTCAGTTGGTGGCTGTACTCTTTACAAGACACGAGGGCTGATCGGAGGATGTGGATAAAAACCATGTTAGCCACCTCATTATATAACTAGTACAGTATAACTGTTTACAATATTGTTCTTCATGGAAAAGTCCACATCCTCCCAGACCCTCGGAGCTAACCTGCTCTGAGAGACCGAGCCCAAGTACCTCGGCCCCGACCCCCACGAGCCCAGATCTACCACCCCCGGAAACCGAGGGCCGCGCGAGCGGTTCCATTTTTAGAATTTTTCATGAGTGTTGTTTAAATAGTCATGTGGTTTGTGAGAGTTTAAATGTAAAATACCGATTAAATGTAAATCATGTGATATAATAATAAGTAAAAACAAAAATAAAAATGACCTCGTTATATATCAGCAAGCATCTTGCTGAGAGCTAAAAATTTGAGCACCTTGTTGATGTCCTCTTCATTATCTCTCAGGGCTTTTGATAACTCTGGGGGCACTCCCAGCTGCTGCAACAACGCCTTGTATCGGAGGCATTCCTCGAAAATATGCTTTATTGAGGAGTAGTGTTGCAAGTATGGCACTGTGGTGGTGCCTTTCATAATATGCTCCATAATTACTCAAATCCGTTAGTTTCTCAACTTGCTTCCCACTCCGTACCTGATAATTCTCCGAGGCGTCTGAAACAAAGATGGCCCAGAGACCTTCTAGTGTAGAAGTTTTAATAAAGTGCTACTGATGAGTAGTTCTTTTCAAGTTTTAACATGTTATTATAATTGTTGTCAATACATTTACTTGATGTATATATTCTGTTCAGTTGTATAATTTCAATAAATGTATATAAAAAAAAAAAATTAAAAAAAGAATTTTTAAAACGGACAATTTTAAAGGATAAACTTATATAAACTAACTAATGTTAGAAAGAACGAAATTAACAGAATCTATGATGGCTAACTATATATAAGTCGACCCCTTTTTAAGTTCCAAACTTCTTAAAAATGTTTTCAATAAGAATTCCTCACGCTGATAATAAACTGTTTCTTTTAAAAGTTGAGAACTTAATTCTATAGTTTCAATTTAAGTACTAAGATTTCTTCATGAAAATATTAAATTTTTAATCAGGCCTTTTTAATAATGATAAACAAAGATGAATAAATGTGAAGTATTCAAATAATTTTAATAGAAACATTTTCTATTCACCTCCATGGAACCAAAATCGGAAACTATTGCTTAAAATTCATAAGTTTGATCGAATTCAAATTTTTTACAATTACATTGATCTGGGTTGGTTGGCCATTTTTTAAATTTTTTATTATAAGCTGATTGCCCATATTCGGAAAACTTTAATGAATAATATAATAAACAAATATTAAATAATGAAGAGTGAGAATTCCTATTAAATATAAATAATTGATTTTTGTATCTATATCCGTACTATTATATAAAAGGACATGACATTTTCCGTTTGTGATCATTAACCGCGGTAACTACAGAACCAATCTGTACCAAATTTTAACCATATCATCTTCGTAGTTCAAGGAAGGTTTGGGAATAATAAAATTTAAAGAATTTCAGTTATATTGCCATAAAATTCGGGAGAGGTTAAAAGGGCATGGTTTTATATAGAGCAAGAAATTTATGATACAATTTAATTCAATTGTTATAAAAAAAAACTATAAATATATGGAGCGACATGTGGATTCCAGTGCAGTTTAAAAGCCGACCGATATGTGTTCATTCTGCAACAGAGTTTGAAATGTCAAAACTGTTAAACGCAACTGCACCAATTTTTTACAATATCTTCATAATAGTAATAAATATTACAATGATTAGTATTGATTGAAATGAAACAATTCATATAATACGTACAATTAACATATAGATGTTCTTCTTTTGATTGTTTAGAAATTATTTATTTCTTTGTAATCAAACAAATAAATAAATTCCAAACAAAATTTAGGTTTTATAAAAATAAACTTATTTATAATAAACAAATTATTTCCGTTAGAATTATTCTAAAAAATTTTTATTGTAATGCTGAAATGACAACACATGTACTAGCATCACAAGCTATTTAATTGCTTAGAGAAAATAATAGTGATAAAAAATTTTCAATTTTAGAACGATATTCATCATTATTGTATTTATTGTTTATAATATATATTTTTTTATACGTAAATTTGTTAAGCTCTATGGTAATTGATAATAGATCACAGAGAATGGTTGCGTCCTCCTACATACATGACTATTGACATCGGCATACGGCTTCACAAATAGGAAGTTGAGGTAAGACAACAGCATTAAAGGATTCCATATCGTGGCTAATGATCGCTGTTAGCCCTTGTTCAAACAGCGGCCAACCTACTGATTATAGCCGACCCATAATTACACAATATAATTGGCATATTGGAACATTCCCTCCTAACAACCGACACATCTCGAGCCTGCCACGTGTTGTTTATGATTGCGCTCACCCCTCACGTCAGTAGCATACGTGAAATATTGTATTTCATCCGGGCAGCGTTGCGTCACTTGTTACGCCGAATGGAAGTGACGTCCTGTAGTTGGAGCGTCATCTGCTACCGGAGTGATTGAACTATCTATATCTAGCAGCACTAGATATAGATAGACTATACAGATATCTATACCCATTAAGAATTTAGCTAATATTTTATTTATTTTTTGAATATTAGAACTATCATTCCCAGTCACAACTTCGCCCGCTCTCATAAGTAAAGGACTTATTTTAATTGATAATTAAAGTTTTATTTGGTTATTCATAAAAATCTAGTATTGAAGTATGCAATTATCTTTAATGATATTATCACGCATAGCAATAACTTTCAACCTTGTTAAAATTGCACTGAGGTGTTTGAATATTACGTAAAAGAATAAATGCACATACAATTTTTAATTTTAATGTAGGATTTGGTAATCCAGATGGACAGAGACGATTAAGAAACACTTGTGGATAATTAGTTATACACATATTATCGGTTTTTAAATAACAAATTAATTAAAAACAAGTAGATTTTATTATTGCAAAACATTCCTGGAACTATAAAGATCATGTGGTTAAAATTTGGTTCAAATTGATTCATTAGTTTTCTTGGATAGTGATCACTAACGAAAAATAATTCTTGTCCTTTTTATATAAAATTATAGATTTATCATAGTAAAGGTAAGAAATAATAGTCCTAAAAGATTTACATACACACTTGAAATCCAATGAAACCATAGGTTTTTATTTTTTAGGACACATAAAATGGTTTCCTCCTCCTATAAACAAGAAATGCTTAACCCTTTCTTGGCATGGTATCCCTTCAGATACCATCTCTTTGTAAGTGTTTTTCACACATTTCAGGCATATTCTGACGTATTTGTAGGTTTCTTACCAATATTTCACTATCACTGAGATACTCAGATTATTACTTGCTTTACTAGCTTAGTAACCTAGCACTAAAGTTAGTTTTATTAATTATTAAAAAAATAAACTTTGGTCAAATGTTTTTACATCAATGTCTTATTATATCACTTTTAAAGGAATTTTACTAAGAATTTTAATTATACTGGCAAGAAAAGGGTTAAAATTCTTATATACGCGCACTGCCAAAACATTTGGAGTCTTCCGTTTCAAATTATTTAACTTCCTTTTTATTTTATACTTTATTGATATTTACAACTGTACACAATATATCTTTAATATTTGAGAAAACTAGATAAATACTCTGGACAAACCATAAGTCGTAACCAAGTTTAAGAAGTGAAATCTCATGAAATTAGAAAATTAATAAGAATAAATAAGGTACATACAGAAAAAAAAAAAAAAAAAAAAAAAAAAATTCTTTTAGATGAAAAACACACCCGTCTTTATCATTCAACTAAAACATTACATATATTTTCTATATTTATTAGGGAGATGTTTTGGATCCTTTTGTTTGATTATTGTACCAAAAATGGAATAACGTAATTTTTCGGTGAAAATGGCATTACGAATATACATACCATAACACCGCTATGGATATTTCAGTATATTTAAAAAAGGAAAGAAAAGTTTAAAACTGGTGTTCAGGATCAGATTTTTCAAAATAAAGAAAAGCAGAGTCGAAAGGTAAACGGTAACAAATTTAAAAAAAACAAAAAATTTTCTCACCTCCGCAATTTGTAATTTGTCTGTTGTATTTTAATTAATAGTAAATGTAAATTAATATATTAGAAACAATTAATAAGTTATTATGTTTTTAATTTTCATGCAGTCTGATAATACATCATTTAAATATAGAAAAATAAAATCTAATATTTATTTGTTGTTCTCTCAATCCAATTTTCTCATGAAGCCCTTTGATATTGATTCTACAATGATTTTTTTTCGTTGTATCTGGGATTTAAAAACAAATTTCTTTTTTGTTGTGATACAAGGATAATTTTACGCTTTAATAAATTTTTTTTTTCTTTAACTCGAAAATTAGTAATATTCATTCAATTAGTTTAGATATAACATTAAAAACATATTTATAGAAAAGGAAAATTAAAAAAGTGCAATGAACAGAGGATATAATGTTTGAAAATTACTGTATCTAAGTTTATACAGGGTTAGTTTCTCTTAATGTAAAAAAAAACCCAGAAAAAACAAAACAAAGTGAAACTAGAATGAAAAATGCCGCAGACGTCACCTTTCTATTCCAATCCGTTGCAGATATACGATAAATAAAAGGCTTTTTTGATGAAACCACGGTTTTCACCATAAAAGCTGTAATATTTTTAAAAATGTTAACCAAATTTTCAGATTTAACATTAAACTTCATATAAAAACAGGGTACATGTAACCTAGAATTTTACAAATTTGGGACCTAAAGAACAGCTTGATCTTCACCTTATTTAGGGAAGTTACAATGTCTTATATTACTTCAACGCTCACCATTCTTCGAAAAAACTATCCACAAAACTGCAAATCTCACACAAACTCTCCTTTAGATCCTATGTTTGTAAAATTCAAGGTTACATGTAATCTGCTCTTAAAGGAAATTTAATGCTAAATCCGAAAATGTCGTCAAAATTTGAAAATCATTTAAACAAAATGGAGATATTACAGCTTTAATGGTAAAAAACGTGGTTTCCTCAAAGAAGTATTTTATTTATCGTATATCTGCAACGGATTGGACTAGAAAGGTGAGGTTTGCGGCAGTTTCACCCATTTTTTTTTTTTACACGAAGAGGTACTCACCCTGTATAAATCCATAAAGAATTTACAACTTTTTGCTTGTACTCAATTGCTACATCACGTTATTATCCAGGACTCTCATAGTGATGTATGAATGTTTGTATACCATATTTGGTTGTATAGGATTGTATATGATATGTTTGCCCATTACCGATGTAAAATACAATATTAACGAGGGTTGATTCTAATGGTAAAAATATGGTGGAAGGAAGATATTGATGGGGGACATGACAGACCGGTGGGTACTCTACAGCTGGGATAATACCCTTCATCCGATCCGGCAGAGCTACCCGTCCTCCAGGTCTTTGTTAATACCCGTCCGGGCTCACTTGTCCAATTAGCTGGAGCCCTTGGATTATCTCATCAATTTTTTGCCCTTCAGTGGATAAGTATTTATAAGTACTAAATACTCAACAGGCGTCGTGAGATATTTTAAAATAAATAGTGATATTATTACAAGGCTTTTTAACATACTATAGTATTTAGATTCAGAGTACACTCCGCTTTATGTCACCAGAAAGGCAATTTTAATTTCGATTTATCTATAATATTATATAAAAGGACAAGCCATTATTCGGTTGTGATCACAAACAACAAAAACTACTAAGCCAATCTGTACCAAATTTTACCATCATCTTTATAGTTCATGTAAGTTTTAGCAATAGTACAATCTAATGATTTTCAATTGATTTGTTGAGTTAACAGTGAAGTTTGAAAATGGACCGATAGCACTGTTCTGCATCAAAATACCCCCTTCAACAAAAATGTTGTTTTATTATGTTTTGAAGTGTGCTTAATACGAATCTGAAGTCAGAAAACCTCAATCGGGCACCATTTCTGGTCAAATTTGTGTTTTAGGTCGAAAAATGAGGCGTTTTTCGACATTTCGAGCAATTTTTTTATCATTGAAAGCTTAAACAAAAAATTAAAAAACCTATTTGATTTTGAAAAGTTTATAATGTATTATATTGGGTTGTTTCACATGAAATGTCCGTTTTCAAGGTAAAGGGATTTTAGTAAAAATACAATATGAAAACAATATAATTTTATTCGAAGTATTTACCTTCTTTTTCTACACATTTTTCCCAACGTGACAACAACTTTTTTTATCCCGGATTTGAAAAACTCTGAGCTTTGAAGTGAAACAAAATCTGAAAACGCACTTTTGATTTCAGCATCATTTGCAAAAATTTTTCCTCTGCAGAAGTTGTCTAAATTTCTGAAAAGGTGATACTCTTTAGGAGACAAGTCGGGAGAATATGGTGGGTGCGGAAGAACTTCGTACCCCAGCTCTTTCAATTTATGCATGGTAAGTTTTGAAACGTGGGGTCTAGCGCTGTCGTGTAGGAGTATAGGGCCCTTCCGATTTACCAATCCAGGTTGTTTTTTCAATAATTTTTCGTGCATTTGGCCAATTTCATTGCAGTAGGTCTCACCTCTCTAATTACAGTTGGAGGTCTTCCTCGGGGCTGGTTTTCCAAGTTGGTATCCCCAGTCGAAAACTTAGCAAACCAACGGCGAATGGTTCGTTCATTTACACTCCCTTCCCCAAACGCCTTACAGATGTTTCTAGCAGCCTCAGCTGCCGAACGACCTAGTTTAAACTCATAAAAAAATATTAAACGAAAATCGCGTGTTTCCATGTTCATATTTGAAGGTATACTAAACAGTGTGTAATTGATTGGGGAGCTAATGTTTATAAAAGAAAAGTAGAGGATTAGTAACTGCTTGATTATGATAAGTGAACTTTGGAAGTAAACAACAGAGACTCGCAAAATCCTCTATGTATTTCAAATATTATAAAATCGGACATTTCATGTGAAACAACCCAATAAAATGAAAAAAATTGAAGAGCATAAGTATTTGGATTTGTTGCTTAATTGACATTGTTGAAGAATTGCTTTTATTCATATAAAGCCTTGTTCTCAAAAATTCATTTTCTGCATTCCCATTTAAATTTCTTCACTCCCAACTTGGAAGCAGTTTTAGATGAACACGGAGAACGATTTCATCAAAAGCCCAAATGGAAAAAAGATACAGCTGTAAATGCAATGAGAAGATGTTTGCCGACTACTGGTTGACTCTACAACGGTACTCACACGGTGACACAACAAATCAAACAATTTTTCTAAGGTCTTACTTGAGACATGGAGCCGAGCATTGTCTAAAAGAATAGGGCTTTTTAAGTTTCCAGTGTTTCTTTTCCAATTGCCGTGCGATGGTTGACTACGGTCGATTTTCTGATTGAGAAATACTATGCAAGTTCTTGAACAGTTTTTCTCGGTTTTTTCTTGACAAAAGCTCTCAGAACATCTTCAAAAAGGGACGGAGTCATTCCATGAACTTCCTCATCTTCATGGCTGAAATTTCCCTATCAAATGTTTTTATTTATTTATTTTGATTTTATGTTTATTTTTTAAACCACCATTAAACGATACACTGACTCACACTGCCGTCACCCAAGATTTCGTTAACGAATCAGGACTTTTAGGCCCAATACCAACCGAGTTTAAACTCATAAAACGAAACAAGGGAAGAATCACGCTCTGATCTGTTTGTTCAAAGTGGATTATATCTAAGAAATGACATACTACAGAGGTAGACAAATATTTTTGTTAGAAAAGGATTAATAAATGAAGACATCTATACAAAGAAATAATCCGATAAGCGTAAACACTTTATTATCTAGACAGGTGATTTACTGAAAACAAGGAATTCCGCATTAATTTCCTTACAAACCAATGTTTGAAATCTATTTTTATAGTTTCTTCATAGCTCTGATAATATTCTTACTTAAAGCCAATTTAAAATCAGCTCTTATGACCTCCGAACTATAACTATTAAAATCCAATTTGATACACAAGGTCCAAAACAACACGCTGGTCGTGCATCAGTAAAGATCCGCAAGTCCGCATTAACATTTGCAGGAGTTGATGATCGCTACAAGCCACGGCTCGTAAATCACCCGGCCTCCAGCTGTCTCCGTCTTCCAGTTGCTGGAGGCTCTTCATCATTCCTCGAGCGTAGAGCCCCTACCGCCGTTATGAATTAAAATGGAATTGATCTGACTTTTAAAACTTTATTTATTAAGTTAATAACAACTTTTACGAAGAATTTGTCATAAAACACATAGCTTAATTTATTTATTTATTCATAAATGCATTATCATTATAAATACAATCTGCAAATCATCTGGTACACAGTGGATGATTTATTATAAAAAAAAATACATATTTATTTATATTGTTATATGACTTATTTTAATTTGTATCCTATGGTGGATTTTATATTTCTCTATAATTATGTTTTTAAATCTTATATACGAGTATTTTGTACGACATCTATACTACTACTATATAAAAGGACAACCATTTTTCGTTTGTGATCACTAACTGCGAAAACCACTAAGCTAATCTTAACCAAATTTTAACCACACCATCTTCATAGTTCTAGGAATGTTAAGCAATAATAAAACCATAAAAAAACGAGAAATATGTGGTGCGCAGTGAAGTTTGATAATCGACTGATAGGTGGCGAGCACCATTCGAGAGAGGTTACAAATGTACGTGTTATATAGAGCTAGAAATTTATGATAGCATTTACTTTTTTTCAATACAACTGTTAAAAAAAAAACCTATAAATATATGGAGCTACATGTGATTCCCAGTGAAGTTTAAAAATCGACAGGTATGTGCCTATTCTGCAACGATTTTGCAATGGTTATGCTATTAAACCCAACTGTACCAAATTTTAACATATTCATGGTTCTAAAAGGTTTGTAGGTAATAATAAATTTTGCTATAATAATAATTTAAATTTGTAGTCATGAGTCCCAGAAACGAGGTTTGCTAACTGTCATATAGTTTTATAGTTATAAATTAAAATCCAACCAGATGGATAGATAAAATAATTTCTGCCAAATTGGATGTCTAATTATACTTTTACGTACTCTTCAACTTCTAATCAATGCAATTTCAACCAGGTTAAAAGTAATTGCCACTTTTCATGCTTGAAATTATCATTGAATTTCATACTCCAATAAACGATTTTTATCAATTAAATAATAAAATTCAATTATTAGTTAAAATAATCTGTTATTTATTTATGAGATCGAGCAAAGCCGCGAAGTTTTTTTGTGAAACCAGTACTTTTGTCAGTATGCGGCCGAGTACTTTACTCTAACAGAAGAATGTTAAATTATGTGAAAAATCACCATTTTCAGGAAAGTTATATCGCCGCAACCAATTGATCTACAGGGCTGCGGTTAGGCTTAAATTGCCAAGCATTTAGTGCTCTTTAATGTTATAAATAAACTATGTTATAAATTATACATACTTTAGGAGATATAAACGAAAAATGAAAAGAATGATAAAATTTCGCGGTTTTTCGAGTACTACAAAAATCGCTCCAGGTTTTTAGAGCTGCAATATAGATTTTAATTGCCCTTATGGGTCCTAACAAAATATTAAAAAATGGTTGATTCATGCGTTTTTGCGAACATTTCTTTTTTCATTATGACGGAAAGAACCGCAATATCAATATATTTTTATATTATACATTTTTCAAAAGTATTTTGCATTTTTTGTGGAGTTGGCTTCAAAAAATCACCTTTTCGAGATGGATATGTAATTTATTTTTGTACTAAGTTGTTGTTTTTTCAAACATACCATCCTTTTTTTAAAAAAATTAAATATCTGAAAAAATAAGACATTTTTCCTGACTTTTCCTAGCTTTATTTTACGGAAAGCTTTAGTTTTTCAAGGAGAAAAAGTTGAAATCCGGATTTGAGAAAATATTAAAAATAATTATATATTATGCAACTTATACATTTTTTCCTGGATTTAATTCCTCCCTTCCCTCACGGTACTAATTAAACTCAATGTCCTCAGCAGTTTATTTATTTAGAGAAAGTAGGATATTCTGTTACTTTATCAAGAATATATGGTTCATGCATTCTGATACAAAGCATCACATTAAATGTAAGGAATAGCCAACGGAGGCTATCAGCTACTGAATTTTGCATCTCCTCCAAGAACTTCATTAATAGAAACTGCTGTAGACTTAGTTCATGACTTCTTAGAATCAATCTAGTTGAGGATCGTTTACTTTCAAGAAGTCATTACTGGTAACTAACTAGAAATACTCGTATTTAATCTATGGTACAGTTTTGAACATATTAATAAAATTAAACTCTAAGAGATCTAGATTTTTTATCTAAATTTTAACTTTAAATTACTAATGTTTATATTGCTTTATAAAGAAGAAATCTATAATAATAGGGCGTATAAAAAAAATGACCGTTTTATCAAATTCCAGAGTTTAAAAGTCTGTAAATATCTTAATGCTGTTTATTATTTACCAATACTAAATAATCCCTTTAGATTATTCCCTAGGCTTGTTTCTAGCACTGTACTTCTTAAAAAAAAAAGCCTCAGTTCAGTTATTTATTCTTTGAAATAAGAAAACATGACAGTGTCCTACGAAATTCTGGTAATTTTACTGGAAAAAAAAATTCACAGCCGCTGAAGCAACTCGTGAAATTATTAAATATGAAGGGGGAGGTGTGCTTGAAGAGCGCACTGCGCGGCGTTGGTTTGAAAAAAAAAATTGGAATTGGAGATAAGACGTTGGGAAGGAAGAAGGGCCCCGGGCAGCCATTAATGGGTATTGATGAGGTTCTGAAGCTGTTGAGTCAAATCCTTCCACAAGCACTCGCTAACTTGCCAGGGAGTGTGGTGTGTCGAAAGATACAGTTAATCGCCATCTTCCCTCCATGGGGAAGGTGAAAAAGACCTGTTCCTCACGGACTTACTCCTCAGCAATCAGCAGTCGAACCAAAGAAAAGTTTACCGAACTTCTTGAACTCCTGCCTCATCCACCATATAGACCTCACACCTTCGGATTACTACTTTTTTCGATCCATGGCCCATTTTCTTCAAGGGAAAAAATTTGATAATTTTGCGGAAGTTGAAAATGCTGTCCAAGAGTTTTTTGACAGCCATCCCAAGGAATGATATCAGCTTGGTATCTATCAATTGGCTAGCAGATGTGTAATGACGGTAGATAAAAATGGACTATACTTCGAGTATTAATTGTATTTTATTACGGTCATTTTTTTTATACACCGCATTATTATATAAAAGAACAAGCCATTTTTCGTTTGTTATCACTAAGCGCGAAAATTACTGAATCAATCTGTACCAAATTTCAACTTCATCATCCTCATAGTTCAAGGAAGGTTTAGCAATAATAAAATTTGAATATTTCCAAGTAAATTGGTATTAAAAAAGTGATAAATATGTGGTGCGCTGTGAAATTTGAAAATAGATCGATAGGTGGCGAGAACCGTTCAAGAGAGGTTACAGAGATACAGTGTTATATAGAGCTAGAAATTAATAATAAAATTTACTTTTAGAGTGTATGTTAGGTTTGAAGATGCCTCAGCGTTAACCATTTTTAAATATATTCATTAAACATTATAAAACTTTTTTTTTTTCTTTTTTTTTCATGTATTGATATTTACAACTGTACAAAAACAAATACATTAAGTAAATGTGTTGATAGTGAATACAATGGCATGTAAATAACTTGTGAAGAACTACTCACTAGTAGCACTTCAGTAAAATCTACACTAAAAGGTCTCTAGGCCATCTTCTTTTCATCGATTATCAGGAATGGAGTGGGAAGCAAGTTGGGAGACTAGTGGATTGGAGTGGTTATGGAGCTTACTATGGAAGGATAGGTATCTGGTCTGGGCTAAATCAGTAACATAAGGAACATTAAGGTCTTTATGGATAAGTTTATTGGTCACAGAGTAAGGAGTATTAAGGATTTTTCGAAGGATTTTGGATAGCAAGGATTGGATACGAGATGAATTGGATGGTTAAGTGGAGCCCCAAAGCTCAACTCCGTACGTCCAACTAGGTCTAATTATGTAAATGAGTCTTTTATAATTAATTGGGAGCTTTGATCGTGAGTCTAGTAAATGTTGAAGTCTGTTACGACGAGCAGTTTCTTGTCGTTTTAGTATTATATGTGGATTCCAAGTAAGACGTTTGTCCAAGTGGAGTTCTAGGTATCGGATCTGTTCAACAGGGATTAGCGGAATATCATTATAAAACTGAAGTCGATCTTGGTATTAAAGTAATTAAAATACTCATAGAATACTGATACAAATACAATGTTTATAATACACAAATACAATATGCCATTCCATAAACAAGGAACAGTGACAGGCTTTTAATATTTATTAGCTTCTGCTTTATTCATAATTAAGCCATTGCCAGAGTTCACAGACAACGGTCCAACGGGAACCTTTCTGTACAGCCAGCCAGCCCCTCAATCACAACATCGTGACCAATTATATAGCAATTCTTTCCGCAACTTAGCAATTTTCTTTTATCGTAATGAGGGAGTGTTGTACATCTAAATAAAGACTAAAAATGAATAAACTGAAACAGAGTTGTATTACAAATAAAAAAATTAACAAGATAACATAATTAATGAAAAACATTCCATGTTTGTGATATTTAATAGGAAAATAAAAGCAGGTTCTATTGCAGTGAATATTATACAAACATTTTTATTTATATGTTTTAAAATTTATTACTTTTTATTCAGTTATTTTTAATCCACATAAATCAAATTATTTTAAGTAAATGAATGTGAAGTTAAGTATACTTAATATTTGTTAAACAAATATTTATTTATAAATTGATAAAACTGCCATTAATTCACACTTGGATATGCTACTAACTAATAGAATTAACTACTCGAAATTTGTAGGTATAATATAATAATTATAAAAAATAAAATAAAATAATAACAAAGAAAAATTTAGCCGACTTCAGACAATAAGGTTTGAATATATTTATTTTAAAGAATATTATCATTGTGATATTTAGATTATTCAGATTATTTTAAGAACAGAATTGGAATTTAACTCCATTGTTAAAGTCCACGCTCCTGGGGGATGAGCTAACGTTGGGGGGGAGGGGAGAAGGTCCTATTTTCGGGTTTTTCGATTATATCTCGAAAACGGTGGACTCTAGAGAAATATATTTCAGATAAAAATTAAAGCTAATAAATTTTCTATAAAATAGTTAATATACATATATGTCAAATCAAAGCGAAAAACGCTTTTCGTATATATCTAAATATTAAAAATCGATGATTTTCGAAAAAAAAATATAATGTTTACCTTACTTTTTGTCAAATATTTGCTTCAAGTGCCAAAAAAGTACATGTGAAATTAAAGTAAATTTAATGCTCTATAACTTTGATTCTGACATTTTTTTCTGAGAAACGGTTGTGGAAGGCACTAGAAGCAAATGTTTGACAAAAAGTGAGGTAAGAATTTTTTTTTTTTTTTTCAATAACGTATATCTCCAAAAACCGTTGTAAGTTTGACAAATATGTATATAAACAATTTTATACCAAATTTTACTAACTATACTTTGTATCTGAAACATATTTTTCTAGAGCCCACTGTTTTCGAGATATAATCGAAAAACCCTAAAATGGGACCTCTCCCCTCCTCCACCGTTAGCTCACCCCCCCAGGGGCGGGGACTTTTAGTATGTTAATCTTCTAACTATTCCTGACGAAGACCTGAGGTAAAAAATAATCGAATATTCTATGCACTCTACACCCCTCATTTCAGCGCTCATTGACTGGACTATTTTGTCTTAAGACGGAACTCAAAAAGCTAGGACATTTCTCCGGAAAGTACACGTTTCTTTGTATAGTTATCAGTTATATTTAAAAAATATTTTTTTCAAATTAACAATATGGAAGAGTTGTAGAATGGTTGGGAGTGCTGTGTGCTGCCGTGGAACGCTGACGTAGGCTGTTATACAACCAGCCTTTCATTAGAGGCTGTAGAAAGGCAGTTTCTCTCCACCACTCGCTGGCTTTTCCTCTATCTGCTTCTGGGTCGTCAACCTCTAGCCCGAACTGAGGAGTGCCTTGGGATTAGTATGGTACCTGTGTTTTGTAGATGGTGAGGAATAATAAATAAATTGTAGCAAATTTAGAGATATTTTAGCAACTATTTAAAACCAGGACAGTTCAGTTTGGAGAGAAGTCCGAATACTGAGCAGAAGAATTTTCAAAACGACTATGTCGAAAACAAATTCTGTTGTAGTATTTACATAATAAAGTATGTACAATAATAATAATAATTCCTTCGGAACATTCAAAACACTCTTCTTTCACCATCTTCTCTCCCATCAGACTATCTAATCACATGGATGTTTCATAATAAATGTCGTTCTAATATATTAGTATAACATTAGTCTGACAACAATATTTTTTAAGTTAAGGTTTTTAATTGTATAGCTAAATTTTTATTTTCTATTTTTGTTCATTATTATTTTTACTGTACCCGCTCTGCAAATATTTATCTTAATCGTTTAATACATGTTATATCAGATTTAAGAAGAAATTACCAATATTATAAAATTTCTGAAAAAAAAATTAAGCTCCGGTTGAAGATAATATACCTCAAATAGTCATTAATAATATTAGTAAAAAAGCAATAATGTTCCCGACCAAAATTTTCAACTTCAAATTTCGCCTCCGATATTTTCCTATTTCCTGGCAAAACAATACCGATGCACAAACATAATAAAGACAACACGAAAGTCGTAAGCTATATCACCCTTTTCAACATTGTTTCAAAAATCATTTGAAAATATATTCTCCAAGAGATGTCAGTGCTATATTTGGTGTAATAAATTTAGGATACCTATGGACTGCGCTGTGTAAGGAGGCAAGAAATCTCGTCAGGGTATCACTTTTGAAATATGCCTACAACGAAAGGCATCAGCTGTAATCATACTTTGCAGTAAACACCATGACTCTTCCTATAGGGTATTGTCTTACGAGGTGTTGAAAATCTTCCATCTTTGTGACTTTGAACAACGCTATAACCATTAGGCCTAGCTAGTAGATACACTCACTTAGTTGGCAATTTCCCAGCATATAACACCAGTGGTATTTCTTTTTGTTAGAGGACAAAGATTTTTACAAGTAGTACAAATACGTGGTATTATGTAACTATGACTAAGCTTGATTCCTAATTTCAATTTAATTAATGCTTGGGTAATTAAAATAGATTTAATGAAACATGAAGTACTGCTTATTGTTTAGCATATCATGAAGACGAGAAGGAAAACATGCAAGATGTAATATGCGGTAACACTTCAATCATGATATGCTGCTATAATAATATTAATTTATTTTTATTTTATATAACACCTTTCAATTCCATTTATACAATCCTTACAATACAAAACCCTTCGTAAAATCCTCAATGCTCCTAATAATGGCACAAATACACTTATCCATAATGATCAAATGCCCCATCCTTCCATGACAAGCTACATATCCACCCGAATCCACTAGTATTCCTGATAACGCTCCGAGGCGTCTGAAAAGATGTCCTAAGGACTTTCTAAGAACATTTATTAAAGAGCTAATGAGTAGTTCTTCTCAAATTGTTGACATATCGTTGTAATCATTTTACTGCAGATTTACTTATTGTATTGGTTGGTTAAAAAATAATTCAGCTTTTTATTAACAAAAAAAAAATTATAATAATTTTGTATGGTTTAAATGCCTACCAGGACATATAATTCACACTCTTCTAGATCTGGTGGTGGTTTTTTCAAGTACATGATATAACTTCAGAAAATTATGTATTCTCTTGATGATGTTTGTCATGATGTACAAACATATACAACGCGTTGTAGGCCAAAAAAAGCATACAATTATTTTATTCCGAAACATGTTCTAAATGAAGTACAACTAACGGGAAAATAATCAAAAAATACTTTTAAAAACAAACAAACAAATAAATAACAAAAAAAAAAAAAAAAAAAAAAATTGCCCTACTACCTTAATGATCATTGACTTCTGTTTTGATGGTAGGTACTCATTATCAACATAATTTGATACAGTCAAATTCAATTATCCCCCATGGAGAATATGTATAAATAATTTATTTTACATTATTTAACACAAACAGTACCTACCATCAAAACAGAAGCCAATGATAATTAAGGTAGTAGAGCATTTTTTTTGTTATTTATTTTTTTTTTTTTTTTTTTTTAAAGTATTTTGAAAAATCAATAGTTTTCTTTTTAAATATTAGCTAGTCCACTTTCAATTTTTTTGAATATTTTTCCCGTTAGCTGTACTTCATTTAGAACATATTTTGGCAATAAAATAATTTTGGCCGCCGAAACGCTTTTTTTGCCTACAACGCGTTGTATCTGTTTGTACATTATGACAAACATCATCAAGAGCATACATCATTTTCTAAAGTTGCATCATGTACCTGAAAAACCACCACCAGATCTAAATGAGTGTGAAGTAATAAATTACAAAAAGGAACGGTTTCGATTGGGGGGAGGGGATTATAATGACACACGGATCGAAACGGATATTATTTTTGGGATTCAATTAACACAAAATAATGCACATCGACGTAATATAAGTTTCAACATCTTCTTCCATCGTCCTTTTAAATGCTGGCTGGCTATTTTCCCAAAAAGTTTACTTTTAGATTTTGAAGACTTATTTTTAATGAGTCTTCAAAAATGCACTCAATTTTGAAATAATCAATCGTACGTGATTTTGCTGTATTAATATACATAAGCACCTCATTTGTATCATATTATATTAAAGAAATAGCACCATCAAATGAGCCTTTACAGCCATCCCATTTAACCGTCCACCGTACATTTTAGGTCGAAAATTCATTTATTTAAAATGAACTCTCCCACTTCCATCAAAATTTTTAAAATATTTTTCCCGTTAATCGGACGTCATTTAAAATGTATTTCTGCAATAAAATAATTTTGGCCGCCGAAATGGATTTTTTTGCCCACAGTGCGTCGCACACTGGGGCCATCTCCTCACTAACACCGCTCAAAACTCGATTTTTGATTTTTGGGTATTTCTACTTTTTTTTGTGGCTAAAATAATCTGCATAATATGGCAAATCAATTAGTAAACAACACTCACTTCTGTTTGTTTCCTTTCAATGTTTTAATCCGTTTTATGTCGCGGATTATTTGAGAGCATAATTCAGTCGATTGTAAAGTGCAAACCATTTCAATACGCTAATTTTTTTTTCTTTTAAAAGTTTTATATTTCAAGTCATACTATGTGGTGTTCAAGTGAAGGTATATAATATAAAATATTAATAAATAAAATATTAAGGATGAAATTCAAAATTTAAATTCTTAATACTTAAATTTGATTAATTCAATTTTGCGCAAGGGAATTGCAAAACTGTCATTGTGATATGATGATAGAAGCCTTTTTCAATATAGATGTGAAGGCAAAAGTGCAATTCCCTTGCGCAAAATTAAAATATTGAAAATTTTTATTTAATGAACGGCCCACAACAAAGATTTTAAGGCTTACAGTAAAAAATTTAGTAGAAAAACTTCTAGAATTAAACAGGTATGTACTACAAAACACTAATAAATAAAATTTTATGAACGAAATTGAAAATAAATCTTTAAATTTTAAAATTTGAAGCCTAAATCTTTGAATTTGATTAATTCAATTTAGCGCTAGGGAATTGCAAAACTGTCATTATAATATGATAATAGAAGCTCTTGTATAAATAAATGTGAAAGCGAAAGGGTAATTCTTTCGCGCAACATCAAGATATTGAAAATTTTGAATTTAGTGAAAGGCCCGTTAACAAAGATTTTAAGGCTTATGGTGAACAATTTACTAGGAAGACTTCTAGACTTCATAAAATTAATGACGGTTTTAATCGGCTGCTATTATCTAATAACTAGTCTAATCTAATATCTGATAATTGATAACTAACCTCAGAAAAATGCCAACATAAAAAACAAAATTAATTAATATTAATTCGACCCCGATGTTAGTTGCATGTTAACAATTGGACCATCTACCTTAAACAACATTGCATACCACATTACATCTAGCTATATATTACGGATTCCGATAATTCTGATTAGACCCATAATAAACTTTTTTTAGGGCATCAGATAAAAACTAACATTGATTCAATATTAAAATTTGAAATGATTCTTCAAAATTTACGTGAATATTAAATAGGTAACTAATTTAAAGACATCATGTAAAAAAACATTACATAGTTATTCATTAATTATAATCCTAAAAATATGATTGATACTTAAAATATGTTAAATGCTATTTGTTTATTAACATATTTTATTGTTTTATCTGTAGATATTGTGCGAAATATTTGTACCTACAACATTTTATTATTTTTTTATACTACAGGTACATATTATGTCAATTTTATTACTTTTATGTTTTATTAAATTGTTCAATTTGTAGTTCTACACATTTTGTTTATCATTAAGATAATTCTGCCAAAGAAAGTTTTATATTAAATTTATAATATAAGTACATTATTAAAAGTAATGCATTTTATTAAATTAAAACCTATCATTAATAGAAAAATATGCCTTTTTTAATTCAATTATAACTTTATCTTTTATTTTATTATTTAAAATAAATTTATAAAACGAAAAAACCGCTTTTTGGAGTTTTGAGCGCGAGCGCCCTATGTATGGCCCCAGTGTGCGTCGCACAGTGGGGCAAACGTGGAAAAAACCCTAAAATCACATGATTTTCTTTTTTTTTTTTTTCATTATTTTTGTATACCTAAATAAATGTAGCATAAGGTTGTGGAACTGATTTTTCGATTATTTCATTACCAGGATCCGGACACGTCCTTGAAGTTGCCCTTTTCTGGAGTTGAGAAAATAACACGGTTCTGAAGTTCTGTTAAAATAATTTTTTATGAGGCTGAATTTTTAGCAAACATTTTGTATAACCCTTTGAACTTCACAATTGATGTTTACTGGTTTATGGACGATTTTTATTTCGTAAATGTACCCCCAACCTTAACTGCTAGGAATTTTCAAAGTTAGCTATCTCGTAAATCTAACTTATCTTCATTTCACTTGATCTTTCAAAAAAAGCTATACCGAACTAGGCTCTCTTTAGGGGTTCAAATTGAAGTAAAGGTATCTCAGAAACCGTGTTATAAATATAAATCCCGGCTTCGGCCATATTTGTTCAGGGGATGAATTTATGTGTTATTTATCACTATACAGAAACTAATTTTTAGCATAATTTTTTTTTTTTTATAACTAGGATGTGAAAATTGGCTTACTATATATGTATATTTGTTTTTATTAGCTTGTCTTATTTAATATATATATATATATATATATATATATATATATATATATATATATATATATATTTTTTTTTTTTTTTTTTTTTTTTTTTTTTTCTTTTCTTTTCTTTATTCATTGTAAAATGATCAGATATGATTTCTTGTTTTCTATACATAAACACATAACTCTTCTTGAGAGGCATAGTACCAGAATATAGCAGAAAGAATAATTTTCTTCAAATAAAAAAATCAAAATCAATTGGAAATAAAAGTATTGAAATTTGGATGACCAATTTATGAGGTTATTATTTGTATCACTGAGTTCTTATTATTGTATACCTTAGTTCTCTCATGAAGATTATCATATTTATTTATTTTATTCTTTTATATCAATGGCCACTCCAATCATTTTCGATCTAAATTAAATGTCTTACTAAAATCAGAGATTTAAAGTAAAATGTTTTTAAAAATGTGTTTTATTAATATGTAGATCATATTTGGCTTTAAAACTGAATGTGAGCTATAATAAACATCACAGAGATTATCATTCAAGAAAGTGCTCTTGAACAGCAACAAATGAAGATGTTTTTCATCTTATCATGGTGACTTCTGATCCGGTGATAAGTAATTTAAAAGTCCGCATGTAAGTCCGCATTTAAAAAAAATAAGTTCCCATTAAATGATAAAGCTTCTTATTTACTGTTATAGAAAAAAGGAACAATTCGAAATCTTTTATTTCTGTACGTAATATAACGAGTAAATATAATCTTTGTCAATATAAGCTTGGTAATTGTAAATAGCTGTCCAGTCTATTCAATAGAATTCAACTGAAATTACTTTGTAAAACTTATTGCATTTTTAAAATTATATTAAACATTTTAATTTATTTCCAAATATAACCTAATAATGAATTTTAACCTAATTCAAGGAATCTTGGGTCTGTAATAGAGCTATAGAGTAAATTTCATTCAATTTAGCACCTAAAAAAAATATATAATAATAACAAACTTGATTTTATTTAATTTATTTTATTTTTTTAAAATTTTTAATCTGAAAACATGGCTCAATGCTGATGATCAGATTGCTCTGGTTATAGTTTTATTTTATTCAGCAGCTTAGATAGTTTATAAATATACCCCAAATTTACTTTATTAATTTTGTCTTACTTTTTGTTCTTAGATTTTGACCCTTTCTGATCATCTGATGGAGCTGATTATGAAATAAATTTCATGCTTATAGCACGAACCGTTTAGAAAATATGAGGTTTTTACCCATTTTGGGCCGTTTTGCCCCACTGTGCGTCGGTCGATTGACAGACTGGGAACTCCCACTACATATTTAAATATTTTAATAATTTAACTACATGTAATCAACTTTTATAATCAATTTTAAGCTCTATATAATACCGAAATATTGTAACCTCCATGTAGAATGGCGCTGGTCGCCTATTAGTCAATGTTCAAACTTCACTATTATCCACATATTACCGCTTTTTTTTAATACCAAACTAATTGATAATCGTTATATTTTATTATTGCTAAACCTTCCTGGAACTATAAAAATGGTGTGGTGGAACTATAAAAATTTGGTACAGATTGGTTCGTAGTTTTCGTGGGTAGTGATCTTAAATGAAAAATGGCTTGTCCTTTTATATAATAGTATAGATAAAAGTATAGTGACTATTTGAAATCCAAAACCTAGTCTTAACCACAATAATAATTATTAAAAACAATTAATCACTGATTACATTTTTATTGACTCGTGAGTAATACTAGAAGAAAAATAATTGATTGTTAAATTATTGAATCACTTATAGGGAATGCAATCAAGGTTTGTAATGCTTTAAACAGTTAAACAAGAAATCGACCATAAATAATAATGATACGCAATTAATCAAATTGAACTGCAGTAAAATATCGGTTGTATAAATATAAATGCGTTTATACAATTCATATGAATGTACTTCATAATAGTTTATTTTTTATTTTAATTAAATTTATTTATTATTTTTCTTAATGATATTCTTTCCTCTTAAGTAAGATTAAGATGAAGTCGTAAATAAACGATTTTTTTTATCACTCTTTTTTGATCATGTAAATTGTTATAATTATTTCAAATAATTTATTTTTTTAATTATTAAGGAATGATGAAAGGTTTGCCGCTCTATGATTTTTATTTTTATTTCTTTATAACTAGTAACGATTGTTATAAATTTAACCAGTTCTAAAATCGTACAAGCATTCAGTTTAACAATCTGTCTGCATTGTTTTAGAAAAAGACATTGATATGTTTGATAGAGGAGACATGTAGGAGTATAAAAGAGGAATTATAAAAATATATTTTCAAGGACATATACAAACGTGAGAAAAAAACATAAAAATAGAATATGTTTATGAGAAAAAAAAAACTTTTTACGGTTATTGAGTAAATATTATAATCTGTATGTGTGTGTGTGTGTGTGTGTGTCTATATATATATATATATATATATATATATATATATATATATATATATATATATATACACACACACACACATATCAGTCACCGTAACAATGCCGCCCCTCACGACGAACATCAAGGAATTCCTCAGGGCTCCTTGTTATCCTATCTATTCCTCTGATCTGTCCCTTATTGGCGCTTTTATCGCCCTGCTGATATTTATGCTTGAGCCTCAGCAGTACTCATTTCCTTTAATGAAAGTCTGACGTTTAGTTTAGTCTGTCTATAATTCTAGCATTCTTCATGGTGCATATGTTTATACTATGCATATACTAGAGATGGGCTATGATTTTTGTAAACCAGTCACTAGCAGACTAGTCGGCTGGCAAACAGGTTGATCGTTGCTTCCGGTGGGATTCGTGCGACATCCGCAATTTTCGATGCGCTTCTTTTGTAGCATTATAGCGATCTGAAAGTATAGCTACAGGTTTTTGTTTATCTTATATTTTTTCTTATGCTTTTGCACATGTCGAAAAATGTAGCAAAAGTCAGCAATTTACTTTACTTAGATTAGGTAGTAAATTGTGAAATTTGGAATTAATCCATACCTAAAAATATATCGTGTTTATAGACTTTAGGCAGGTTGTATATCTATTTCGATAAAAGTTTTTTAAAACAACCTGTAATTGTAAATTAAAATGTATGTAATTTTTTATTCTGTAATAAAAGAGTATATAATTTACTAATAAAATCACTTTTTCTGCATTGACTCCTCAAATTTTCTTTTATTATTTATTCACCGCAGTAACATGTTTCATTCACATGGTACCATGAGTGCCTATTCTAAGTATAAATAACGAACCGTAAAGGTTAATCTCTAATAAAAATTATAATCATTAAAGGTAATGTTTTCATGTCAACAAACCTATTATCGTACAAATGTAAATGTAGAAAATGGCTGAATAATCGCCAAGTAGTCGCCTACTACAAAAGTAGCCGATTAGCTTTAATGGCGTTGTAAGCAAATTTGTGGACAACAAGAATGATTCTAATTCCATGTCTATATTTGAGACAATGCTGTCGAAGTAACAAAATTTAGTAGGGCAGAAAGTTGCAGATTAACGACGAAGGTTAAAGTTTATTTGATGAGATTGGTATTACTATATAAGGAAATTAATTATTAAGTATATACGGAAAATAAGCAATAATATCTCCCAGCATTAATTTTATTATCCAAAAATAATATTTATAATAATTGGGTGAGGTTTCATGACATTTCCATATATCAATAAGGGTATTCAATAGGTATCACCCACACTATAATGTCCTTTAATAGCACTTTAAATATTATATTAAATACGAAATATGTTTATAATAATGATTGGCGAAGCTTTTGGCTGAAAAAAAATTTATTGACAATTAATTAAGTTTTAGGGCTTGAAAATATGGCGTGAAACGTCGCCCAATTATTATAAATATAAGTAATTTTTTAATATCAAAATTGATTTTGGGAGATATTGTTGCTTGTATATATTGATGAGATAGGTTAGGAATCATTTTAACTATACAGTTTTGACACCATGAAGGTTTGTAAGATGCTTGTTTCAAATCAAATTATTTTAATCGTACTTTTAACAATAGATTTTGGTATTTCGAAATATAATTATTTTTTTTAAATGAAATTGAATAATCTGGTCCTCGAAAACATCAAATTTATTAATTCAAAAACTTAACCTTATACAGACAGCCTTACATTTTTTTTATAAAGGTTAGACGCTTGTAGGCCTCAATTGAGGTCATGGAATCAGCTGTAGAAAGTACACTGCAGTCAGTTGCGGATTTAAAACGTTGTAGTCTATTATACAAATTATTAAGGTATTTCATAATTATTCTAGAGCCTTTTATATTAAATATTTTAGAACATTTAAAAAATGATTTATTTATATTTATGTTTATATGGGGAAGTATATTTGATATATAAAAAAAATTACTATAGCAATTTTTAAGGAGGACAAGATCATATGTCAAAGTTATAGGGATACAGTAACACCACAACAATCCAGATATCTTACAATCCGGACGACGCGGTAGTCCGGACGATCCTCTCTACTTGGAACACCCAACCATATTTTTCTTTTTCTCCTTATATCTTCACTGTTAATTTCATTTCACGTACATATAAATCACTATGTGTTAAGAAATCCACACGGTTTGCTAGTTCAGGCCTCCTCCTGTCAACAATTCGTCCGAATTGTAGTTTATAATATTGCAGCCAATATTTTAATAGCAAGATTGAAAGTACATCCCGCACTGATATTCACGGATTATCAAGTAGGCTGGATATTTACTGTTCCACAAACCTCAGAAAAACGTTACAACAATAGACATATTCACATTATCTTTGTTGATTTTGAACAAGCTTTTGATCTAGTGGATATGTCTCAGCTCATTGAAACGTTTTAAGGAATTTAGTACCCCGCTAAAATTTATTAACTTCATCAAAATGACGAAGTTTTTTGATTCGTCTGTTCCAAGGCGTGGACACTTGAAACAGCTGACCAATAAGTCTGGCTACCTTCCCTGGAAAGTGAAAAGGAAGATATCCCCGTAACTGCTGGTTGCAGACGTGGGAGAGGATCTGACAAACAATGGGGGAGAAAAGCCTAAGAAGAAATGCTTTCAATAGAGATGGCTGAAAAGTAAGTAAGGGAAGTCACAACGATAAAGACAGTGAGTAAAAGGAAGTCTAATTTTACTAAGGACTGTAGAGCTGGAAAAAAGAATAGACTTTATATAAAATAATAGTAAATGATTAAGAAAAAATATGTTTTTATTTATAGCTATTTGTAGAAATTTACAACTATATACAATATAAATCAAATAAATGTGGTGATAATGCTATAAATGACATGTCTATTGCTTGTAAATCAACCACCCATTGGTAGCACTTAAAAAAGTTCTAAATAATAAAATACTATATTAGAAGGTCCCGGGGCCAACTTAATTTCAGGCACCTAACAAGAAAGCAATGTGATACTAGTGTATTTGAATGGTTATGGAGTTTGCAATGAAAGTATAACCTATGGGACATTAGGATCTTTATGTATATGTTTTTTTGTGACCAAGTAAGGAACAATAAGGATTTTGGATTGTACGATAAGAGACGAATTGGATGGTTAAGTGGAGCCCCGATGCTCAACTTCCTAAGTTCAAATAGTTCTGTTTACTGTCATATATATAAGTATCTTGTAATTAATCAGAAGGTTTGAACGTCTAGGGAATGTTGTTCTTGTCGTTTTAGTCATGCATGTGGGTTCCAAGTAAGTCGTTTGTCCAGATGGAGTCCTAGATAGCGGATCTGTTCAGCAGGGATTAGCAGAATACTGTTAAAGGATAGTGTGGTACATGAAGTAGCAGGTTTACGACGAAGGTTAAAGGTTATTTGATGCGATTTGTTTGGATTTATTTTAATTCTCCAATTTCTATACCATTTTTGAAGGGTTTTGATATCAGATTGGATTGTTTGGGAGGTAATGAAGAGATTATTACACACGAATAATGGAATTATATGGAATATAATAAGGACAGTATTGGAAAAGCTTCAAGGTTAATATGTATTTATATATATTTTTCAAAGTTTTTTTTTATTTTTAATCCATATCTGGGTAAAAAATACTTTTCATATTCCTATTCGATTAAAATAAAATTAAAAATAAATAAATATATTTGCTGATATTTTACTGGTAAATACGAGGTAAATTGAATTAAATAATTATGTTTTCAATGACCAGTGGGTATAAATGTTCTATAAAAGAAGGTCACGACGCCATCAATCTAGTCGCCTAAGAGGAAAATCAGGAATGGAGTGGGATGGACGCTGAGAAACCAGTAATTTGAGTCGGTTTGCAATTTATTACGAAAGAATAGATATAAGGTTTGGGCCTGATCAACAAAATATGGGAATTAAAGTCGTGTATAAGTTAATTGATGACGAAGTAAAGAGCATAAGGGATTTTAGATTGTAAGAATCGCATGAGATGGGTTCAATGGTTTGGTGGAGCCCCAATGCTTAACTCCACATGTCTCAATGGTTCTAATTATAGTTTTATAAATTAGTGGATCTTAATTATTTGGAAAGTTATAGCGATATTATTTATTTGACAGTTATTTGTATCTTAATTACAACTTCTTTAATAATCTTTGTAGTAATTGAAAAAAAAATTGGTTTAGTGGAATATCATCAAAGGGCAGGATCGTCAGGTTTACTATGAAGGGTGAAGATGATTTGACAGTATTTGTTTTAATTTTCCAGTTTCGACGCCGTTTTTAAAGTTTTATATGGTCTTGTAACCAATTAACATAATAGATAACATGTATTTTGTGTTGATTTCAAAACCGGATAATTGTCTATTTAAAAAAAAAAATAAATAAAAAAAATAACTGGAATGGATATATAACTGATCAAAAAGTTACATGTTTATTTTATTCGTTTAAATAAATAAATATACCTTAAACAAAAAAAATTAAAATTGTAAAAATTCAATATCCCTAATACTAACATTTAATATTATTCATTCAATTATTCATATTTCATATTTCATTATTACCGTAGAGAGGATGGGGCCTTAGATATCACTTTGAGGAACACCGTCAGACTAGATGAACAGGGATGGATAGGGAAAATAATGACTTACTTTGAAGATTCTATCTCTGAGACAAGCTCTTTAAAAAATAAAACAATGTCATAAAATTGATAACAAAATATTTTAGGTAACTATATTTTCTGATACATTTTATTTTAGCTAACTCCTCATATATCAATTTATCTTCACTGCAATGTTACATGTTTCGGAATATGTTATCCCATCGTCAGACTCTTTTTTTCTTTTAGTGTTATCACACCTTGTCTAACGAAAACTGTAACATTTTAAAGCTAAAATAAAGTGTATCACAAAATAAATTCAACATTATATACTCCTTTATTGAAGAAATAAAATTAGGTAACTATGATATTTATTTTATTATAATGCTAAAGTAAATAGCTTAATAAAAAAACATAAATTAAATTCAACATGATTGCTGTCCCTCTAGTTCACATTAACAATATTCGCACTTAACAGTCTAACACTGTTTAATATTTAGAACTAATTTTATGACATAACATGGAGCCCATATGTGAAACATGATTGCATTAGTCTTAACAAAAGACTGATACTTTTATTTTCACTTCTACACAAACGATCAACGTTGAAAATTACGCTAAAATATTTATACTTACTAAAACCACTATGGACGTTAGCCTTTAATAAATTTACGGAATAGCTAAAAAGACGTACATTAAATAAATACACTTACCAGCCCAAACATTAAGAATCTTTACACAACCACCCTGTTACACATCCAGACCTCATATTAAAGATTTCATGACAAATTCTACAGACATGTCATAAATCTAATAAAAACTATGGCCTCGAGAAACATGCTAGAAAATATCCAAAGAAGGCTAAAAAAGAGTTGGTTGAGGGATCTACTAGGGGAAAATTAATAAAAGATTATATTAGGAGTATCGCTGGGTAATCTCGCTCATGACTGACATGCCAGTTATCCTTCACATTTTTATCGAATCTGTTTATTGCCATGGGATAAGTGAAAGGTGGGGATGAAAAAAATTAATAATAAAAAAGGACATTAAAAAACCATTTAGGTGTACATTTTATGATAATTCAAGAATTTTTTTAAAATTTAAAGAGAGGATTTTCAAAAAAGTATTCAATCTTTTAGAAATATTTAATAATTACATCAAAGTATCATTACTTTCCCATTGATTTCTTAAAGCTAATTTTCAGTGTAAATATTAACAAAAATAATTATAATAACAATAATAATTTCTTCCTGACTGGGAAAAACAATAGATTATGCATATCTATAATCTACTACTTTTTTTTATCTATTGCTTCTGAAGAGGAAACTTAAATTTTCGATCCGAGGAACACCAACAGAGCTAGAGTTGGCCAAAAAAGGTCCAACACTTCAAAAATGAAGGCAAATCGTTACTTTTTCTCATCCAAACCAATATGGTTCCTAAACAGTAGATTCTAGCGATAATTGTTATGTAACTAATATGGAATTTTTGATATGGAAACTCCCGTCAAATTTTCAATCCGCGCTTCTACAACAGAGCTAGAGCTTGTCAAAAAGCGCGAACATTTTTTTTTTTAAAATTACTGTATATATAATACTAGCTGAAAGTACCCTGCTCAGCTACGGTTTAATATCATTAGGATTAGGAACAACTTAAATTAGTAAAAGTTAAGCTTAACGTTGATAATTATTATTACTTAAATAAACCTAAGGAATTCCATTATCAGAATTTCAATAATAAGTATATTTGACAATTCGCAAAAGTTAATTTTATATTATTTAACAGTCCTCCTGTGAAGCTTCGAGGCAGCACTACCATTTAACCCAGCTCTGATACCAGACCATCAACTTTTCTTATGGTATACTTTAAGCACCAACTTCTCAACTTTTTTTTATTTTTTCGAATAAAGTTTAGTCTTACTGTTTCTATTTTTGCGAACATATCAAGCATAAATTGGTTGAGGAGATTATGAAATTAAAGTAAATAAGGTTCTTCACCTCCTCGCTCCACTAACATTTAGGCGTAAAAATCAACTGCAGACACAGTTTTCTTAAGTGGAGTATTGGTGTTTGGGTCACGCTGAGGGTTGTTGATAATGTTGGCAGAACCTGAGACGATACTGAAGAGAATCACACGCTTGACAGAACTCACTGATTCTTATCGGTTTTTTGTCCCTGCTGTGGAGAACAATGTCTCGCTTTTCAAACACCTGGCCAACAATAAAGAGCAGCAACTTCGTTAGTGGTAAGAAGTGCTGAAGGGAGCGTAGCTGGGGGACGAAGCTACTGGTGAAGCAAGGTTGGTGGGTTGCTTGCAAGGAATATGTACATCGAACTGGCCTTACATGCCATCACCAGAGAACATAAGTATTTTAACCTCCTCTTTAACATAAGTCTTTAAAATAGCTTATCGTCACGAAACAACTCAAACTTGTAAGGGTCCACCTCTGCAGCCACGAGTTCACAGAAAGTACCATTTTATAAGGTTTCGACATCGATCATATTTTTGTTTGTTTACAACTATAAGGAATTTAATTTGTGGTCAAAGTGTGCGGCATATAACCTATTTTTTAACTTAGCTTATTTCCATATACCATATGGCAATTAATCTATTGTTATTCACCCAATAAAAATTGTAATCGCATTTTCGCGAATTAGCCGCGATCCAGGCCGATTTTTTTTAATGCTTTTCTTAGCGAGCACCTACGGCCCTAGAGGAAGCTTCATATCGAATTTCATTCCAATCCGTTCGGTGGTTTCTGAGATTTCGTGTTAAATGAGTGAGTGGTATTTGACAAATATATAGTAGATAAAATATAATACATCAAGTTAATGTGATGAAATAGATAAAAATGACACGTCACTTGTTTTTAAAGCAACTACCCATTAGTAGCACTTATAAAGGTTCTCTATGATAAAGCACAATATTACAAGGTCCCGAGGCCATTTTCTTTTCAGGCGTCTCGGAGGGCTATCTGGAATGAGAAGCAAGTTGTGATAGTAATGGATTTGAATGGTTGTAGTTGCTATGAAAGGATTGATATCTGGTTTGAGCTAAGTCAGAAACGTAAGGTATATGAAGATCTTTGTGGATAAGTTTGTTTGAGACGAAGTAAGGAGCATTGAGGATTTTTCTAAAGATTTTGGATTGTAAGGATCGGATACGAGATGAATTGGATGGCTTAGTGGAGCCCCAAAGCTCAACTCCGTAGGTCCAAATTGGTCTAATTATTGTTATGTAATGAGTCTTCTGTAATTAATTGGAAAGTTGGAGTTTTTGTCAAGTAAATGTTGAAGCAGTCGATAGCGACGGGCAGTTTCTTGTTGTTTTAGTCTTGTATGTTGATTCCAAGTAAGTCGTTTGTCCAGATGGGGTCCTAGGTAGCGGATCTGTTCAACGGGGATTATTGGAACATCGTTAAAGAATACTGTAGGACAGGAAGTCGTAAGTTTACGACGAAGGGTGAAGGTTATTTGATGGGATTTATTTGGATTTATTTTTGACACCATTCTTGAAGTTTTATGACATGGGATTGGAGTGTTTGGGAGGCTAAGCCCGAACATAAAAAAAAATTAGCCAAAACTTGAAGTTTTTCATTCAAACCAATATAGCTCCTAAACGGTAGGTTTTAGCGAAAAGTTTAATGTTACAAAAAAAGTTTCGATAAAATTTCTGACAAGACTTTATCGTCAAATTTTCGATCATAGCACCACCGACAGAGATAGAGTGCGTCAAAAAGTCTCCAAACTTAAAAATAACGGTTTGAAACGTGACTTATTTCATTCAAACCAATTTAGCTTTTAAACGATAGGCCCTAGTTACTAATATTATACAACCAAAAGTATTCTCCATTAAATTCAGAAATTTAGTCAGGACAAGGAATCAAGTTTTCGATTATTGCAACTCAAACAGAGCTAAAGCGTGTCAAAATGTTACATTTTTGAATTTGAAAAATATTTTACACCAAATAAACTTAGACACCCAGCCAAAAGACATATCCATGTAAAAAAATCAATTTATTTAAAGTGCTATTCAATTTTGAGTTCGGATTTGGTTTATATTTATCGAAACACCTAGAAAGTTTAGTAGAATATATAATTTATATTTTGACTTTCACTCGATAGAAACCAGCTATAATATTTTATTCCAAAAAAATACCAGAAGATCCAGTTTGACTGAAGATGAATATATTCCAGTTTTAAAAAGACGAGCAATCGTATAATAGAAAGTTTTTAAAGGATAATGTCATGCTGGTCTTGATGTGATATTGTAGCTTTTTGTTTTTTACAGTAGAAAAACCAAAAAAAAAAAAAAAAAAAAAAAACCTGTGCAACAATTCCTCAATAATCTGCAGTTCAAATGTCGTATTAATGACGTTTCTTTACTCATCCTCAGGACGGAAGCTGTTTTTTATATTTCTAGAGCTGGGTATAACTATTTGTTTCTAAAAATAAAAAGAAGAAGGATATATATAAAATAATAAATAATAATGAATCTCACTTCAAATAAGATCATTAAAATAAATTAATCCGATACCATTGACATTCCATAAGTTTTATTAAATATTTCAGTTTTTCTCCATCCGCATCTTTTTTACTTTCGGAGAATCAAGTCAAGAAATTCTGATTTTTTATTTTTTTTGGTGGGCTAAACAATATTTTACAAACCTACATAATCTTCTATGTTTCTCAAGCTTTGAGTGAACTTTTATTTCTATAAAATATATAACATATGCATATTTATAACACGCAATGATGAATAGGTAATACAAATGTAATTATGAATCTTATTCAAAAATATGTTTAAAATTAAGAACTTGTATTATGTACTTCACAAAAACTGACATTCCAAAAGTAATATAATTAATTTCCATGTGTTATGTATGCAATGTACAAATTTACTTATGTATAAAAATAGTTGGAAAAAATAGATGAAAATGAAAAAGAAAAATAACTATCAGAAGAAGATGCAACAAGTCTAAGATTTTGGATTGTAAGGATTGGATACGAGAAGTAATGGAAGGCTTAGTGGAGCCCAAAACTTCGGTATGCCGAAATGGGTCTAATTATTGTCATGTAAAGTCCGTCAAAAGTTGATTTGGGAATCTTCAGTCTGAATCTAAGTATTGTAAATATTTTCGGATGTTTTTTAAAAGCATTTCTCTTTAATTTATTTATAGTATTAATTATCCAATATTATTTTTTTAATATATTTTTATTTCCCTTGATTTGACATTATTTTACAATTTCTCTGTAAAGGGGTATATTTCTCTGAATGAATATGCCCTTAATGGTAAAATTAAATATTTGCCTTGATTGTTATTTTGTCAAAGTAAAAAAAAGAAGCTAGAAAAAGAAAAAAGGAAAAAACAAAACAAAAGTTACTCAATTGAGGACAGAACACTTGAGTTTGGATGAACAAATATTTGATATTGATAATCAAATAACTCATTAACCCAAAGTAAAAAATAAATTTTAAAATTAAATTAATGTTTAAATAAAATTTAAAGGGCGTCATTTCAATTAAGGAATTATTATATATATTTTTATATTTAGAAAGAAGATCCTTAGCGTACTTAAATTTCCCAGCTGAACTACCACCCTTAGGCGACTTTTTTCCTACCGTTTTTTCCTCTTAGTCGCCTCACACATTTTTTTTTCTTCGTGTAGTCCCTTTTAAAGCCCAACATGGTCAGGCTCATTGTTAGAGTAAAGAACCGTGAAGATAAAAAACGCTTGTTGTTGTTGATAAGTTATTTTATTTCTAAGTTATGGGTCGTTAGGACTGAACTTTATGATCATTATCTTAATGTGTTGGTGTGGATTACTTTAAGAGCAGCTGTCAACTTGTTAAACTCAAGTGGGTAGACAAAAAAAAACAAAAAAAAAACTAAATAAAATAACAATCAAAGAAATATATTAATTAGAATGATTAGTAAAAATCATTGTGTTACAGTACACCTCTGTCGCTTTTTTCCTTTTCTATTAACATAAATTTAATCTATACTATTTTATAAAAGGAAAAGCCATTTTTCGTTTGTGATCACTAGCCTTACTAGATTATGAGAGCGGGCGAAGCCTTTATTATCTATTACGAACTATTTATTTACGAAGATTTAATTGGAATTACTAATTGTTGAGTAAAAAAAAAAAAAATATATTTATTTAAGTGTATAGTTAAAAATAATCTCTGTTTCACAAGAAAAACTGTTTTTAAGTAAGATACATTAGTAAAAAAAAGTGGAATCAATGCTAAAGCATGAGTTAATTAGAATGAGAGGATATCCACTGAATATTAGTTTTAAATTTTATTTTTAGAAAATAGAATTTTTTTTCATAACCCAACTCCTTTTTAAGCTTTTTCCTCCATTCCTCCCCGTGAGCCGCATTCTCATCCGTCAATCCATGTTCATTCTTTCATCCGATTCTTCTCCCCATTGTGTGCGACATCTTCCTTACTTTCATTCATCTCCAGTCTTCTTTCTTTCATCAATATCTCTATTCCTTACATATCTATTCATATATCTATACATCGTTGTTCTTCCTTCCGTCACTTCTAAAGAGTGAACTCACTTGTAATAATAAAATTTATAGTCGAGTCTCTATAGATCAAACCTCGTAAAACTTTTTTTTAAAGTTTATTTAATAACTTCAATTATTTGACTCAATATCGACAATTAAGTAAAGTAAGCTTTGTAACTTTGTTACTATGAAGTTTAGTTTTGATAATTTTTCATCATATTTAAAATTATTGTCCCTTATATATTCTAATAGTTTTCGATGATTCGGAACCTTTCACCTCGAGTTATCGAGTCCCAGCGTTATATTTTACGATATTTCTATCCATTTAAAATAGAAGATGATTGAATAAATCATTAACATAAGGTTATACATTTTGATTAAATAGATATACAATGAATTGAAATAAGCAAAAGATATGTTTAGACGACGGAATAAGAAGTAAAAAAAAAGGCAAGTAAACAAAAAAAATAGATGAAAATAATCTTAAAATTATACCTTAGAAAATAGGTTAGTAAGAAACATGGTTTGTAATATTGATTATACTATTTCCTAAGAATATTGAAATCTTTAACCAAGCACTTTTATAGTGCTCTCACACTGAATCCTGATATGAAACATCCTAGAGAAAGAGGCTCTAGGATCTGCTTAAATAGTGGAGGGAGTATGTTTGAGGTTCCTCAGCCTGAATGTTAATATTGTAAATATTTAAAATGTATTATGTCTTTTTATTTAATTATTATAATTAGAATGGAAGCAACGCACTAACCAAGATGCATCGCCTTTGGAGAGATTGAAATTTAGTTAAGGCGTTTGTGGTTTGCAGGACATATTGCCATGATGGCAGACGAAGGTATAACAAGAGAAGGAAAGGAATACCTAATGTGAGGTCCAATAGTGTAGCAGAGGATGCTTGAAACATCTTAAACTGGATGGCGTCGATACAAGAAAGACCGTAACGATTGGAGGCCAAAATCTGTAACCAAGTTGTAGTACCATACAAAAAAAATTATTTTAATATTTTTTTCGTATCATAGTTTTATTTTTTTTAAATTCCATAGTGATAACATATACCATAGTATATTTATTTTTTAATCGCTTGTAAATAAGGTATGAATGTTTATTTGATAGCATTTTTTTACTTACAAGTCTTAAATGCAAAATATTAATTTAAATTTTCATATATTTGCAACTGTAAAAATTTCTGATATATTATACTATTTCATCCGAGACTATTTCTGTACCATTTGGGAAAAACTAGATTAGTTGATTTTTGTCTAAAATAAAATACTTTGGGCCAACCATATTGGTGTCCTACACATCTTGTAAAAGTAGGCAAGTTGTAATGGCAATGGTATCATTTTATACCATGAGTAGGACTCCAATATGGGATGCTCAAAATTGTGGACAAACTTATCTAGTTTTTTCCAAATAGTACAGATTTTATACCCAATATTAGTATTATGTTACCTCCCTCCCTTTTTTTAAAAAAATCCTTATCTGTCACTGTTAACTTAAATAATATTTCTTTGTTTTTTAGATAAGTACCCTTCTCCTTTGCTGTCTAGTTGCTATCCTGTTATTGAAAACAACTCCTTGAATGAGCTTTACGGTTCCGTCTGCCGTTCCCAGAGTACAAAGAAGAAAGAACAAGCTGTGCATGTCACAGAGCCCGCTCCTGAAGAGCACTTCCTGGAATAATTGCAACCAAATGTCGGTGGTATTGTGGTCTGCTGGAGGGATGACTGGAGAAGTGCTGGAGCAGGTAGTGCAGTGGATTGGTTGAGCTGTCAGGCCGGGCATACTGAATGGCTCTGACAGCCCTCTCCCGCCCTGCATTTAGCCTAATGATCCTCGGAAAACTTATGGCAGTCATTATAAAGGAAAAGTGGGAAAATGACCAGCTGTGGCCTTCGAAATAGGGCAGGGGCTCTCAGGTAAAATAGAGGTATTTTCGTTACGTATTCCATTAAATTGAGTGTGTTTATAGATTGATCGTAATATATAGCCAATTGTATCGACTACTAAATAGGACATCTCATCTTTCCATTGAAAACAAACTTCTCATATAAAAACCATCATTAAACCTATTTGGACTTACAGACTTGAACTGAGGGGGACAGCAAAGAAGTCGAATATCAAACGCATTCAATCCTTCCAATATAAAATCCTCCGAACTATAGTAAATGCCCCTTACTATGTCTCCAACAAAACCCTACATAATAAAAAAAATAAAAAAGATCGTAATAAGTTTTAACTCCCCATTAATTTTCGAGGATTTTCAGATGATTATTTTTTCAAATTTTTCTACAGTCCCCAAGTTTGCATCACCTCTAATTCTCGAGTTTTTCCGTTTTTACAAGCATACTGCCAATTAATATTATTTACTAGTGGATGAGCAGTCATTTTTCCCTGTTAACAACCAGATGGGGCAAGCCCATGTGTCTCGTATTAAATCATGAATAGTGGAAGATTTAAAGAGGGGGAAACATGTCTTATTAAATATAAATTAAAAAATTAAAATTTAAAAAAATTTTCAAAAGTAAGTTTTCTAACCTTTTTGTTTTTTTGGAAGAAATATTGTAATTTATTTTTATGAAAAAATTTTATGTTAGCTTAGGAATGTTTATTATAGACTTCAGAACCTTTCTTTATTATGTAAAAATATATATACATTTTTATAAAATTCAAGTATTTCAAAGTATTTGACGGGGAGTTCATTATCTCGTCGTAATGGCATACGTTTTTTATTTATTTAATTTTATTTAAACAAAAATTTATTTATTGATATCTAAGACTGTATATATTAAGTATATATTGTGACTGCAATAACATTACAATAGCTTTAAAATAAGCTACCGATTAATCTCAAGTCAAAAAAAATCTATATTCGAAGGTCCCTAGGCCATCTTCTTTTCAGACACGCAGGAATGAAAAGTAAGTTGGGAGAATGTGTTTGGAGCTTATTATCATTGAAGAATAGGTATCTGTTTTGGGCCAATTGAGATCATTACGGATAAGATTTTTTGTGGCATAATAACGATTTTACTAAATATTCTAAATTCTAAGGGTAGATCACGAGACGAAAAGGAAGGTTTAGTGGCTTTATTTTTTTAATATGCTTTTATGAACTTCACCTGTATTTAACTAAATCTTTCATCATAATTTTCACCAATTTCCAGCTATCTGGTTAACTTAAAAATTTACACACGTTTCAAGGACCAATGATAATACAATAATTGCACAACTTTGTACTGATGCTCTTAGTTAGTCTAGTTAAATCCAAAATGGGGGTAGGCTTTTCAAAAGGTGTAGTTGTAGGTTTTATGTTTTTAAATGGTCCAGATGGGTCCTGAGAATAAAATATTAAAAATCAAACTAAATTTGATAAAGGGAAAATGATTTGAGGGCAAAAAAACAAAACAATATTTTCAGATTTTTGAAAAAAAAAAACAACAGAAAAATGCTTTCAATCGGAAAATGTTTTATTTACAAAATTAAAGTTTATTAAATTGTGCGTCTAAAGACATCTCTTAAACTGAATTTGATTAAGGTGTTTAGCCACAACCGATTGTCAAAACATCAAAGACTTTTTCTGACTTTCACAAAAAGTTTTGGTCATATTTAAGTCTATAACGCAGAAATGGCTAATCCAATAAAAACATGTTATATAATAAAAATTGGAGATCATTACATTTTATGCAAGATAGGATTTTTAAAGGAAAATTTTGCCCATTCCTTCTCTGAGATATATAAAAAAAAAAAAAAATTGTTAGTTGATTTTGGATAAACTGTGTTAAAATTGCAAACAAATCACGAACAGTACAGGGAAATTAGCTTCGAACCTTTAACTCTAAAAAGGTCTGACTGCTGCTAATAGTTCATTACATTTAGCTTTTTAGTTAGGTTTTCTGTAAAAGCGAGCTTTCCTAGTTTTTTTCAACTATAATTGTGTTTCTTTGCCTTTCCTTATGTGTTACTTCCATATAGGAACCGTTTATTTACAAATTTACATGTATCATGCCCACAGGCATACTTCACGAATGATTAAAATAGTATAAAATTTAGCATGGTTTAAATACACAAAAGAGGAAGTAATGAGGTCAAAAAATAATAAAAAATGTTAATTTTAAGATCTAATACATTCATATATACAAAAAAAAAAAATTTAATGCTAATTTATATTTTTCAATAAATTTATAGAGAAATTTAAAATAATATATATTATGTATAAATTGTTAATTATCCTTGTTCCAATTTAATGTGGAATAATTATTCATTTCGCTGATTGAAATAATTAATTACCTCTAGATAAATAGCCTTATACAGGCAAACATTAATTACATAGAGCTTTCCCTATTATGTTACCTGCAGTAATTAGCAGGCACTGGCCAGTGCGGCAGTTAGCCGCTTTCTGATACGCACCATTATACCACCAAATTAAAATTAATTAACACCGTAAATTGTAATTAACATAAGTAGTATGAATAAATTGTGGGGTCGTGAGTGAATCGATAGTAAGACCATTGAGAAGTGAGAATGGGACTATATATATATATATATATATATATATATATATATATATATATATATATATATATATATATATATATATAATATTTTTCTTTTGGTTTACCTTAGAAGAAAAAATAGAAAGAGAAAAATTTCAGAATATGAAGGTCAAAACGAAGTAATCAATAATGCTCTTCAATATGAAACCATTACTCAAGTCACTAATGCTTATACAAAAAAAAAAATTACCGACACTCCCCCCCAGCCACTTCACACCTCGTTTCCCACAAATGGCCAACCCCTCTTAGAATATTACCGAGTCGTTCGATTTTATGGCCGTGGAAGTACGGTTAGGGAAATAGCAATCTTTAATACACAGTTTAACCAAACTGCATATAGATCATTAATTTTATATTATGGACATTATTATTGGCATGAATAAAAGTTATATTACTTATTGAAGTTCACATTAAATTCAACAGAGAAATGGAAATGGATGTACGTGTGCATTCTTTTACTAGATTAGTCGATAGTTCTACACGTTAAAAACCTAGTTCAGGCTAAGTGTGAAGGTAAAAATTAGAGATGGGCCAACTAGTCGGTAAAGTCAACTAATCGGCTACTTCTGTAATTTCAACTTCAAGCCTGATAAAAGGTTGATTGAAATATTAACATGTCCTTTACTGATTATAATTTTTATTTTAGGTTCATCTCTACTGTTTGTCACTTAATCCAGGAATATGAACTATTTTTTTTTTTTTTTTTTTTTTTATCTATTATCAAACTTTAAGAAATATACAAACAAAAAAATTAATTCGATAACTTCTGCAATACTGAGTAAACAGTTACAGGTTTAGTTTTGTGTCATAGTAAAAAAATGTTAATTCTTAATTGAAATGCAATATAAAGATTTCAACTTTATATCTTAAAAAAACTACAAAAACTACAATCTTAAAAACTTTATAATGGATTTATAAGGATAAAAAATCTGCAACATATGGAACAAAAATAAGTTCACTTATCGATTATTTTTTTTTGGAGCCCCAAAGCCATTGTCCGTTTTTTTCTTGTCGTTTTAGTCTTTAAAAACAGGGATTAGTGTTAAAAAAGACTCATCCATATTGTAAATTATAACGGAGAAACATTAATCCAGTATAGAAAACCAATTTTTTTTTTTTTTTTTCTCATAATCAAATAACTTTGAAAGGTCTTGGCGTAAACATGAACACTGAGTTGGATTTTTTAGTCTACTTATTTTTCAAAAATATGTTTAACATTTTACCGATTTTGGCTCATCATTGGTAATTCCTATTGACCGGCAGTGTTTATGTTCCTAACAACCAAAATATTATATGCTTATATTAAATAATATATGTATTATGAAATATTCATAGTTTGGTTTAAATCGAATATACAGATGACAAAGTTTGTCTCTCGTTTTTTTGAAAATCTCGAACTTATAATCTATAATTGTTTTATAGATCTAGATAATTATAAATAACAACTATCTTATATAAAGAAAGTTATCAAGCATAAATTCATAACTCACTAGAGTAAGTAGATACTGTTTCTTTTTTTTTTTTGAAAAATTAATTTTATTTTATTTTAACAAAAACAAAATTAAAGATTGCCATCAAGAAAGGTTACTGATAGGGTGATATGAGAAAATTAAAATCCGCTCTCTCTCCTTTCTTGTTCTTATCCATAGTTTCCTTTTATAGTTTAATTATTTATATATTTATTTAATTATTAGTGCTTTAATTTATATGTAAATAATCTGTGTGGAGGAATGCATTTGTTTCCTTGTTAGTTTTTTCTATCATTGCAAGTTAAACATTAGATTTGCATATGACCATTATTATTTCAGTATTTTAATCATTTTGCGTTCTTACTTCTTCTTCTTTCGAATTCGGCCATCTGTGGAAAATGTTCAACAATTCATTCCTTACTCTTCCCGTTCTTTCCAATGTTTCTTCATCACCTCTGCCTGATGTTTTCTCCTTTCATCTGCCCACTGTCTATTAATTTGTGTTTTAACTATTTCTGGAAATTTGATCTTGTCAACTGCTATCCGAAATTTGTCTCTGTCCCCGATTGAATCCCGTTATATATTTGCCACCATCATATCTTCTTTTAACATCCTTATACATGTATTCGTTTTCTGTTTTTTGGAGGCACTGCGGTGGATAAGGGGGAGTCTTCTGTACTTGACTGGATGCATAAAATATATCCCTATTGTTTATCTGGTTATGGAACAATAGGATATTTGAAAAGTAATTACAATAAAGTGCAAAATGAAACTCTTTCATAGGTTATTAATGTAAAAAAAAAAAAAAAAAAAAAAAAAAAAAAAATAAAAAAAAAAAAAAAAAAAAAAAAAATAAATAAATAAATAAATAAATAAATAAAAAAAAAAAAAAAAAATACTACTTGAATAAACGACAATAAATTTAAAAAATATTTTTTATTTGTTAAAATCCATAAACAAAAATCGAGATAGAAACATAGTTAAGCCGCACAGTAGCTAGGCGGTGTTCGGCAGTACCAGGAGCGGCTGCGAGGCGTGACCAGTGGCCACCCACAGCTCCTGTTCTCTATCTCTTGTCTTTTTGCTCCTCAGCTTCGTGTTATTTCTCTCTTCTCTTCTTCGTGAATTCCGCGAAATTACCCAGGAATACTAGCTAGCTGCTTATCTTTCACATCATTTTCTTGTTCTCATTAAAACAATTTTTTTTCTTTCAAATTTTTTATTCACTTACCAGTTCACAGATTATAATTATACAACATATTAAACAATAGAATAACCATTTCATTTTGGGGCGAAAATTCCCTTAAGAGTAACAAATGGGTACAATAATAAAACGATTAAATCTGATAGATAAAATAATAATAAATACAATACGTTGAGGCCAACATGTGTTCTCTTAGTTTGATTATTTCGATGCCTTAGATCACATATGTGGTAAATGCAGAAATAAAATTTGACAGTATTCAAATTTGAAACTTTGTAGTTCCAAAACCGGTGTCAAAACTTGATTTAATTTAGCAGACACGAATTTCAACTTCGATTTAGTTCAGTCAATCTAGACAGACTAAAAATGGGCAATCCCCCGCTGAGGGGAGTGGGGCTGTAATTGTTCCATTTTTGATTTTTTCACTTATAAGTGAATACGAGATGATTCGGATGGTTTAGTGAAACCTCAAAGCTCAACTGCATACGTCCTAATAGGTCTAATCACAGCCATGTAAATAAGTCTTTTCCAATTAATTGGGAACTTTGATTGTTTGTCTAGTAAATTTTGAAGAAGCCAAATGAAATAATACTCCGTAAATAAAATAAAATATGTCTACTACAACTCGATGTCGAGTCTTGGCCTCCTGTCCCAGCCTCCACCAATTGTTTCGATCTTGTGCAGTCGCCATCCAATTCCGCACACCCAGCCTGCATGGATCCTACTAAGTTTCAAAATCTGAACCTCAAATAAATTTTTGTTTGTCCGGCGTCTCCATACTTGAGCACCTTCTTAGCTCCAAACAATTTTCGCAAAATCATCCCAAAAGTTTCAATTTCTGCTCGCCAATTTTAGAGACAATTCATGTTTCTGATACATATAGGAACATTTCGATGCTCTGGGATAAACAACGGCTCCTTAAATATGGACTGATGCCATAACAAGAGCGGATGGTTGGTAATAATCTTTATTAATCCATATAAAAAAAATATTTAAAAAAAATTACAAAAGAAGAAGGAAAAAACATCGATAGAACTCTTCACTGTTGCTATTTACCGATGAGGAATAGACTGAAACCCAGATTCAGCTGTACATGTCTATTTCAAGCAATACACTGTTTTGTAAAATTATTACATTACTAGCATACCCCATGGCGGCTTTCCCACTCTCATCAATAAAGAACTTAGATTATTTTAACAAAAAATTAAATTTCATTTTTTTATCGATAAAAATCTTGTATTGAAGTATGGAATTTTGCATTATTTCTTCAATGATATTTTCACGCATGGAAGTAATTTTAACCTGGTTAAAATTGCATTGATTAGGTGTTTAAAGAGTAAGTAAAAGCATAATTAGACATCCAATTTGGCAGAAATAATTTGATCGATCCATCTGGTTGGATTTAATTTCTAACCATAAAAGTATAAGACATTTTGGCAAACCTCGGTTATAGCACTCGATACTACACATTTAAATTATTATTATAGCAAAATCTATTATTACAAACCTTCCTAGAACTATGAAGATGTTGTAGTTTAAATTTGGTACAGTTAGGTTTAAATTACCATTGCAACCTCTGTTGCAGAATGGCCACATATCGGTAGATTTTTAAACAGCACTGGGATCTACATATTGCTCCATATATTTAAAGTGTTTTATTAATAATTGAATTAAAAATAAATAATTTTTATCATAGATTTCTAGCTCTATATAACACCGTACCTTTGTTACCTCTCTCGAATGGTGCTCACCACCTATCGGTCGATTACCAAACTTCACTGCGCACCACATATTTATAGTTTTTTTATGGCAATATAATTGAAAGTTATTAAATTTTATTATTGCTAAACCTTCCATGAACTATGCAGATGATGTGGTTAAAATTTGGTTCAGATTGGTTTAGTAGTTATCGCGGTGAGTGATAACAACCGAAAAATGGCTTGTCCTACTATCTAATAGTAAAGATTATTTCTTGAGAATTATCTAATTTCTCTCAGCAATAAGTTAAACAAAATTTGTTTGTCTTTCAGATCATTACAGTAATGCAGTGACCTAAAACAACTATACACTTCTTTTAACTTCCATTGTTTTCCTCTCTTGGAAAAGGCAGAAGTAACTCTGGTAGAATCGTAATGTATGCATGACATGTAACGATTGTCTCACCGTCCTTTTGTATTTAAATCCGAAACAATTAGTGAAAGGGGAGTGCCTTTGACAATTATATTTTCCGCTCCACAGTTTTCTGATTTATCATTAATTTATTTTTTCATTTCAATAACAACCCACGCCAGAGGAAGTCGTACATAATATAGCCTAAAATTATGTTTTAACTTGTTTTTTTTTTTTGTTTTTTTGCTTTTTTTGTGTAAATTGAATCTTTCGGTATACTTTCAAGAGGCGACAATTCCAAGTAATATTGTAGTACTAAAACGTGTACAACATAACTTGTGTGAAATTTGGTTTCAATAATTAAGCCGTTTAAGAAATGTTTTCTATGCGGACATTTTAATTTCTTCTACTTAAAATTAAAATTGATTATAATTAATTTCTTGTAATTATTTAATTATAAGTTAATTATTTTTTAATTATGAGCTAATCGTGCAGTTCCTGTGTGATGCGACGTGTTGTAACTAATAGCATGACTAATTACTTTGAATAATCAAATTATCTGGTTGAATGCAACCTTTGAGTGGATATCTTTTCCCTAAACTTCGGTCATTAATTTTTGTTTTTAATAAAATTAAAATAAATAATTATAAATATATGCGTTTATTCCTCAAAATATTCTCTTTTAAAACCAACAGCCTTCTTCCCAAAAAAATCATCCTTCCTGAATCCCAAATTGGATCTTTATAAAACATATTTGCCTTGGACGAGAATCAGTCTATCAGATGTCTCGTCAAATTTTAGACCAAGTTTGTACTAAAAACAAAGTAGACCGACTATCTTTATACACTGGTGTACAAAATTTACCGGCCACTTAAATTTTTTAAAATGGCCCTTGTTGCATTTTTAAGCACAATAACGATCAAAAAAACTTATCAGCTGTAGTAACCCGGTTGCTTCAGTGAAAAAAAGGCGAGGTTTTGAAGTAGGTGGCTTATAGTTTGGACCTTAAATCAATAGAACATTTATTGCAGAAGGTGATACGGCGTTGGAATACTCGTTAATTCCCAAAATCATAATGAAATTTATCAAATAGTCTCCGAAAACCAGTCCTCAGCTCCGAGAAAGGATTCTCTCTCTCTCTCTCTCTCTCTCTCTCTCTCTCTCTCTCTCTCTCTCTCTCTCTCTCTCTCTCTCTCTCTCTCTCTCTCTCTCTCTCTCTCTCTCTCTCTCTTCTCTCTCTCTCTCAAAATTAAAATTAAAAAGCATTTTGAATTTTATTAAATAAGAGAAGGATTTAAATCGAAATGGATAAATCTTTTTTTTTTTCATAATGTTTTTCTTTTCTTACTTCATATCTCATAACAGTTTAATAGTGTTTTCTTGGCTATACACTCAAACTATCTACTAGAGCATTAGTTTTTAAATTAAGATATGATCTTTTATTACAAATTATTGAGTTATTGGAAACTATATTGGATCACACAAATAAATCATATTGTTATTTGTCATATCGTCGACACTATGTATGTATGTAGGCCTTATGGCGAAATTTCGAATCTGAACAATTATAAGACCGAAATCAGTGTCATTTTTACTTATTTCTAATATTTTACCACAAGGTAGGCCACGTACTATACAACTGCAAAATTTAGGCTTTTTTGACACGCAGTAGCACTTTTGGTGTTTCCTTTAAGGAATTTAATGGAGAATATATTTTATTTACATAACATTTGTCGCTAGTTTCTACCGTCTAGGAGCTATATTGGTTTGAATGAAAAAAATGTTACATTTGAAATACCCATGTTAATTTAATTTAATTCTAAAATATAAACCATCCGTTGCTTTACCCAACTTTAATAAGAGTCTTGTTTGAACACAACAACGCTCTTGAAAGCCAGTAACGAACTTGGTTTACTAATAAAACGAAATGCATGATTGATATTTCCAGGATTATGTTGGTTAGAGGTTTGTGGTTTCGGCATCGAACCTATCGGTTTACCAAGCCTTTATATATTTATTATAATTGATTTCCGATATCCGGCATTTTCCCATACGACATATTAAAGGGAGTCTACAGTATCTTGATCGCAGTCTGATGTTATTTTATTTTTTTAACCTTATTTGATAATAATACACACTCCACGCACTTGTCATAATACGTAATTTTCTATATAATGCAATATTGTATTGCTCATCCAGTAATAATTACATATGAAGTAACATATGTAAATGAAAGAATAAACGAGCATTAAAAATAAACCAATTCATCCAAAGAAAAACAACAAAAAAACTGAATAGTTTATAAGAGCATCGTCTGTAAACACAAAATTGACTCTAGGCTTCTCCTTTAAATTCTTTCCTTTTTTTTTTTTCATTTTTTGCTAGGCCATTTTTTTTTTCATGATCTCTACTCCATCTTCTTTTGAGACGCCTCGGAGGGTTATCAGGAATTGAATGCGAAGCAATTTGAATACTAGTGGACATGTGGAGTTTACTTGGAAAGGATAGGTATCTGGTTTGGGCTAAATTCGAAAATGTTAATGGGAAAAACATTGGATTTCAGACAGATCTATAGTTTTTCCCATTTAGGGAAAAATTTAGTTTTTTCACATAAAAAATATCAGATTTTGATTTTAGACAAATCCAAAGCAGAAAACAATTATGTTTAAATTATGTAAAAAAAAAAAAAAATTTTCTTCTCCCAATTTCTATTTGCAACCGTGGAAATTATAATCAACAATCAATAATTTAAGTAATTTGAGCCTTTTAATTTTAAAATGTAAGCAGTAGGTTATAGATAGACATATCTATTGTTTTCTCCAGTCATAGAGAAATTGATTTTGTTCCTTTTAATCTTCTGAATTTTTCAATTATCAATTTTACAGTAGTTATCAATTTTATTATCCTTACGACTTGATTAGACTTTACGAATACCCCTTCCCACCCCTCAAAAGATATCATAAGTCGGTGGCGCTTAAGAAAATGGTATTTCTGAGATAAAAAAAATATAACTTTGTTTTTTGTTTAAAAAAAAAGAAAAAAAGTCGTTTGTATAAACTATATTTTAAGAAACCTAGATCGTGCAAGAAAAGAGAAAAATAAGAGCTTTTACGTTATGTGAACAACCCCTCAAACAGATATTACTCACAATACTCCCCTTGTGTACAACATCGGCTGTCTCGATATTTATGGAAGGGCAGAAAACAATAATGACAGAGCTAATGAGGGAGAGAGCGAGAGAGAAATAGGGAAAGAGAGAGAGAGCGAGGAGGAAGTGGGGAGTGAGGGAATTAGAGGCGGCTAATTGAGGGAGGCAGCTAAGTACGCTGTTTCCGCCCCACCCACCGCCTTCTTAATCGAGCGGAAAACGTATCCAGCTGGCCGAGGAAAATATCAACAGAAGCCTCGATATATCTTCGGGGGTCGGCACGTACTTCTCAGGGCCTTTTAGTCTCTCCTCTACTAGGGGTACTTCTATTGTAGTCCTCTCCTAGCTGAGGGTTCGGGGGGAATGGAAGGTGGTGCGTTTACTCAGCGGGACGTTATAGCAAACCTATTGTACTAAACCGTAACATTTCGGGGGGAAAGTTAAATAATCTTCTGTTATGTTCGGAAGATTTCAAAAGAAACATTTGTCTTCTCAAATGATATTTAAAAACTTTTATTTATATTTATGCCAACGTGTTGACTCTTTTATGTAGTATATAGATTCGTTACACAATAGGTACGTAAAAAAAATGATAAAATAAAACTCGAAATATATTATAGAGGAAACGGTGTAAATATGGGCACCCTCTTTTGTTTTTGATTTAAAGTTACTTTTAACTTGAAAAATTCTAGATTTTTGTCTTTCATTAATCCTCCACCAGTCGCACTTGTACAACACCCGACTTGTTTCCTCTCTTTTGCATTTTTTCTTTTGATTGTTTTAGTGAGCGAACTATTAATTATTCGGAATGTTTTCAATAAGTGGAAACCTATAAAATTAAAAGGTATTTGAATTTTGCAGGAGTTAAACGAGAAAGAAGAAAGAACCAGACAATCAAAATCTGGAGGAGAGTGATTCGGATTTGAGTGAAGAGGAAGTAGAAAACGTGTAAATCATGATACAGATACCGATGTTGAGGGAGAGATGGAGATGAGGAGGAAAAGCGCCAAGGGATTTCTACATTCTATATGTAAAATAACTCCTCCAAATATTTTTTTTCAACAATTGTTCATAAAAAATACTATTATAGACAAGCTAATAGTTATATATACTTAACTGTTATATTGTAAATTAAAATTTTTCTATTTTTAAATTCGTTTTTTATTATTTTAAATCTTAAACATATTTTCATTTACGTTCAAAATATTATTCTCACAGGTAATATATTCTATTTTAAAACTATAATTGTCAAAATATTTTATTCAATAGATTCAATATTAATTTTACCTATAACAAGTTTCTTAAATGCGAGAAGGTTAAACAAATTAACATCTACTATTCTATTTAAAAAACGACGATTTACAAAAAGCTTTCAAAATAACATCAGAAAAAGTGAGGTGAAAATACGGGACCTCTTCAAAAAAGTCACCGAAAATAGTTTAAAACTGGATAAAACAATTCGAACTCCCAATCTTCAATCTGGCTTTTTCAACCCCGGCACAATCACAAAAGATGCAAGATGTCATCTCACCCACATACATGCAAGAGATATGTCGAAGTTTCCCGGGAAAGGGGGTCCATATTTATACCAACTCCATCTAAGAAAGATGGCCACCATCACATGTAACCTAAAAGCGTGCGTGACTTTAGGTATGCTTCAAAATGTGACTTAAGATTCCGATTTCTGGATATCACGGTGAAATTATTTTAAAATAAACATAAGAACATAAAACGAAAACGATTTTACATGTCTCACAAAAGTTAATAGTTCAGAATGAGCACCAATTTGCACAATAACTCACGCTGCATCCACACTAGTTGAAAGAACGGTTCCAACTGCTCACTGCTATCTTATATTAGCAAATGGCTCCATAGACAGTCCTCGCCGCCAGTCTTCAATATCTCCCTCAGCCAATAGGGAGGGGTGCATATATTTATACCAGTGCCCGTTTTTACACATTTTCCTCTAGATATAATAGTGAATTATTAAATTTAATTATTATTGAAAAAAAAAATTAATAATTGATAAAAAAAAAGAAAGAAGTATATATATAAATATAAAGATGGCCATTCCCAGAACTCCAACATACATACTTTTTTTTTTTACAAAATTTCTGGGGCCACTGAAATTTTAATCTGCAAGGTGCGTCATCAGAATGTTTGGAATTGGTTAATGATGAAGAATTATTACATTTATAACTATGTTGTGAACTGTCCTGAGTTTTTTTAATGTGATACAAAATCACGCAATATATAAGAACTCTAAGGGAAGGGGAGTTTTATTCTTTAAAATTCTTTATTTTCGAAGAACTCGTTATTAATTTAGGGTAAATGGTATTTTTTACACCAGTAAGAATCCTTAGAAAGGATAACATGCATATGATTTCTAGTTTTTATGTTTCTGGAAAGTAGTTCCGAATAATCTATTGTATGAATAACACGCTTTCTCAAGCTTTTCAAATGTAAAAAATAAATGATTAGAAAATATTTTTATTAATCAAAATACGATTCGTTCCTCTCGAATCATTTCTGCAGTTCTGTTGGATCCTGGATAAGAACTTCGAAACCTTATTATTAACCATTCCAGGCTTTGTTAAATTAATTTTTTTACAATTTAAAAAGTGGTGAAGGTTTAAAAAAATGGAAATTGGTAGGCTTGAGGTCTTAAGTAAAGAGCGGTTCAGGCAGAAAATCATAAAGAAGCTTCCATTATTCCATAGCGAAAAAACATATCATAACACTGATTTTTTTTACCGTTTTTTCATTTGAGCTTTTTCAATGCCTTGAGGTGGCCACCGATGATCGATTTTCCAACTGTTGTTTTTCGGTAAGATTTCGAACAGTTCTGGAAATTTAATCCACCGAAGTTCACAGGACACCGCCGTCTATGGAAGAAGTCCAGCCACGAACCTCCTTGTCTTCAGGGTGAAATTTCCCTATTTTTCATTCAAAATTTTCAAGTTGTAATCGTATTCCCTCAATTTATGTTTTTGGCTCTTTGCACCCTGTTCCGAACGAATTTCAATCCAAACAAAATTGTATGAAAATCAAGAGCAAACTTGTGAGTAAAGACAGAACTATTTCTAAGTAATGAAATGCTAACATACAAATAATTTTTAGAAATAAATAAAACACCGACTTCAAGATTAAACATATTTGTACAAAGTTGAACTAAAAAGTAAAAAATAATATATTAATTTCTTCGAAACAAAGAAAATTAAACGACAATCATCGAAATTATGGATACTTATATACCTATTCAAAATTTATGATCAGTTATTTTTGAAGTCGTTGCCAGCCAAGAAGGGCAGTTTAATCCTACCTTTGCAACTACTTTCGAATGGAACGAGACAGCGTTGGTGTGGAGACCATCTCTTTTCGAATTCCGTTTTTGTTGGCACCGACTCCAAAAATAACTGATCATAAATTGTGAATAAGAATATAAATATCGATAATTTCGTTGATTTTCATTTAGTTCTCTTTGATTCGAAGTAATTTAAATATTATTTTTTCCTTTTTAGTTCAAGTTTGTACATATGGGTGATTCTCAGATTACGGGCGATTTTTAGTCTAATAATATTAGGGTGGTGAAACATTTTTTCATAATAAAATATTAAATATGAAATAAAAACGAATAATTTGATTTGAAAATTGCTTATAAACCACGAAAATGTCATTAACACGGAGTGTCCCACTCATAGTTTTTTACTAAACATTCGCCACATTGGTTTCGTTAACTATGGCGAATGGTAGTGAAATTTATTTGTTCGCATTAAGGATAACTAAAAATCCTAAATGTTTCATTTTTGTGTTTTTGGTAATAATATAGTTTGTTTATTTTGCTCCAAACTTGGTCCCATCACTATGATGTCATTACCAAGCAAGAAATAAATTTGTAGGGAAATCAGCTTTAAGAAATGGAACAGTGGGGAACTTCATTCAAAATGTAGTGGCACACCTTTTGCTGAAGACCAGCCATAGCAGCTAAGCGATAGCCAGTTCGGTAGTTCCCTCACAAGTCTTTACAACCTGAGAAATGAGTCACGTACATTTATTGTTGTCATTACCACGACTAATATTATCACTCTTGCTTTTCAAATTGTTTCATTGGCTTTGTTTTAATTTTGACTGTCATTTGTTCCTAAACGGTTAGCACAAGTAATATTTTTTTTGTTTTAATCGTAGTGGTTTGTGCCGAACAAAATGCATGCAAATGTCATTACCAAGTGAAAAACCCATGTCATTCTCACGCCCGAATTATTAGCGCGGTAATGACATAAACTTTAGGTTAATGAACATTTTTATTAATTTTTATTTCTTTCAGTTATTTTTTCTTTAACCCAGGCACCCAACGACAAAATGACTGGTCCCAAGTCGAAATTAACTGCTACTGATAAAAATTGCAATAAAAAAGTTTTGTAGACAGAAGATCCCAAGTACGAACTGATTCCTTTTATTAAGCCTTGTTTATTCAGTTTTTCTTTTGTACAATTGCACTTATTTCCTCACCTCAAATGTATTTTTGATAGAATGATTTCAAGTGATTTTCATTACCAAGCTGAAATTGTCATTAGCAAGATCCAGTTTGTCATTACCGCACTTTATTAATTTTAAAATTCCAAATTTCTCCTGAAAAGTTTTGATTTTAACCAATTGTATTTTTCAAAAGCTGAGAGGCAATAGAAGCCGTCGGTAGTTATAAATTTTTAATTTAATAAAGTCTAAATTTTTAAAAATATGATACTCGAAATTGCCCGTAATCTGAGAATCATTCATAAAGGTTTAATTTTCAAGTAGGTTTTTTTTTTTTTTTTTTTTTTTTTTTTTTTTTTTTTTTTTTTTTTTTTTTTTTTTTTTTTTTTTTTTTTTTTTTTTTTTTTTCTAAATATTATTATTATTTTTTTCAGTTTTTCAGTTTTTTGAGGGGTCAGTGGTAAGTGAGTTATTTTTATGCCGTCCTTCGGAAGGGACGTAAAATGGGGGTTAAATTTCCAATGAAATACTTTGAATTTGAGTTCGAGTTATAAAGGCGATGGCTTGCAATATTTCGATTCATAGAGGTGGAAGTCTTGAAGTCTTTTGACCCCTATTTTCAGTTCGACTTATTCAAACAATTTTTCACGTTTTTTGCCTGAGATCGACTCATTGAGGGGAACTTTACGAGTGATATGATTGCGACCGTAGATTTTTTCGACTAATTTAAGAAATCGGCTTATCGAAGTTCGACACTATATGGCTGTATATGTAAATTAATAATTTAGATTGAGTTACAATGGAGAAATATGTTTATTGTGAAAGGTTATATAACAGTGATTTCTTATTAACGTTTTTTTGGGACCTCCTCTGAAGTCTGACCTACCGATAAAAATATAATCGTCAAAATTGATTTAAAAATTGAGTAATCGTGTAACAAACATACAAAAAAAAATAATAAAAAATTAAAATATAAATAAAAATTGAAGTCGGTTAAAAAATGGATAGTAAAGTGTTTTATTGTCAAGTTTATGTTTATATTATTATGCAGTACCTCATATATCTTTGGTTATTTCTTATTTATGGTTATTCGTTAGTTTATGAGCGGGACTATAGTATTATTAATTTATTTGATATGGTTATTTTCTTAATATAACTAATTTTTTTTTTCGAAGTTTTGGATTAGTTTGCGTGCTAATAATATATCTTCATTCACTTCACTAAATCTTCTAGACTAAATACATTTAACTGTAAAAAAAAAAAAATTAAATATGGAGTCTGAACGCTACAGATCGACGGTTTAAAGTCAGGATCGTTCGAAACCGGAAAGCTCCAAGGATGTAGCGTGGACTGTAGAAGGATAAAACCACTTTTAATCAGGGTTCGTGCTGAGGGGGTCCTTGGAGGGAAGATGATGAATTTATGGTGGCTGGCAGTTCAATCAAACAAGGCGATAACAATGGACATAAAGCAGCAAGAAGTGGCACATAGCGAATCGCACATGACCTCCTTCAGTATCGGTATAGTCTCGAACTGAAAGAGCTGATGGCGATTTTTAGCTGCAGAGGATTATGCAGTACAATATATATTTAAGTATCGAAATATAAATTGAAATCAGATAGAAAATTTTACGACAGTTCCTCGGTCAGAAAAATGATGGAAAATATGTTTTGTTATATAACATTTGTAGCGAGGAACTACTGTCTAGGAGCTATATTGGTTTGAATTCAAAAAAGTCAGTTTAAAACCTGCTTTCTCTCAACTTTCTTTATTTTGAATAATGACTAATTGTTAATTTAGTAATTGATTGAATTAATCTGATACTTTTAATTATAAATTGGAAAAAAACATTAAGCTATAGATAGACATAGGTATCAATAATCTTTTGTTTTTTCCAGTCAGGGAGAAATTGAGTTTTTGTTATGATAATATATTTTTAAACCGACATACCGGTATTGTTTGTTTGTTTGTTTATTTCGTTTAACGTCACTTTATGCTGCTACGGCTAATCGGACGATGCTACGGTGGGAGTCCTAAATTTTGCCTATCCAGGTATAATTAGGATAGGGATCTTTAACGAGTACCTGACATCGCACAGGCTCGGGACCCCCATTTTACGTCCCTTCCGAAGGACGGCATAGCTAAGGATTTTTACTCCCTTTAAAAAATCCTAAGGTCATCTGCCGGGCTGCGAACCCGCGATCTTGGGTTTAGTAGGTTGCTATGCTAACCACTACGCCACAGGTGACCCCGAGATACCGGTATTGAGAATCGAGAATCCATGTTATGGTAACGGTAATGGAATTGAGAATCGATATATTTAGGTTACGACAAACCACTAAAATGAAGTAACTTAATATAAATAAAATGAGGAAAATATTAGGCCCACAAAACACAGTAGAAGGTTGGAAGTTACGAAGTAATGATGAAATATATATCAAAATGCAGGAAATATGTCAGATGTAATGAGAAAAAGAAGATTGATTTTTGGCCACTTATATCGAATGCCTGTAGTAGATTGACCAGTAAGATTTTCAGATATCTGTGGGGTAAGAAATCAACAACAAGCTGGATCAAGGAAGTAAAAAGGGATTTAGAAAAAAAGCAATAGAAAAATAAAAGAAATAAATAATAGAAAAGACTTTCGGCAAAAAGACAAAAGGAAGGATTAGGAAAGTGAAAAAGACTGGTACAAAATGGTCTGAGGACAGAAAGAGGAAGCATGGTTAACAGATGAAAGCATACTAGAAAAAAAGAAAAGAACAAGGGAGAAAGAATTGAAATTGGCTAGTGGTCCTCTGCTGGAACATTCGAAAGAAGAAGAAGTAACCTAAAACAGTTGTTCAACCTGAAAGCTCATATGCCTCTGAATGTTTGTTTCTCAAAAAAAAAAGGAGAAATTAAAAATATGGAAAAGATCGAAAGAAAAATATTGAGGAAAATGTTTTTTTTTTTTAATAACAATTTATTGCAGTTTACAACTGTACAAAATTTAAACATCAACTAAATGTGCTGTTAACTATTACAATAACGTGACAAAAATCGAAAAAAACTACTCATCAGTAGCACTTTAATAAAAATTCTACACTAGAAGGTCTCTGGGCCATATTCTTTTCAGACGCCTCGGAGGATTATCAGGAATGGTGAGGGAAGCAAGTTGGAAAATTAGGGGATTTGAGTGGTTATGGAGCTTATTATGAAAGGATAGATATCTGGTTTGGGCTAAATCAGCATCATATGGAACATTAAGATCTTTATGGATAAGTTTATTGGTGACAAAGTTTGAGCTAAGTCACTAGGATTTTTCGAAGGATTTTGGATTGTAAGGATTGGATACGAGATGAATTGGATGGTTTAGTGGAGTCCCAAAGCCCAACTCCCTACGTCCAGATAGGTCTAATCACAGTCATGTATATTAGTCTTATGTAATTAATTGGGAACTTTGAACGTTTGTCTAATAAATGTTGAAGTAATCTGTAACGACGTGCAGTTTCTTGTCTTTTTTAGAGGAAAATATTAGGAACAATAAAGACTGAAGAAGGTTTTAAATTAAAAAGTAACACAGAAATATTGAAAAATATTGAAACATTAAGTGATGCAATGAGGTAACGTAGATTGACATTCTATGGACATTTAATGAGGATAGGTGAGAGAAGACTAACAAAAAGAATTATCCAACACAGCCTTCAAAAACATAAAACGAATACACAGAGGGTATGATGGTAAAAAATATAAAACAGGATTCAATTTTGGACAGAGACAAATTTCGATCAGCAGTCAAAAAGATCAAATTTCCAGTAGTTAAAACATAAATTAATAGACAGTAGTCAGATGAAAGGAGGAAACAACAGGTCTGATGAGATGAAGTATTGGAAAGAACGGAAGAGTAAGAAATAAATTGTTGAAAGTTGTCCACAGATGGCCGAATTCGAAAGAAGAAGAAGAAGTAAGAACGCAAAATTATTGAAATACTGAAATAATATGGTCATAAGCTAATCCAATGTTTAACTTGCATTGATAGAAAAAAATTAACAAGGAAACAAATGCATTCCTCCACACAGATTATGTACATAATAAAATAAATATATAAATAATTAAATTATAAAAGGAAACTATCGATAAGAACAAGAAAGGCGAGAGAGCGGCGTGGGAGCTGGCGTGAAAGTTGACAAGGCGCCGATTACAGGACCTTGGGCGGACGTTGTCAGGACGGCTAGTGCACTCCGCGATCTGGGTCGATCTCTAGGCTCTGGGGGTACCCGGGTCTGCGGGGTGGGTTCGCAGCTCTGTGGTCGCCAGCAGCTGGTACCGGCAAGTACTTCCAATTAGGGGGAGTAATCTCCTTATTACGCTCATCAGATAATTGGGGCACTGACTTCAGAGGAAGCTTAACTTCGCAATCGCTTTTCAACAGGGTCCAGAGTATAAGGACTTTTCTCAGCGTACATCGATCATTATCTAAACTATTATATAAAAGGATAAGCCATTTTTCGTTTGTGATCACTAACCATTAAAACTGCTGAACCAATCTTTACCAAATTTTAACCACGTCATCTTTATAGTTCCAGAAAGATTTAGAAATAATAATTACAGATTATATGTGATAATATTTGGATAACAGTAAAATTGGAAAATTGCCCGATAGATGGCGAGCGTCATTCTACATGAGAGGTTACAAAGGTACGGTGTTATGAGGCCAGTCATTTTAGAAGTTTTAAGCCCTAATCTGCAATAAAATTTCTAGTGAGCTGAATTTTTGTATACACCTTTATTATGGCATTTTAATGAACATGTGAAAAATCGACATTGATATCGTGCCTGCTAAACAAGTTATAAAGGTCAAAAGGTCAAAAATCAGGTTTCGCGAAAATCTAGCTGTCAATTGAGTTCTTAACAAAAATTGTTCATCGTGCAATTGCCTACAAAAAATTCGTATTGTATTTTTCTGTAAGATCAACCATTTTTTCAGCAGACACGTTAAAACGTTTCGCAATTTTCCCCATTTCGACAAAAATCCACCATACATAAGTGAACTCATATATAAGTAGTTTGTAAAAAAAAAGTTCTAGATTTTTTGAAATCTCTTTCGAAAATTCCAGCAGTCACAAGAGGATCTATTATTCGCTAGAAAAGCTTACAACCCTACTATTTTTTTTCAATTAAAATTTTATTTCGACAAAAATTACAATCAACTAGAACTAAGGGCAATAAGTATTGATTTATAAAAAAATCATACACCTACAATTGGTCATCGGTTTTGATTTAATGTACTACGTCCGTCATTGAAAAGAAAATATTTTTTATTAACGGCGGGTTTCATGAAAGTGGTGTGTTCTAAGAATAAGAAATAATTGACTAAGAACCTTTACTTAATAGAGACCGAGTGTATCAGAGGAGTGTCTTTTGAACCCAGAAATGTTTCAGCTCATAACTTGATATGAACGTGATTCAGGGAATAAAGAATCCAGTGACTTACCCACTGTTACTATAAAACGTCTAAATTTCATTCACATTTCCCATAAAATAAGCTTGTAACTTTAAAGGCGAGTAACGTCTCCATTTCTGCAATTAACAACTTTTTTTTTTTTCTAGTACCTCTTGTAAGTTGCAAAATATTGAATTTTAGAAAAATTCCTATGTCCTAGAAACTCAATGAATTTCCCTCACATATTTTGGAAAAGCCCGCCAAAGCATAACGATGATTCCACTATATTTCAGGCTGGCAACACTGTAGAAGCTTTCCGCTAAACTGAGGGTAACCTAACTTGCAACAAATTTCCTTTGTTAGTTTTCCCAACTTTGTGTCAGTTCAAGTATTCGAATGATGTTATTTGTCATTCTATTTCCCTCACACAGTGATTTTTTAGAGAAGATAAGTTTGATTCTTGTTTTCTTTGCACTGAATATGTTCCCATGTAGTTTAGAGCTTCATTTGTTTTGAAATGCATGTGGTGTAGTTAATTTTAAATCAAACTCAAAATTCTATTTCCCCTCAAAAGTGAGGGAAATAGATTACAATAGGAAAAACTATACGTGAAATAAGATGAAAAAAGAACTTTTATATATATTTTTACTATTTAAATTAATCTAATATAATATTCATTATATTAATCTAATGCTCGGTTTTTTTTTATTTTTTATTGAAAATAAATTACATAAAGCCAAACTAGGCTAATAAAAACATAGGTACATGTTTGGATACACATCCATCTCATGTGAAATAGTAATTAATATGGAGGAATCTATAAACAAGTAAATAATGCAAATTTGATAAAACAGTAGGAAAAACTAAAAAAAAACTACACAACAAAAAAAAAACAATACTAGTTCAATTTACAATTATGTTTAATTTTATGAATTATAATAAATAATAGATAAATTATAATGTAAGCCAAGTAATAAAGATTATAATACACAACTTAAAATTACAAAATATAAACAAAACGATAATAAGACTACTTTCGTGATATAATACAAAATAAAACTTTTATTTATAAATTTATGGTGTAAAAATGTTTACACTACTCTAATTTATATACTATTATGTTATTTATAGAAATTAATTGTTTTTTTTAGTCTTTAAGTAATATGTGTTTTGTCCGTTTGTTCTGTATCTTTTTAGAGATTTTTTGTTGTAATTACCTATTTCTTGGATATATGTGTTTCCAGATATAGCAGTTGATATGAAAAATGAGTTTGTTTGGGACTGAATGTGTTGTTTGATTGTGGGTAGATTGAGATCAGTGAGCATAGTGGCAATTCTTGTGTATTTGGGCTAATTATTTATGATTCTCATACAAATATTTTGTATGACTTCCAGTTTTCTGTAATTTGTATTACATGTATTACTCCAAACAGGTGATGAGTAGGTTATGATAGGTCTGATTACGGATTTGTAAGTATTAATTTGTTTCGATTGAATAAAGTAGAGTGCTTATTGAAGTAAGGGGACATTTTACTGATCAGATTTTTTATTTTGTTACATTTTTTATTTACATGTGCTGTAAATGTGAGGGGTCGGTCTAATTCTACATCAAGATAAATGCTCGATTTCAAAGTTTAAATTGTATTCTTATGTCTTACCATTTTAAATTCTCTATTTTTTGACTGTTCTTTCAAGTTTTATGTTTAAATATTTATGTAGTGTTAACTGATATATTTTAATTGACTAATTGATTTCATACCCATTAAAAATTATTTTGTACTTTAAATATTTTATGAATTGAATTGTGAGTTTTTTTTGTTTTCCTCGCACCCTCTCAGTTTCCATCTCTTTCTTGATTTTTATCATGATTATAAATGTGCGTATAGACTAAATTATATGAAGGGATTTTTCGCCAGTACTATAGACAATTATAAAACATAAAGGAAAACTTTTTTATACAAAAATTTTTTCTAATGGAATCACAATGTCAAAATTCCAAAAAAATGATAGAATGACCCATATACTGTACTAAATTAATAAATAAATTATCGGCCTCTGATATCTGAAAACAGCCTATGAACTAGACTAATTATGGGAAGAATGTTTGACTAATCCTGAGAATTTTTTTTTTTTGCATCCATAATTCGTATAAGATTTCACCACTATTAAAGATGAAACCATAAATACGGACTATTAAAGAGGTCTGAAAAAATAATTGACAACCTTAGGTGGAGTCATGAAAAATAATGGTAGCTCATTTTCTAAAAAACTCAATGTTTTTATGTTTTTCTTCCACAAGCGGTATTAAATACTTCATTTCTTATGGAGAAAAAGAAACAAAAATAAATCCAATCAAGGGAAAAACGATGTTTGACGACTAAATCACTCCCCTCATCGACTCCAGCAGATAATTTAGCCGTCGGGTAACAATTTCCAAGACGTGACTACTAATGAATCCCAATTAAGGAAGTGGAGATAAGAAACCAGTTTGCCATCTTTGTGTATCGACAAAAAAGGCTGAAGTGTTTCATAATGTCAAGTGGTATGATCATAAAAAAAGAAGAAAAAAAAATGAAATTAAATGAAATCGAATGCCTTCATATTTTCCTTCGTTTATCTCAATAACACTATCACTATGCTATTTTAATTTTATTGGTTTTTTGAAAATTGATCTATTTTTTGTCATATTTTTTCTAATCCTTACCTCAATTGTTTTTCACGAATCTTCATTGAAAATTTAATTTACAACAAAAGATTATAAATGATCATATATCGATTCCGAATGTCGAATAGATGATCGAAAGTCGATTCCTAGAAACCGATCGAAACCCCTGAATTCGGCGAAGGTTCGTGATAATTATTTAATTATTATTTTCAATTTTCAATTCTAATGGTAAAAATAGAACAAATACAAAATGTAGAAATATTGGGTTGACCGAAAATTAATGCAATTATAGTTGTGGTGGATCTTGGCCTCCTAGATTTTTCTTCTCCATCTATCTCTGTCCTTCGCTTCCATTCTCCAATTTCTTATTCTCAATTAACGCGGCATCTTTTGCTACTTCATCCTCCCATCTGCTACGTGGTCTTCAACTTTTTCTCTTTCCAGCCATTTTCAGATCAAGCAGTTTCTTTGGCATTCTATCTGCTGTCATTCTTCTGATATGGCCAGCCCACCTTAATCTCTTTACTTTAATGAAGTTTACTATATTTTCCCTTTTTAACATGTTATCTATTTTTTCATTCGTTTATATTTTCCATATTCCGGCTACATGTGTTGCGCCGCATATTCGTCTTATTACCTTTCAGTTCCGGGGCGTCATTTTGGGCTAAACACGAAGTTTCAGCTCCATATGTAACTACAGGTCTTATTAATGACTTGTATAGTTTTAGTTTAGTTTTTCTAAACAACAGTTTAGACTTCAATAACTTCATTGCGTATAGCAGGGCCGGTTTCCTGCCATAATTCTCATATCAATTTCACTGCTGATCTTATTTTCATTATTGACCGAAAAGCCAAGGTAGACGAAGCTATGTAATAACATTTTCAAGCATTAAATCGAGGATTTCAATGTAGAGCACGGATCTTCTATTTTCCGCTGAAGACATTTTCAAGAATTTAGTTTTCTCTTCATTTATAATTAGCCCTACTTTTGAACAGCTTTTATAAATTATTATAGGTTTCTTTAAATGCTGCTTCACTTCTAGCAACTATGGCAAAATATTTGCCACATTTTCTCTGCAATAGTACCAGCCGCGTCTTTTACTGCATCTTGTAAAGCCGTATTAAATAGAATCGCGGATAGCGCCTCACCTTGCCGCACTCCAGTTTGCACTACAACGGCTTCTCCAACTTTATTTCCGATAATAACTTCAGAGGTGGCATTCTGCATTGTCATTCTAATTAGTTTTATAAGTTTTATTGGAATACCGCTTTTCTCTAGGCTAATATACAACTTTTCTCTATCAACACTATCAAACGCCTGCTTATAACCTATGAATAAAAGGTTTAAATAAACATCGTATTCATAACATTTTTCCGTAGATTGGTGCAGTGAAAATATTTTATCTGTTGTACCTCACCCACATTTTTTTGTAGTGGAATATATTTTTTTATTATTATGGATAAATTGAAAAACGTATTTTCCATCGAATTTTGAATATGAAATTTTATATCTCTTAAAAAGTTGCCTAGGTGTTCAAAAAATTATGGTTGGTGAGAGGTCTGAAGAGTAGAGTAGAGAAAAGAGAAAATCCAAAGGATTGTCCATTTTGATGACTACACCACCCTCTTGTATTTTAAAAATTAATATCTATATTATACTGTTTAAGTCAGCTAACGTTCTGAATTTTTAGCTAATTGGCATAGAATTCATCAATCCTAAATATGTATTCCTACTAACTCGATATCCGACAACATGATAGTCGATTTACTGAAAAAAGTTCCTGGCTCTGAAGATTTTAGTGATACTGATGTTGGGTGATTGGATGAGGCAGGATGTAAAAAAGCACCTTCTTCCAGATAATGATATCGTCACGATGATAAAAGAAAAACGAGTATGACTCCACAAGCGAAGACTCGGATAAACAGGAGGAAGAACTGAAAATGAGTCACAGTGAAGGTTCTAAAGCAGCACCAATTTGTATACTTTATCTGATGAAGCTGAAAGGAACAAAATTCAGTGAACGAAACAAATGAATATTATTAACTCTTTTTGGACCAAAGTAAACTCCATGAAGTTAAATTTAACATAAATTTGTGTTCAGGTATTTCATAGTTATGGCGTAGTAAATTTAGGGTGTTGAAAAATAAGAGAAAAATTTATTATTTATATCATGTCCAAGTCGTTTTTATCTCTTACTACCAATGAGCTGGTATTCCATAAACTATACTGGACTACACTGTACTTATACTGCAATTAATATATTTATATATTATAATAATTACCTTATTATAATTAATAAGGTTCTTTTGTTCAACATTATATTTAGGGAATAAAACATCACTGTGTTTGTTCTGAAATGTTTACAATAACTTAAATAAATTTAAGGCAATCTTGATAATATACATTTCTCAGTAGAGTAAGGAACCTCGGATCATTTTTATGGGCTGTATTTGTTAAAAGTTATTTTTAAATGTATCTCATATTCGAAACACGAATAGTACATTGTAAACAGAATAATGCAATGACTATAAATAACTAACACGATAATCTTACAATAAGAATAAAAGTGCTGGGGGCTGGAAGCAATGTCCCGTGAAACGAGACCTGAGCCTACCTGTGGGCAGGTGTCTCTTCCAAGCCGCCATCACCTGCTTCATGGGCTATTGTTTTAGTGTATATTGTGTCAATATTGTTCCTGTGAATAGTAAACAATGATCATTTCGCAAAACTATTAAATATAATAATAAATATAGTAATGGTGAACAAAGTCTTAAACGTTATTAAGTTATAAGTTATTATTTTTTATTATATATATGTATATCGATTTATTAAAATTTACAACTATACAAATGTGTACATCAAGTAAATGAGCTGATAACGATTAAAATGACATGTAACAACTTGAAAAGAACTACTCATCGTAGCACTTCACTAACATTTTACACTAGAAGATCTCTAGGCCATCTTCTTTTCAGATGCCTCGGAGGATTATCAGGAATGGAGTGGGAAGCAAGTTGAGAAACTAATGGATTTGAGTGGTTATGGAGCTTACTATGAAAGGATAGGTATCTGGTTTGGGCTAATTCAGCAACATATGGAAACATTAAGGTCTTTATGGATAAGTTTATTGGTGACAAAGTAAGGTGCATTGAGGATTTTTCGAAGGATTTTGGATTGTAAGGATTGGATACGAGATGAATTGGATGGTTTAGTAGAGCCCCAAAGCTCAACTCCGTTCGTCCAAATAGGTCTAATAGCAGTCATGTTAATAAGTCTTTTGTAATGAATTGGGAAGTTTGATCGTTCGTCTAGTAAATGTCAAAGGAGAGAAGACAGGCAACATCGAAGAGAAAAAAGTATTGGAGGAAGCGCAAAGAAGCTTCCACGAAAAAATAAATGATTACAGGTACCCCAAAGTGAATGATTCGAAAAAAAAAAAAATTGTAAAAATATAAGGTACTATTTCTGATCCCAGACACTCCAATCCCATATCATAAACCTTCAAGAATGGTGTTAAAAATGGAGAATCAAAATAAAACCAAATAAATCCCATCAAATAACCTTTACTCTTCGTCGTAAACCTATGACTTCCTGTCCTACAGTATCCTTTAATGATGTTCCACTAATCCCTGTTGAACAGATCCGCTACCTAGGACTCCATCAGGACAAACGTCTTACTTGGAATCTACATACAAGACTAAAACAAGAAACTGCCCGTCGTTTTCGTTTACTTGACAAACGTTCAAACCTTCGAATTAACTACCAAAGAGTCATTTACATAACAATAATTACACTGATTTGGAAATATGGAGTTGAGCTTTGGGCTCTACTAAACCACCCAATTCATCTCGTATCCAATCCTTACAATCCAAAATCCTTCGAAAAATCCTCAATACTCCTTACTTCTTCACAAATAAACTTATCTATAAAGACCTTAAGGTTCCATACGTTATTGATTAAGCCGAAACCAGATACCTGTTTATAGTAAACTCCATAATCATTCTAATCCACGAGTCTCTCAACTTCCTTCCCATTCTATTCTCGATAATCCTCTGAGGCGTCTGAAAAGAAGATGCCCGAGAGACCTTCTTATTTAGAATTATTTTCTTTTTATTGAAGTGCTACTAGTGAGTGGTTCTTCACATGTTATTGACAAGTCATTGTAATAATTTCCTCAAATTTACTTATTGTACATATATGTATACAGTTATAAATATCAATAAATAATTCATAAATATATATATATACCAGAATTTAAGTTTTTTAAATTTATAGAGGTTTAAGCATGTGGAATTTACAATGGAGTTAATTAAAGCTTCATAAAGCTTATGTTTCATCCGCATAGTTAATCGGCACACGACTTCTGTTCAGTCAACATCAAACATCAAACTAGAATTTGCAAGACTATTACCCTTCCTTCAATTTCTTACTGTTGAAACGCGAAATAAAATTGTAACAGTTTATTGGCTAATGAAATAGATAGATTTAAATAGATAGAATCTAAATTTAAAAAAAATCTGGTTGCCTTTCCAATACAGAGAACTGTACCCACATCAATCAATCTTATAACAGGAATCTCTCAGGCTGAACAGCGTGAGGGGTTCAACTGTAGGGTCGGCATTTTTCATTCCCCTCTCCCCTAAATTTTCTTCATTCACGATTGTTGGTACTGTCACAGCATGGATAATCCTAATTTAAATGATAAATTGTGTCTTTTCAATTGTTACGAATGTTCTCATTGAATGATACAAAATCGGAGTGATTGGCTAATAAATTGGCGTTTAAACATTAGGTTTAAATATTTAACAAATCGTTCAATGAAAGGAAAATCATGTCCGAAAGTCGGGCGTTGTTCTTTTGTCACAATTACCTAGTATAAAAATAATGATGTCTTTATTGAACAATATACAATAAAAACTAGTACAATGAAGACTACTCTTGGCATTTGCTATCAGCAACATACGCTGATGATTAACTAGACATTTATGACCCCACCATTACACCATTAATTCTTTAACACCACTTAACAATACAACAAGAATGGTTCAAAAAATGGAAAATAAAACTAAATTACACCAAATCACAGCACATCACCTTTACACTCAGACATGACTCTTGTCCTCCCGTCTTCTTCGACCATCAACCCTTAACGGACAACTGAATTTCATTACATAGGACTTACTTTCGATAAAAGAATAACCTGGTGGCCAAAAATAAAATAAAAACGTCTCAGTCTAAACAAGTGACTAAAACTTGTGTATCCAATACTTCATGAACGGTCGACATTAATACTCCGACAACGACTGAATACATACACTTACTTACTTAAACCCATATGGGCATACGCCACACAAATATACGGGACTGCAAAAAATATGCACCTTGAAAAAACACAAATATTTCAATAAAAATAACCAGACTAATCACGAAATCACCTTGGTATATCTCAAACCACACACTTCACTCTTAAAAGTACCCACAGTAAACGAACATATACATAACATTTATAGACGATATCAAGGCAGACTTATTGGGCATAATAGCATACTCATTAATGACATGGCCACGACTGGCATACCTGGAAATACTCTCAGAAGGCTTAAAGGAAGCTGGATGAGAGATTTACTGCACTGTTGAGTGCTAGTCTCCTACACGCCTATCAGGTCTGAGCAACTTTACTTGAGGTTACTCCAATAACAGGTGTGAATAAAAATTTGAAAGGGAAAAAAATATCATGATATATTTATTATTTTAGTAGCTTATCAATTTGGAAAAATTATGCATTCCAAGCTGAATGTGTGCTACAAAAAATAAAGCTGATGAAGTAGATTGTCTCTTGAAGCAAAACAGAATATCAATGTGAGATCGACACAACACTTTCCCAGCTAATTAAGTTCTGATTCGGGAAACTATCATTAGTTTGTAGGTAAATAAGGATAGTGGAGCTGAGGGCTGTAAAGGTGAGGGCGCAGGACAGTATCTAGTAGCGTAAGAAGTTTTGAAGCGAATCAACCTTAAATTTATTTTATGTGTAGTTAAAGTTTCTGATTTCAGTATCTGTAAAGTTACATCTGCTGGCCAATAAATTTCTGATAATTAGAAATTTTCTATAAAAAGTATCCCTGCCCAACCTCAGCCGATGCTAGTCCGTGGGGGACTGAGCTGTTCCCTAGAAGATCGGCTAACTTCGTACATCATCGTAGACTGGCGCCAGCGTAGGCGGACTGACTTCACTATTTATTTTTACGTATTTTTGTTTCTTAAAGGAGCTTTCAGAATTTATTTTAATGCTCTTTAAACCAAGATAAAAATTGTATGCTCTAAATAGAAGTATTTTAAGTAGCTCATGAACTAGGCTCTTGATGGTCAGTTATTTTTAAACTTATGACCAGTACGTCGTTGGTAAGGATTATTAATATCTGGTTTTGATTAAAAAAAAAAAAAAAAAAAAAAAAAAATGTAATACTGAAATATCAAATTGGCAACGTATTTATCTACAAATCAATATTGTCAAAATTTGGATATTATAGAGTTCTTAGTTATGGGTAGCAATTTACAAAGTACACTAAATTTTTATCTATCAATTTAATTTACTGAATCGACTTTTTCCTTTTAATAATTGTTGATTTTTAGTGAGGGGTTTGCTTATCCTACGAAATGGTTATTCATTTAACTCTTAATTTTAAATTAATTTTTCCTCGTTTCACTTTATTTATAATTAACTAAAATGAGATTAAAACAAATTATTTTTTTAAATACAATCCATTAGCCATTCAAACTTCACAAATTATAATTTTCTCAGATGTTATCCAATACAACTCATACTATTCTCAATTACAATCATATATATATAAACTAAAAACAAAATAATATAAATGTACATACTAAACATAATGGAATTAATAAAAATAACAGTTAACTCAAATTTATATGCAACCATTTTTCATTCTTTAACTAATTTTAAGTTATCAAACAAATTTTCTTAAATTTATTTAAAAATTCTATGTGAATATAGACAACAAATTTTAGATCCCCTACAAACTGTTCTATACAAATAAATAGTACACAAAAGAATAATTTCATCCCGACAAATGGTTAGCAGAGTAATATATTAAGATACTTCAAGAATATTTATATCGGAAAAATCAGATATTATTGAACCTGTTGAGTGATTATTTCCTTTACTATATTGATAGAAAGAATAATTCAAAAGAGTGGAAATTTACAGTTATTTTCCCTTAATTGCTATACATTAAGCTAAAGAAGAAAGTTCACGCCAAACATAATTCCTGGAATGTATTTTACAAGACAGTAAGGTAGGGATAGAATTGAAAGTATTTTTACACATTTGGGTTGTAGAATTTAAAAGGAATTCTATTAATTTTTGTTTAAGTTAATTTTTTTTTTAAATATATTTAATTTATAATATATATATATATATATATATATATATATATATATATATATATATATATATATATATATATATATATAAAACACAATTCACAGCGCTATTACATCATTGCTATTTCTGCATAGATTAGGTCATAATTTGCATGTTATCGTAGTTGCTGCAGTATGGTACAGTTAATTAGAGCTTATTCTTTTTATTTTTAATTTACGAAAAAGGTTCATTATTGTCAGAAGCACTATAATTAGCCTATTATTCGAAAAGCTGTGTACATTACACAATTTACATAGTAATATGTGCAAGGCAGATACATAATAATGAACTAGGAAATATTATCTTAACGTTGAAGATAGTTTTTCTCTACGTTGATAAAAGGTTTATGTTATGTTCGAATTAGTGAAAATATTTCTTAACTAGAAACTTTCCAACAACAACCCCATTTTTTTTTTTCTAACTGTTAGAAATCGTTTTCATCAAAAACTTCAAAAATTTATAGTTGTTTGTTTCGACTAATATAGTTATGACATCCGTATAGAAAACTTTTCTAATTCATAAACCGTGGGGAATAAAATAGAATAGAATGTCAATAAGTTATAAATGGTGCTGTAAGTCTGTAATATAGAATATTTATTTATACATGGTAACGAAACAATGCCTTATGTATTTTAATATATTTTTTTTGTTTTTATAATTTTTTTTTCACCATCAAAAAAAGGAACACGTGAAAAAATGTGACACGCCCTCGAAATGTATTATAAAAAATATAAAAAGTCGTCCTATACGTTTCAAAAAGCCAAAATCAAATAGAGAGATCGTATACGGTTGGAAAGGGCTTCTCAAGAGCAATCGAATGGTAATAATAAAACACCATATGACCAAGTCAAGCAGTGCCGGGAACGAACATTTTTAGGTATTTTGCTGCGTATCCAGATTTGAAATTGGTATAACTTTTGAGTCGGAAAAGCTACTATATTCGTTTGATATTCAATCGTCAGCTGTGGTCAAAATCTACCGATTGTGTATAATATATTAGTTTAAAGTAGTGACAGTGAATATAATAAGGTGTTTGAATAAAAAAATATTATCAAACATTTTGTGATAGTGTCCCTGATTAACAATTGTTTTATACTTATTAATGCACTCAGAAGACATCTCTACTGATACAATCATCAACCGATCTGATTATTTGGCAATCAGCAAAACTTAGAGGGAAAATTCCATGCCAGTCAATATTCCTAGCTTTGAACTGAGATTATATTGTAATACCGCTAAGAACAGACAGATTTCAACATCATCGCTTGCGGTATCATCAGTCCAGGAAATAAACGACGCAACACCTTCTGCCTAGTAAACGTAACGGTCAATGCATCTTCAAATTCGACCTCGGATGTGTGTATATCCACCCAGCCACAGCATTAGCAGAAATTAAACTCTTTATGCTACGGTCGTTGTTTAAATATTCCAACAGGAGTATTTGCTCGCTCACAATTTATGCAGGAAGGGCTTTTCAGCTCTTTCCTTTTCAAGCAATCCTTTATTATGTGACCGCTACATGCACACCAGATGCAGACTGGTACATCAGCTGTACAAGACTGTACATCAGCTGTACTGTGACCGTAACCTTGACACTTAGTGCACCGAGGGGCGTCGAGGTAGTCCTTGAATGTTATCGTCCACCATCCTCCATCCATCTTGCCCATTTCCAAAAGCATGAAACGGACCATTGGATGCACTTCCAACACCCAATTTTTGGTGAAGCCATTTCTAGCTTCTGAGGAGAAAAGTGGACGGAGATCATTCTTGATAAGAGGAGTGGAGCCCGGCTTCTCGGGCATTCTTCCCCATTAAAACTTCACTAAATCATCTGAAGTCCAGGAGTGAGGCACACCATGCACTTCCATTCTGGGTTTCTTCCTGAGGGCTAATTTGGCTTGCAGGCCTTTTTCTCGCAGTCCTTGACATCCAATAACTTTGGTAGCGTCGCTAATATCATCCATTCGAACTAGCACCGAGCCGGCTTTTGTCGCTCGGACTATAGCAGCTTTTACTCCTATTTCCTCCGGTGATGGCAACCCGTTGATTATATCTACTGGACTTTTACCCAAGCCGCTGATTGTGACATACGTCGATTTTTGGATCTGGGCCGGCTTAGCCTGGTTCGAACCATGGGAGATGTCTTGATTTGAGCTATTTTGGTTACTTTGTACCTTGTTTCTCGCAGTTTTTGCTTTTTTTTTTCTTTTACTTTTAACAAGCTCGAAGGTCTCGGTAGGCAAGGAGGTTCCGTTTGAGTCCATGATTTGAGGTTCCGTTGCCCCTTCTGCTTCAGGCTGTGTGCATTGGGGTGCCGCACTCGATGCTGAAAGCGCTTGCATGACTTTTGGCACTGCGGTCTCAATTATGATTTTCGTAACCAATTTATATACTTTCTGCGACGAGATTGTTTCATTTACCGCCCTCTCAACAATAGAACTGATTTCACTAGGACTGTTATCATTTTCTCTGTCCGCTAATCCTTCAACGATTTCTATAAGACTCTGTATTTTGTTGTTAATGTGTCACAAACATTTATAACAGTTTTCTTATCGTTTCTGACCATGTAACTTCGGAGATTTTCCTGAATCCGCCTACCATCATGAATCAGTTTTTCTTTTTCTTCGGATGTTTCGACATCAGGGGAGCCTTTCCTGGCTCTTTTAGCAGTCGGTTTTTGTCCCTTATGTCCTTTATCTTGATCCATTCCCTCTGTGTTTCCACTATCAGGATTAATATTAGCGGAATCCAATTTTTCATATATTGAAACTTCTCCAACAACGTTAGGTAATACCTGTATTAATTTAACGTTTATCAGAAATTTCAATGTTTCTTGTTTGCCATTTGTGTCGTACTTTTCGTATCACAGGCCTATAATTAATAAAGTTATATTGTAACACAATAATTATTGGTTTCTTTGCTTTTATCCTAAATATATAAATAGAAATATTTTATTTAAAAAATATAACCCGTTACATAAACGTATTCACGTACAACACACGGCCGTATCCATGAAACGGCCAAACACCGATTTTTTCCATTCAATATGAGTATAAGTATATTAGAATGTGTTTTAATTATTCATAAATGACGGTATTTTTTCCTGTCATTAATTTGTGTATTAATTCATGTTGTATCGATTGATAATGTGGCCAGACAATTGTACCAGTTAATGTGCATTACATTTATTTTTAGGGGGCAATTTGTACATTCATTTTATTCGGCAGCCCTGACCCTATTTACGAATATACTACTGAGTAATAAATTTTACAACACGTTGTCGGTTAGTGTGCTTATATATAGCTCACCGCGGCTATGATCTATCGATCAGTCGGCAGGACTCTGTAAAACTAAAGTACTAATTATTCTATGAATTATCACAATTTGATACTAGCACTCACCAATGCTAGAAAAATATCGAATAGTGTGTACTTTGTAGGTATTCTGTTACTGTGACGGATAATCTGTTTTTATTCCTTGTTATCGGATTGTCCCTAAAATTATGCAGGTTTTTTGTTATCTTCAAATTATCCCACTATGTAATAAGTTGTTTATATTTAAATATATTATTTTTTTTGTACGGATTTTAATATTTATTATTCCTTTCTTAAGCATTACACTATTTGGATATAATCCAGGCTTCACAACTTTTTGTATATTTTCATTTTGAAGAGTTCAAACACAGTTAGAAATGGGATAAATGAGCCAGAAACTTTAAAAAAGTGAGAGGCGACGATTTCATGAGTTTGTCTCTCAATAATTGTGTCAAACATTTCGATAGGGAGACTTCAGCCTTGAAAACAGGGAGGATCTTGAATATTATCCGAGCTTTGGTGGATGAAAATCCCAGAAGTTTCCGAATACTTGCAGAGTAAATAACATTTAGTGAATGGAACAACACTCCCCACTTCAAGGCAGTTAATTGAAAGAGTTCTAGCTAAAATAAATCATCTTTATAAAAGATTTCGTTGTTAATAAATCACTGGAGTTTGGTTAATAGTACAGCCCTAGTTGGACCTTAGCTTCACTAAGTACAGGCAGCCATTCCTGTCAGTCTTCCGCCTTCCTCCTCCATCCATTCACTCCCAGTCTTCGTAGGTCATCCTGAACGTTGTCCAGCAATCTCAGCCTTGGTCTTCCTCTCAATCTTTTTCCTCCCGGCCTGCCATTCATCTTCTTTTTTGGAAGTCTATCTTCCGTCATCCTTTGCACATGACCGAGCCACCTTAATCTGCCTACTTTGACTATTGAAATGATGCTGGGTTCACCGAACAATTGTTCCAGCTCCAGGTTGGCTCTTATTCTCCAATTCCCGTGGTTATTCACCGGACTGAAGATTTTTCTGAGGACATAGGACCTCGATAAGGATATAAAATTCTATCCAGAGGAGCCTAAAAGTTATATATAACGTAGTGATTTGATTGCTAAAAATACTTTCAAAGCATTTTGTTTTTTTAAAACATTTAAACCTGCATTAATATGCGGACAACTAAGAGGTAAATTCTGATAATATGTTGTGAATTTAAACGTTTAAGAAGTGTTTACATGAGACAGACATTGGATACGGCGATTCTTATCTTAATATTACGAAATTGCAACTACCTTATTAAATACCTTGAGCACCGGTGTGAGAGATATTCATTGATTTCAAATATGACATTCTTAAATTTCTTTTCAAATTCTTAAAATATGGATGAAGTTATTGAAGCGAATTCTAACGATGATTAAAAATCATTTCAGGTACGCATTATACGTCATACATTTATTTAGGTCGAGTCATAACTTCCTGTTTTTATGAATCATTTAAGTCTTTTATGGCATTACTCCTTTTATATTTAAATATATTTTGCTAGATGTTTCGGAACATTGTCCCATCTACAGGGTTCTAACTTTTTTTTAAAAAATACATTAATATACATAATTATACTAATAGTTTTAAAAGTTATATACAATATGTTATTTATTATAAATCTACTTCAGCATAAAATGTTATTAATTTTATAAATTATATTAATTTATTATATATTCACCACTATTATCAATAACCTTCTCCCATCTTCCTGGCAGTTTTCCATCCTTGCAAAGTGTGATTGAATTGGACAGTAAGAAGTTTTCGACAGCCTACCTGAGTTGCTCTTCAGTGTTGAAGTTTTTTACATTAAAAAAGTTTTGTAAGGGACTGAAAATGGGGTAGTCTGTCGGAGCAATAAAGAATTAAGGTGGATGTGGTAAACAGAAAATTCAGGCCCAAGGATTTTTTCTTGAGTCACTCTTCCTGTATGTGGTCGCAGATTGTCGTGTAAAAGAAAGACGATAAAGCCACTGTCTTTTGCGGACTATATTGCCATAGGTAAACCCTTTTTTTCGCCTGTTGCAATCCTATTTAAAAAAAGACCCAGTTTTTACATGTAAGAGCAGACTTGTGGCGATTGACATGCCGTCTTCTTTATTGATTCTGAGGAACTTGCTGACTTTCCCTATTTTTTGTAGGAAGCGATGAAAAGGTTATTGTGATCTCTTCAAGGTTTCTGCTATTCCTCTTGTTTATTGACTTGGAGATTTTGCTGCAATATTGCCTTTAAAAGGTTGTCTTCAAAGTCGGAAGAAGTGCCGCCCTCGGTTCGACTTTTACGGTCGTATTTCCAGAAAGTCCTTCACGTATACAAAAGCTTAACTGAAGCCTCGTCTATGTTGTGAAAAAAAAAACTTGTTGACATGGTTAATACATACGAAAAATAGATTCTACTCAGCTACATCGGAAGTTATTTATGACTCGACTTTATAAACATAAAGTTAATCTATAGTAAAGTGATGATTTTTTCAAAATGTTTTTATGTTTTTAGAACTGATGATGAATTTTTGATATTCGAAACTAGTTTTCAAATAAAAATAATTTCAATAGAAGTGGCAAATAAATCGCCAATTGTAATTGTGCCTATTAATATTACCGTCATTTTTTATTAACTCATTTATAAAGTTTATGTGTGTGTTATTCCAAATTGAATAGCCTGTAAAATAATCGATTTATAAATATATAGCCGATATACAGATAAATCGATTTGCGGACAGATAGGCCGGGGGCAGCGGCAGCTGGGAGCTGTTTTTTACCCCGCTCCGCTGCCAGTGGGGATAATTGGCCGTTCCTCTTACAGTTCAGTTCCTGTTCCCGCAGCGAGCAGTTAATGTCATCGTTTCTTTATTCTCCGACCCTAACCTCTCAGTTTCCTCCTGTTTTAGGGCCAAGTAATTGTCAGACATCTGAATTAGTACTTAATATGAGCTACGGAACTTGGTATAAAATTAAAAATAATTTTTATTACGTAAAAAGAAAAAAGAAAGCAAATCAGATCAATTACCTAAATAAACAATAATTATTCAAAAAATAAACCTGTAAACAACAATAAACATTGTATACAATTAATATAAAAAAGGATTAATTTTTCTAATTTAGGACTCCATCTAGACAGACGACTTACTTGGATACTTGGAACCCTCATAAAAGACTGAAACAACTAGAAACTGCCCGTCGTTTTCTACTTATTTCAACCTTCCCAATAATTACGAGAAACTCATTTACCTAAAAGTAATTAGACCACATTGGACATACGGAGTTATGCTTTGGGGCACCACAAAACCATCCAATTCATTCCTTATCCAATCCTTACAATCCAAAATCCTTCGTAAAATTCTCAGTGCTATATTAAGTGAATATATAAGTTATTTCAAAACATAAAGTTAGCTACAGTACAAGTATATAACATCATGTGTTAGAATAATAAAAATATATATATTTACAGAACATAGAGGAGTATGAAGCTACTTACAACGTTACTAGTGGATATGGAATAGACTAACAATTCTCGTACACAACTAACCTAGGGGAATTTTTGAACAGACAGTTACAAAGGTTGTGGGGAAATCCCTAGGAAAAATTAAGTTAAAAGGACTGGGTGGTATTCCCAAGATGCAGGTACAAAAATATTTCAGTGTAATATACTAATAAATGGAATAATAATTTATATGATGTATATAAATTTAAATGTATATTATTGGTCTGAATGTATTAAGTTGGAATAAAAGGTGTTAAGATTTAGAACGTCCGATTTTTAACTTAATTTTTAAGAAATAGGGTATTTCCCCACAACCTTTGTGATTGTCTGTTCAAAATTTCTCTACGTTAGTTGTGTACTAGAATTGTTAGTCTATTCCATATCCACTAGTAATATTGTAAGTAGCTTCATACTCCTCTATATTCAGTAATTATATACATTTTTATTATTCTAACACATGTTGTTATATACTTGTACTGTAGCTAACGTTATGTTTTTAAATAACTTGTGTAACTTATATAATTTTATTGTAACCTGTTTTTTCAGTGTAGTGCATGATTATGGAAACAATATAGTCTCGAAACGTCACCAAAATAGTTGTTTTTTATTTATTGACTGAACCTCAAGAACCTTACTAAACATTTAATAGTAACAGTCAAGGAATTTATATATATATATATATATATATATATATATATATATATATATACATAATGCAGTGTGTAGCATTTCCTGCAGGCAATAAATATATCTCCGGAATGACAGAAGCGGTCGCGTGACCATTATTTCAGCGGTCGTTCTTTTGGTTGGGTTCCTAATGCCCCTTAGGGCTGGCTCCTCGTACATCAGGGTTCCCTCCCGCCCTTCAACAATGGCTGGGGGGGGGGGGGGGATTTACAATTAACACGTCCAAGAACATGTGTGGGTGTCGCTCTGTCTGTTCTTATAGCCTGTGGGTCCCGTACTTCATTTATAACCTCTTATTATATATGGGCGTTTCCATAGTAGGGACTTGATGATTTAAATGAATGATGCTTCAAATATTGATTAAAACTGAACTCATAATCGTACACAGTATAATTAATGTCCTTAGTGCTATTGTAAGATTTTTTATTAGGACTAGAAAATATCTAGTACTATTTTTATTTTCCATTTAACTTTCTTCTGATGCGATGAAAAATGGTAATAGTTTAGAAATTTCACTAAAACAAGAAATTGATTAATAATACAAATTGCGACAAGCAATCTGTATAATAAAAGAAGTCTTTCAATAAACGCTAAGATAAGGCACTATAATACAGTCGTCAAACCGGTTATACCTTATGGAATGGAAACATCTTCCCTCCCCAGCCTAAGGAAAATGTTAGCCATAGAAAGAAGGATACTTAGAAGAATTCACGGACCAAAGAAGACAGAAGAAGGTTTTAGGTTGAGACCTAATAAAGAAATTTACAAGGATATAAATGATCTGGAAACAGACATAAGAATAAGAAGATTAAAGTTCTATGGGCATATGGTGAGGATGGGCCCAGATAGATTAAATAGAGAAATCTTTTATGATTAAATAAAATCAGAGGACACAAGAGTTCTGGGGGATATGTCAAACAGATGAAAGAGGAAACTGAGAAACTGGGAATAACAGACCAGGACTGTTTTGATAGGGATGAATACAGGAAAAAAAAAACTAAATGTAATCAAGGTTCTTGTGGGAAGGAAGGATGCGAGAAAAGGAATAGCGCGGACCGAAGAAAAAAGGAAGGAGCAATCGGAAAGAATGAAGAAAAGGTGGGAAGAGAGAAGGAAGGAGAGAAGTAGTAAGAAGTGAATGATATTCGCGTGGACTCTAAGGCCGTTACGTGGAAAAAAAAAATACAAATTTCTAAAAGTTTCCTCAAGAGTACTGCTTGTTTAACAACAGAAATATTTTTAATGTCACTTAAGAGTTGTATGGCTTAGAAGGTTATAACTGATGTGTCTAGGATTTGTTAAAAAAAAATCATCCCTGACTGAAGGAAAAAAAATCATGGATGTATCTATCAATAAAATTTTCCCGATTTACATTTTAGAATTGAAAGAATCAAATTACAGGAATTGATAATTAAATTAAATTAGCCGTCGATGATTATTCGAAATAAAAAATGATAAGAAAAAAAGGCAGTTTTTATCATTCAAACCAATACACCTCCTATACGGTAGGTCATAGCGACAATTGTTATATAACAAAATATATTCTCCATTAAATTTCTGATATGAAAACTATTGTCAAATTTTCGATCTCAGCAACGCCAAAAGAACTAGAGCTTCTTAAAAAAAAAAAAACCCAAATCTTCACAAATATAGAACAAAACTTTTCAAATATAGACTCTTTTCATTGAAATCAATATAGCCCCAAACGATAGGTTCTAGTGGCAAATGTTATGTAACAAAAAATATTTTACATAAATTTTCTATCCGAGCAACACTTACAGCGCTAGGGCGTGTCAAAATGTTACATTTTTGAGGGTGAAAAAAAGGTTGAAACGTAATCTAAACTGAAGATTTTAAACTGGCGACCTATGTAGGTTTATGTACCTATGTAGAAAGTTTTCTATATTATATCTCCGACGAGGGAACTGTCGTATAATTTTCTTTCAGAAAAACACCAACACAGCTACAGGTTGTCAAAATGTTACATTTTGTCAGGTTTAAAAAAAGTTACACCAAAAAAGTGTAGACCGCCATCCAAAAGGCGTATCCATATCCAGGTTAGTTGATGACGTAAAAAAAAGTGAAATATTGAAAAATAAATTGAAAATGTAGTAGAAAAAAATAATAGTGGAAAATTTAGAAGATAACTAACATTTCGGCATTTAATTCTGCTACTAATAATTTTTTAGCCTTCTAATATATAGTGGTCAATATTCTAGTACACGTAATCAGGTCTGTCTTTTGGAATCTTTTTTTGCCTATAAAAATGGTTTCAATCCAAATAGATGTGTCCATTGAAAGCCATTCCTGAACCTTAGCTATGCGAAGATCGCGGTGCATGGGGGAAATGGAATTCTTTTTTTAATTATTGTCCATTAGATACTCAATTCTGAAAGTTTTCCTTGTACAGTTTTAGTCTTGACTAAATGTAAACTGTCCCTAATTTTACGTGATGTTGCTATATCACCATTCTAAGGCAAACGACGAATCTCCTTTTTCTTTCGTCCCTTATTTTTCTTGACCCCATTGTAATCGGTTGTGAACATTTATGTTACAGTTGTATGAGCTAGAGAATATTTTCGCACAAATTCTGTGTAGCTGAGGCCAAGCTCGACTTCATATTAGTAAACAAAAATAATAATGAAATTGAAATCTGGATATACATAAAAACAAAATGAGCAGACAAAAATACGTCGAGCTGCCAAAAGACAAATATAGTGATTTGAGAAAAGAACGCGGCAGGAAGGAAACAAAGGAAGAGAAGGGTGGGGTGCTCTGAGTCATCACAGGCCAATCAGGCTCGGAGGGGAGTGGGTCTGTCTCCACCCTTATCCTATGTATTCTATTATATATCATACATATATTTTATATTCTACATACATATATGTATTGCATTGTCGAGGGGTCGGGGTTGGTCTTGTGTACTCGACACCAAATAATATATCGGAATATTTCATACGAATGAGCGTTTTTGTTATGAAAGCTTGTAGTTTGGTGGATTATGCTGTTTTTCAAAACGATATTGTTACCTCCTATAATGAACATTTATTAATTTTAGTTCGTGACTATTCGGTTAAGCCGACTAATCGGCTACTTTGGTAGTCCCCAGACTAGCCGACCATTTTATACATTTATATTTCTACGCTTAAAAACAGATCCTTCATTGATTATAATTTTTATTTTAGACTCATCTTTAAAGCTTGTTATTTATTCTAGGAATAGGAACTATGTTTTATTTGTAATCAACTGTTGAACTTTAAGAAAAATCATTATATTAACAACAGATAAATTTGACAAATTCTATAATACTGAAAAGAGAACTTAGGTGACCAACTATTTTTTATTTTAAAACACATTTTTGGTTTTTTGTCATAATTAAAAATTTTTTAATTCCTTCTGCAATGTAATATAAAGGTTGGAACCCGAAAATGAAACTGGTATTTTCGCAATTTACATACGCTTTTATTTATAATTACAGGTGATATTTTTTGTCCTTAAATACGTAATCTGAATATTTGAATACATAAATATTTTTCAACATAATTGAGATTTAAATTTTACAATAAATTATCAAAAAAATAAAATAAATTACTGTATTTTGCTTTATTAAAAAAAATAAAAATAAATAAAACGTAGAAAAATAAAAAAAGCTCCGGTTTGCAAAAACAGGAGAACACCTATAACAAATAAAAACCTGCAGCTACTTGTACTGACGGCTATAAAGCTGTAAACGAGGAGGCTCGAACATTGCCGATGTCACCCGAATACTAACAGAAGCAATGATGATGATTGACCGTGGCTAGTGAGTAGTCGGCCAAATGCATAGTCAAATTAATTCCTTATTTATTATTTCTTCCAAATTCATTATCACATTATAATATTATTTCAAATACGGCAATGCTGACACGAGAGTGTCGAGAAATTTTTTCTTCGAAGTCCGGCCTACAAGAAACATTAACTGCGGGGGGAAGAAAAGTTGAAACACTGTACCATTTACCGATAGTTGCGTTGAGATGTCTTCGTTCGGGAGAAAATATTTTGAAATTTTCTCCGTTAACTTGGAATGATGAAACTATATCGTCTGAGATAAAATTTATCGAATGCAGGTATTTAAAAAAAAAAAAAAAAAATCATTAATTGTATCCAATATTTCATAAGTTGTATGGTTGGGTTGAGCCATCATTTAAGCAAAACAAAAAAAAAAAAAAAAAAAAAAAAAAAAAAAAAAAAAAAAAAAAAAAAAAAAAAAAAAAAAAAAAAAAAAAAAAAAAAAAAAAAATCATTTTCATCATCATATTGTGCCCACGCTTCGTATTGCAATCATATTGAAAAAAAAAAATATAAACGACTAGATATAGAGTGAATTTATAAAAGATTAAAAATAAAGACAATAGGTATGGTATACTAATTATAATAAAAGGCAAATAATTCTACCCAATTTTTTTCTTCTCTTTCTCGGCTAAAATTTTAATTTTTCTTCAACCAGGAATATGTAAACGTATTGATGTTATTAAAAAAGTAATTAAAAATCTACAAGCTGTATTTAAAAAAAATAAATAAAAGGCACAACTCATTAAAGGTGAAATTTTTAAAAATGATTTTCAGGTCAAAAGCGAATCAATCACCTAATTTAATCATGATTACATCTTTCAGTTCGGTTTTTAATCAATTTATGATTTAGTTTATTCATGAATCGACTGAAAGATTTAATTATGATTGAATTCCAGGAAATAAGTTGTCATATATTTAATCATGATTAAATTTTGTCTAACTCTGGTTAGAAGGGAGAAGTAAAAAAAAAAACGAAACTAACAGTAAGATTGCATCGCCACCTCTTAGCTTGTTCCATATACTATTACTTAAGGTGCCTTCATGTAAGCTAGATTTTCACATGTTTAGAAGTTTGGTAAACACTTCCTAATGAGGAAGAATGAAGTTATTGTAATTTATTTTGGCGATTTACCAAGAACCCCTCCTGGTCCTAGGTCCTCCATATTAGCAGCTATGAAGTAGGAAAAAACAAGAAAGATGGTATGCTAATTATGTGGTAAGGGAATAGAAGTTATAAAGAAATTTCATAAAAACGAAAATCGTAAAAACAACATTCATATAAATTTAGAACGTAATTAACACTTGAAAGTTTATCTTCCCTCATCAGGAAAGTAACTGTAATCGACAACATAATTTTCAGTCCCGTCTGAAGCATATTTTTAATGCTTGTAGCTTAACTTTTTCTTTGCATTTTTAAGTTAGTCAGTATTCATTAAAAGAACACCAGCAGCAAAAATGTGGATTGATGAGGGATATTAACCACACGTCCGTTATTAAAGATCTCGCAATTTTTTTTTTTTTTTTTTTTTTTTTTTTTTGCTTATGCCCTGGATTCCTTTGGTTTATCCTTTTTATGATAGTTTCATTAGCATAAAGTACCTTGTATAGAATAATGAGTCATGGAATAAATTTTTTTTTTTTATCTATTTATGTATTTTTAACTGCATACATTATATGAAACAAATATAATTGAGAAAAATGATGACACTGACACGTCAATAACATTTAGAGAACTACTCACTAGTAGGATCGAAATAAATTTGGAGACTAGCGGATTCGAGTTGTTATGGAAATTAATATGAAAGCACAGGTATCAGGTTTGGACCAAATCAATAACAAATGGAACCTTAAGATCTTTATGGTAAATTTGTTTGTGGCATAATAAGGAGCATTGAGGATTTTGGATTGTAAAGATTGGTTACGAGTATAATCGGAAGGTTTAGTGTAGCCCCAAAGCTCAGCTCCGTATTACTGTCGTGTAAATAAGCTTTCGTAATTTATTGAGAGTTTTGAACGCTTGTCTAGTAGAAACGACATGCAGGTTTTCGCCTATTTAGTATTTTAATTAATAAAAATTGCTTGAACGATTCTCATTATTTTTTTTAGTATTTTCTAAAACCCTTTACGTACAACTGACCAAGGGTATTGAGTTCAGAAAGTGGTAAGAAGGTTGTATAACTTTTTTATAAGAAGGTGATGTCTGCAATCACGCTCGACCGTCAAATTTTATACATCATTAAAGTTAACGAGGCTGGATGTGCCTCAAAAGTGGGGTTGGGTAATTAATCAACTCTTCACTGTCATCACTTTATTACTGAATTAGATAAAGAACTACCTAGAATAGTTGTATTATGCTTTCTACTTAATGGCTCAATGTACAAGTACATTGAGTTTCAACTTGCAATGCCTTCCACTTAAGTCGCCCGTAGACTACTTTTTTCTCAGTGCTCTTCGCTAATGCTTTCTCATCTCTGAAGAAAGAGTTAAGTACATAGCGGCTTTAGTACCTTAAGGCTAGCCCATAGCACCTTCCAAAGACACATAACATGCTTTGTAGAGCAAGGCACCGTTCTTTACGACTTCCGCTACAAATTGTAGAAGAAACCCACGTGTAGAAAAAAGTGGAGGATAGTTTCAACTAGTTTCTTCTTCTTAGTTCTCACCAGTATGTAAAACGGCTTTGAAATAAAATTCTTTATAATGAAAACTTTACTTCTAAAACTCCTAGATATGAAGTATGTATAGAACGGGGTGTTGGCTCATATTGTATTCCTTGATTACACTGGTCAACACAATTTTTGTTTCCTTAATTTTTTTATTGTTATTGGGTATAAGTCCCTGACTAGGAAAAAGATACTGAGAGATTGCTAACAGCTTTATTTTGTGAAATATAAAGTTTTACTGTTTTGATTATAAAATGTAAGGAAATTAATACATAATGTTAACAAAATTTTATTGAACATTATTGTTAAATGATCTTTAATAGGATTTCGTTGAATAAACGATTTTAGGTAGATCTCTTTGCATAAAATATTCGTGTATTATTCTTTCAAAGTCGTCGAATGTGCAAGAGGTATGGATCCGTACTTATTACTGCTGTGGAGCAAAACACACTTTAACCTCCTTTCGCTGCTGTCCACAAAAATACACCAGTCCTTTCAGTAAGTTGAGATCCCTCACTAAGTCATTTAGTTATTTCTGATTAAATGGTTGAGATTCTCATATACTACGTTTGTAATCCGGATCAGAGTCATCATTTGATATATTTTGTTCGCGTTCACAGAGATTTGGATCATCAGAGGATTTCGATGTGTTGGGTTGTACCTCTCGTGATTTTAATTGAGATCGTTGAGCAGAAGATAAGTTAGGATATGACCACTTACTTCGATTTCCAGGGTTAATTCTGTTTATTTTCACAACGCAGATGTAGTAGACGTCACGATGGTTTTGAGGTTTTCGCAAAGTCATGGGAGTTACGAACTTCACTGCATCTTTTTTTCAGCTGGACCATAGCCGTAGACAGACAACACATTTTTGGCAAACAATATGAGAAACCCATGGCTTGTCCTGATTGTACAAATCTATTTTGAAGTATTGATGATATGCAGTTTTTACAAAGTCTGATATATATACGCCACAAATGTAGCGAAAACAATCTGGATTAAGCACACAACACCGCCTGGACGAATGCCAATCGGAAACAACACAATATATTTTACTGTCCAACAAAAATTTGAAATCTAAGTAAAAAATACTAAATAAGGTTGGTAAGCTATAACACAATAACAAAAGCTGTTAGAGAAACATTGTTGTTATATTTATAAAATATGTATCAAATTGACTAAGAAACAACAAAATAGTCACAGGAAACAAACAATTTCTTTGGTTTTGTTGACCAGTGTTATCTGTAAAAGAATTTTATATAATTTGATATTTTTTTTTCTACTACTAATTTTATTTAATTTTTAATATTCTACTAATCCCAGTTAAACAAACCCGCAGCGTAAAACTTGATCTTGACAGACGTTTTACTTGGAATCCTCAGATAAGACCTAAATGGCAAGAAACTGCTCTTGTTTTTTTACTTCTCCAACTTTTCATTAAACCAATTTGGTCATATGGAGTTAAACTTGGGGTTCAACTAAACATAATCCTTTATGTAACTAATCCTTACAATAAAAAATCAAATTAACCTTACTTTATTACAAATAAATCCATAAAGATCTTAACGTAGATCTTTAGTAGATACCCAACATTTTATAGTAAACTCCATAGCGACTCAGTTCTATTAGTTAGCTTCCTATTGCAGTCTTGATAACCCTCCGAGGCGTCTAAAAAGAAGATGGCTTAGAGACCTTCTTGTGGAAAACGTTTATTGAAGTGCTACTGATGACTAGTTCCTTTACATGCCATTGTAATCACTTTCCACACATTTATTTGATGTAAATATTTAATACAGTTGTAAATATAAATTTTTAAAAAATTAGTTCTAATAACCTTTTTGCATGGTTTTGATTTCTATACATACAAATCGGCGCTACATCACGTAGTGAGCCAAGGCCTCCTGTAGTATCATCCGTCAGTCGTCTCGGAATGTTGCTGTTCTCCGATTCCTCACTTCCAAGATGGATAACACATCTTACGCAACTCCATCAACACGACTCAGTCTTGGCCTGCCGACTCTCCTCTTGGCATGTATCTTTTCTTCTATAAGTTTTTTGGGGATTTCATCGGGATTCATCCTCGCTACATGCCCCGCCTATCGGAGCCATCCAACCTTAATATATCTTACAATATTTACATACTGATATAGTTATGCGAACTCTAAGTTGGTTCTCAGTTTCCAAGTGTCTCTGAAAACCGGACCAAAAATTCTTCTAAGAATCCGTCTCTCAAACCTCAAGAGTTAGGAAAACAAAAACATAGTTCTGATTTCATATTCTTTAGCTCAGATATATACTGTTGAGTCAAAGCTTGTGGGTTATACTTTTCTGATTCAAAACGAAACGTGACTTCGTCAGAATTAAAATTACGCTCTAGGTTGTGGACTGTATGTAGGATTACTTGAAAAAGGATTCGCAATTTTAAAGGAAAAATGATTAAAAGAAATCTAAAATAAGTAAAATGAAAATGACCTACCCAGGTGAATATCACAAACGTGTGCCGGTAGAACCCTCCTGGACATTCGAATGCATTCCTCTAACCAGAAAAAGGCTGAACTTCTTCTAGATGTTGCAAAAATCGGTTGAGAGATCTTCTGGCTGAATTCACACTCATTTGCAAGTAAAAGGGCATAAAATGTCTTTGATAAAAAATAACACTAGATTGAAAGGCAATATGCTTGAAACTGGAAGACCAACGTCTTGAACAAAATGGTGGAAAGCAAACGCCTTGGGCTTGTCTAATAAAGCCTTCTGGCGATCAAATGAACAGGACTCTAGGAATGATTTCGAGAGATTAAGATATCAGCTAGTGCTCTATGGAGGGTTATTGTAAATACCGGAGAGTTTAATTATCCGCTAGATGGAGGCTGGTTTCGATATTTTACCCTTTTTTTTATAAGTGTTTAATTAGTCTATTTACAAGGGACTCCAAATGGCGTGAACACATACGAATATTACAAAAACAAATTTTCACACACTTGATCAAAGAAACTTCTTATCTTTGTAGTGTCTAAACTCTGGTTTATTCCTTCTTTTTCATTTTTACCGCAACTTAATATTCACCAAGTTTTTGCCATATATCTTCCCCACACTCCTTCTTAAAGCTTCATCATTAAGATAGAGATTGACAATTACTACCGATCTTTATGTCTTTTCTTCGCTTACTCTTTTTATATCCCTTCCACTTATATTTGCAATATACCGGGGATACTCAAAATTATGCATATCAATATATTTCTTCAGACCAGATTTTAATAAACATTACTGAAGATAAAATTATTTGAGGATAAGGATTATAAACTCATTTCAGAATAGAACCTGAAATATTTCCTAAGCCTGATGAATTACCTTCCCCTTCTTTAGCAGTTCCCCTTGAGTGCTTCTTAGCGTAGGGGAGCGTTTAGCCACTGATGAATTACGTAATTAATGCTTTGAATTAAATAAATAGTAGCTAATCTTAAGCAACTTTCGATTAGGAAACGAGAATCCTAAAGATAATTTTGGTGTCTAGTTCTATTTTTAATTTTTTGTTAAAAAGCTCAAAAGACTTAAAAGAAACTTCTCGTCTCTTCCGACAACTCCAACATTTACTAGACAAGCGTTCAAAGCTCCAATAAATTACAAAAGACTTATTTACATGACAGTGATTAGATCCATTTGGACATATGGAGTTAGCTTTGGGGCCCCACTAAACCATCCAATTCATCTTGTATCCAATCCTAACACTCCAAAATCCTTCGTAAAATCCTCATTGTTCATTATTATATCACAAATAAACTTATTCACAAAGACCTCATTGCTCTCTATATATCACTGATTTAGTCCAAACCAGATACCTATCTTTCATAGTAAACTCCATAGCCATTCAAATCCACTAGTCTCTCAGCTTGCTTCCAATTCTGTCTCTGGCAACCCACCGAGCTATCTGAAAGGAAGGTGGCTTCGGGACCTTCTCATGTAGAACTTTTATCGAAGTTGCTACCACTGGGTAGCCTATATAAATTATGTTTAAAAGAGGAAACAAATTATGTATAAAATTACAAACCAACAACAATATTTATAAAATTAAGAATAACACTTTAAAAAAAAAAACAAAAAAAAACACTGTCATATTTTTTATTTTTATACCATACAGTGGTTGATCGATTAGATACCTCACACTATCTGATGTCGTTCACCCTTTTTTCAGTGTGCACTTCTTACAATATTGCTTTTTTTATTTCAATTATTAATATTGTAATTGTTGATTTAAGGTATCGACTGAAGGATTATAATAGAACATTTTTACCTTCTTAATTACCGCACAATAATATTAGAAGAGAGGTTGATACGGATTACATTCTTTCCCTCAGGTTGAAAGAAAAACTAAGAAATAAAAGACGAAGCTGGCCTCATCAACCTGATGGCAGAGGTACTCCCTGGTAGTTACCTCGGCTCTGTCATTTGGGGAACAGTTCGTAAGTTCCTAATGGTTGGGGCGTGATCCTCAACATTTCATCTCCCTAGAATTAGGACCGCCTCGCCGACACTCTGTACTCACTATTTCTTCAGTTACAAATATAATTTTTTTTTTTATTATTTAGTAAAAAGAATATTTAATATATTTACCAATAAAACTTGTTATAAATAAATAATATTAATTTTTTTATTAATTTTTTTTTTTACGTACTTACAAGACTTTAAATAAAAGAAACTGCTCATCATTTCCGAATACTTCAACATTTACTAGATAAGCGTTCAAAGCTCCCAATAAATTACAAACTCATTTACATGTATTTGGACCTATTTGTCCATAAGAAGTTGAGCCTTTAGGTTCCACTAAACCTTCCGATTCTTCTCCTATCCAATCTTTACAATCCGAAATCCTTCGCAAAATTCTCAATGCTCCTTATCATGTCACAAACTTATCCATAAAGATCTTAATACTCCATATATAAGAATCCTATCCTTTCATAGTAAACTCCATACCCACTCGAAACTATTCTTCATCTTGCCTCAAACCCATAATCCTCTTTGGCGTCTGAAAAGAAGATGGCCAAGAGACCTTCTGATATTGAACATTTATTGAAGTGCTGCTAGTGAGTAGTTATTTACATATTGTTTAAATTTCAATGTAATCATTGCACTCAAATTTAATTGTTTTATGTAATGTATACAATTCTGAATATAAATAAATATTTCTAAAAAAATGTCTTTTCTTTTAATTTATTGCATTTTTTATTATATAATAAATATTGACACACTATTTGATTAAAATGTAACATCTTCAGAACAGTATTTAAAAATTGCCGAGCTATTGGTTGTTTTAATATAATCTAAGATAACTAAAGCATTAGTTCTAGTATATTAAAGAAAGTTATTTCCCGAGTGTAAATTTTTCTACTAAAAAGGCTTTGAAGTGTTTACTATCTTCACATATTTCATTAAACATGATCCACAGAATGGTACGAAGGTAGTACATATTCACACAAATTTATTGAATGAGTTATAATATTCCACTGATCTCTAAACCGATCCACCACCTAGGAGCCTAACTGGACAAAGTTTTAACTTGGAATCCTCATACAAGACAACACAAGAAACTGCTCGTAGTTTTCAACTACTTCAACATTTACTAGACAAAGGTTCAAACCTTCCGATTAATTATAATAGACACGTTTACATGACAGTGATTAGACCTATTCGGACGTACGGAGTTGAGATCTTGGGCTCAACTAAACCGTCTAATTCATCTCGTATCCAATACTTGCGATCCGGAATCCTTCGAAAAACTTTAATGCTCCTTACAATCTAGAAGCCCACATCGTCATGAAAATGCACATAGTTGAATCGGCAATCTCACCGACGATATATTTTCATTTTTTTTTTTTTCGCTGACCTGTGATTCAGTTTTCAGTAGGAGATAATTTTTCAAATTAAATAGCTAAATCCTGCTGACCGTCTATACCTTTATGTACTTTATTTTTACACGCTTACCTATAATCTCCCAAAAAAACCAAAGCTCGTCTGAAAGATCATCAATTTTTGTGTAAGAAAAACCACTGCTGCCTTTTCCAAACAATGGAGAAAATGGCGAAAGCCAGTAAAATAACGTTCAAAAAGGTCGTTTTCAGGAAAAAAACTGCCGAACATGTTTTACCGGTGACCTAATTTTAGGGAACGTGAGAGCGTAACGCGTATTTTGATAGTTTGATATTAGGAGAGTAGGAACAGTTAAGAGCTCAACTCTTATATTAAATAACCTAGCTCAACAATTAGTCATCTTTTGACTCTGTTTCTCCTAATACGAAATTAAAACATTTGACATGGATTAGACGGTGCTCAATCACTCTCGGCTGCTGTGTATAAAAGATTACTCTCCTTTGGAAATAAACAATACAATCGTATAGGTGAGAAAGTAACAATAAAGTACATGAGTGTATAGGCGGTCGGCAGGATTAAGCTATTTAATTTGAAAATTTATCTCCTACTGAAAACTGAATCACAGGTAATCGAAAAAAAAATTAAAACATTCATCGCACAGTGGGCGAAATAGTAGTTCTAACAGGAAAAAAATTGTTTGTTCCCAATTTCTATTTTTTTTTTTTTAGTCAGTGTTTGGGAAAAATGTTAAAAAAATTATAGGACAATGAATTTTCAATATTTTGCAAAAAAAACAATGGTTATTTTTGTAAAAAAAAAAAAAGTAATTTTTTAAAACAATCTCCTATGAACTTCTACCCACTACAATCAATAAAATAAGCCACGAATCATTAATCCGGACAAATAATCTCGACCTAGCGATGTCAACAAATAATCAAATTATCAAATTTTATTATTTGAATAAATATTTGGATTAATCTAGGATGATACCTCGTTTACTAAGGTATGCAAAATTTTTTATTGGCATCTGTTTACAAAATTTGCACTTTTGTGGCAAAATGATTATTTTATATTACCTAATTAAAAGAATCAGAGTGAGAAAGTTCTATTAGCAATCTCTGTGTCATGGAATAGTAACTTATGCACTATTACAGGCATATAAGACCAAGGATAGAGGTTGAGGTCAAATCTATTGTTACTTCCAGATATGATTCGAATTTGTCAAAATCTCACTCAATTCCAGAATTAATCGCACTAAGAATATAATAAAACCTCTGCAGAATTTCCTCATTTAATCCTGTTACTTTTGCACTTTGTCGGTAATTTTTAAGAAATCTTCTTGCCAAGTTTCCGTCTTTTGAGGTCCCAAAACCAGGTTTTGGCCTATCCACAATTAACTCCATTTATCTTTTAAAATATAATTGAATTTCTTCTTTTCTATTTTTCAATTAGGTCTTCTCAGATTCAATTCTTACTGCATATTCCTTAATATGAAGCCGATAAATTATGTGCAAAAAGCATTTGAAAGCCCTAATCCATGCACGGAGAGTGGGCAGACCAAAACTATAATTCTAAGTATAATCTATTCAATTATTCCAGTATACGTTCAAAAATATATTCGTTTTCTTCCATAAGGAAATAATTTCCAATCGAGAAAACGTTGTACCTGAAGAGGAAAATCCATCAAATTATAAAAATAGTAGACCATTGCAGCTGATATGTGCTTGTAAAGTTAGTGTACAATACAGTGTTAGTTAACAATAGTGTTACAATAACAATAACAACAATAAAATAGTGTTAGTTAACAACAATTATGAAAGCGGTGTCATGCGGTGGCATGTTAAAAATATTGTAATGAAATTAAAATTACACATTAAATTGATTTATTTAAAACAATAAAATTGCTAAATAAAATCCAGTATTAACAAAAAGTGATATCGTCAATTTTTAATAACTAAAAAACTATTTCAGTCCCTAAGGTTCAATTAAACCAGCATTGACACTGGAAGCAGTAACGCAATGTTAGTATATAGATCCATTTTCTTTTGATTAGAGCTTCTAAGGGATTAAGGCAATGATATTCATAAAACCCTTTAACTAGATATTGTTCTTTTCAACAGTGAACGGGATTCGGTGATATTGTAATTTTTTGCTATAATTTATTTCCACTTAAAATTCATTTTTCGTTATACTGTAGAGGTCAGCAATGTAGTTGAATCACGAAGAAAAATCGTAGTTTGAATCACGAAGAAAAATCGATATAATTAATAAATTGGCAGTTATTAGCAGCTGATCTTTTCTGAAAAAGTTAATATAGATACTAGTGTCTATAAAAAAGGTTTGAAGACAGTGTCACGCGGTGGCATTTCAAAAATATATTAATGAAGTTAAAATTAAGCGTTAAATTTGCTTATTTAAAACATTAACATTTGTAAATAAAGTTAACTATTACAAATGAAAACCACTACTTATGAGCAATAATGTCGTTCATCCATAATATAGGATTATATCGTTGGATTTCCAAAAAAAATTATTTCAGTCACATTGGATCTGGGCACTATTGGGTCTTCATTTATTTTTCTCTGGAGCTGCAGAGCAATCTAGCTAATAATATTAATGAAATCCTTTAATTTAATATCGTTCTTATTAACAGTGAACTGACATTGATGATTCGTTGATATGATTTTATTCCAATACAATATTCGTTCCACTGTGCGTCGGTGAGATTGCCGATTCCGCTATGTGCGGAGAAACAGAGTCAAAAGGAGATGACTAATTGTTGAGCTAGGTTATTTAATATAATAAGAGTTGAGCTCTTAACTGTTCCTACTCTCCTAATATCAAACTATCAAAATACGCGTTACGCTCTCACGTTCCCTAAAATTAGGTCACCGGTAAAAGTGTTCATGTTCGGCAGCTTTTATTAGAAGTCCTGAAAGGATTATACCTTTTTGAACGTTATTTTACTGGCTTCCGCCATTTTCTCCATTGTTTGGAAAAGGCAGGAGTGGTTTTTCTTACACAAAAATTGATGATCTTGATGATTTTAGCACCTTCAATGGCATTAAATACTACACCTTTTATGACTTAAATGTGCTTTGATTGATAATGATGTGTAACTATATTTTGAGCTGAAATCACAGAAATGTTTCTTCAAAACCTAATCCAAGTTGAATTTTATTACGTTAAACCTTAACGATCACCTTATAACCTCAGTTCATTTTTAAACTTTTCTACACCAACACCGAATGACGGAAAAATCATTGCTAGAAAAACATATCGCTTATAGAAAATAAGAAAGAATTGTTTTTAGTTTAGAAGATTTTCCAAAAAAAAATGAAGTCGGCGGTGTGTACCCATTTAGATGAAATTGCACACCTCTAATGTAGCTTTGGTTTTCTTTCTAGGAAACATTTTTAGTACTTTTTTTTAAACAAACTATATTTAATTAAAAAATATTGATTGGATATTATTAAGTATATGTATATGTGTGAATGTAATAAAATATTGTATAATTGTTTTATACTAAAAACTTCAAGCATAACTGCTTAAGCATAAAATTTACAGAGTTTATAAAACAGAGTAATAAAACTGTTTTAATTTATAAACATGAAAACTATTATAACTATTATTTAATTTTTTTTATTTGATCAACCTCTATCCCTCTGGGTCACAGACAATTAGTCTTCAATTTTTCTAGTCTTCCACTTCAAAATAATAATTAAATGATGCAGTAAATTTCAATTTTACGAATGATCCTTGTTTGCGAGCGGATAAGGGATGGCACCGGTTAAGAGAACGCCAAATGAGGGAGAGTTAACGTTATTACTTAAAAAAAAAAATAGATATATATGGCTCGGTAAGAGGGGACCGAGGGATCCATCCTCAGCCCAACAATTTATCCACCGTCCCCCCCCCTCTTCCCCTCCCCCCCTCCCAGCATCCTCATTAATCTCAGAGCCTTCATTATCCGTCCCTCCTGGGGCTACTGTACGTCGTACGTCCTCTCTCCTGTAGGTCGGGGACCTTTTCAAAATATTACGCCATTATAATCTCTAATTCTGCCGGAAAAAAAAAAAAAAATTAAAAAAAAAAAAAAAAAAAAAAAAAAAAAAAAAAAAAAAAAAAAAAAAACTGGCCCCCTTGAGCCTTTCGGTTGGAGAAAGAATGACATGAAACATGTTTTAGGGGTTGCCGCCTTGAACGTCAATGATATTCATATCTTCGACTTAGGTTCTTTTTTAAGGTTTCGTTTTAAAATGAAATTCCACGTCTAACGTAAAAACCGGAATACGCAAATTCAGCTTGGATTAGGTTTTGAAGAAACATTTCTGTGATTTCAGCTTAAAATATAATTACACATCATTATCAATCAAAGGATCACTCTTCAGCATCCTCAAATAGATATACTTCGAATTCTAGCAATAGTGATTTGAACCAAAAGAAATTTCTTCAATGCGAGGTAAGACATTTGAAAATATTGTGGTGGATGTCAAATGAAACAGAAAATATAGGTTTTGATGGAACTTAAGTTAAAAAAAAAAACAACATATATCATGGATATGCCCATCTATAATCTACTGTTTTTGCCAATTTACATTTTAGAATTAAAAGGATCGAATTGCTTAAATCAATAATTTAATAAAGTTAACAATTAATGACTGTGCAAAATGAAGAAGTTGAGAGGTAATAGGGGTTTCTAATATAGCTCCTAAACAATATGTATTGGCAACAAATATTTTATAACATAAAATATTTTCCATTAAATTTCTAATAAGGCAATATAGGCAAATTTACGATTCGAGCGACACCTACAGAGCTACAGCCGCAACACTTAAAAAATGTAGGCAAAATTTGACTTTTTTCATTCAAACCAATATCGCTCCTAAGACCTCCTCTTAGCGGCAAATAATATTTAACAAAAACTACTCTCCATTAAATTTTTAATGAGAAATCTGCCTGGTACTTTTCGATTCGAGCAACACCGACTGAGCTGAAGCGTGTAAAATCGCTACGTTTTTGAGGGCGAACTACAAAAAAAATTTAAAAACCCCAAGCCAAAAGACATATCAATGTCACAATAAATAATTACAATGGTGGAAGAAACATTAAGATTGTGATACTCTGCTAAACATTTTTGCAGATCCTACTTAGTTATTCTTGTAACTTTTTCCTCATCGACAATATTTGGCTGGCACTAACGAATCCTGTCTACAAGTGTGTCGTCGGGAACACGAAATATTGTAAATATAAATTATACCTTCTATTCAAAGAGAACGGTCTAGTAATCAATGCCGATAAAACGAAACATATGATTAGTTGTAGAAATAGTAAACATGATGTAGATATTTCCGGAATAAAGTTTGAACACGTTGAGCAATACAAATATCTAGGGTCTACTATCCCAAGGGAAAAAAAAAAAGGGCTAGGTAAAAAGTCGGTAATGCTTCTTATTTTTCGGTCGCAAAACTGCTCAGTTCGCACTTACTTTCGAGAAATTTAAAAATTAGAATATATAGACTATAATACTACCAACAGTCACTACGGATGCGAAACATGGCCGCTTATGTTAAGGGAGGATCAACGCCTTTATGTTTTTGAAAATAAAGTACTGCGTAGAATATTTGGCCCAAAAACGGCTGAGAAGTAGACCAAGATGTAGATGGGAGGATTGCGTCAAGGCCAACCTGGGTGGGGGATTTGGGTTTTGGAGGAGTGGATTGGAGGGAGGTGTGTAGTCAGCGGATGGTGGTGTCGGCACCGAACCTTCGTGTTAAGACTTTTTTATTTTATTCAAAGAGAACATTCTCAATTACGGAGCATATTTTGCTAGCAGCTTCAGTACTTCTCCACTTTGTACTTATAATGCAAAATTGACTGAATACGGGTCTCCACTGATACCGTTTCGACTAGAGTTTTGGTAAACCTAAAGGAAACTGAATTAAAATTAATATGTCTTATCATAAAGTGTAAACATTTGCGTTTATAAATAAACGCATAAATAAACAAAGCGAATCATCAAAAATACATGATTTTTTGAATGCTTAATAGATCTGCTGCTTGATATCGTTTTGCTTCCAATCTGGTCGTAATGATGTGCCTAGCATGGTGGTTTGTATAAGCATGCAACATCCAAGTTCACAATGCTTTGTTTCTTCCCATCACAAAGCCTAATTTTATGCCGTTTAGATGCAAATATCACATCCGTTAGAATTGGAGTTATTCTTGTAATAAGAGCCATCCCACATCTCTTCCTGTTATTTTCTCCAGGATGACAATCAGCGTAATACCATCCTATTCCCATTGAATAATTTTTAAGGGTCATTTTTTTCTAGACTTATGACGTAGTAAACCTAACGTTATTTGATGGATAATATATTACTTAAATATATAAAATACTTTTTAAAAACAAATTTGACCTTGCTATAATTCGAAGAATATCTATTTGAGGATGCTGAAGAGTGATCCTTGGATTATATTGTTTGTTAACATTTATAGATATGTTTACCTTCTTTATAACATTTAGTTAGAATTAAAAAAATATTATGATTAATTAATATGTCTGCTCTACATTGTTGGAGATGAGTTCCTATTAGTCCAGCCAATAAAAGTATTGCAGAGTGCATGAAATATGCGATTATTTTTCACCTCAGGGCTTCGTTAGGTGTAGTTAAAAGATAAGCATACTAAAAGTCCGCGCCCCTGTGGAGTGAGCTAACGGAGGGTAGGAGGAGAGAAGCTCCTATTTTTGGGGTTTTCAATATATCTCGAAAACGGTGGACTATAGAAAAATATGTTTCAAATAAAAATTAAAGCTAATTAAATTTCATATAAAACTATTTATATACATATTTGATGAACTTCAAACGGTTTTAGAGATATACATTATTGAAAATTGATAATTTTCGCAAAAAAGTAATTTTTACCTCACTTTTTGTCACACATTTGCTTCAAGTGCTAAAAACCTATGAATGAAATTAAAGATAATTTAATGCTCTGCATTTTTGATTCTGCCATTTTTTCTCAGAAACGATCGTGGAAGGCACTAGAAGCAAATGTTTGACAAAAAGTGAGGTAACAATTTTATTTTTTTTGGCGAAAATTATCGATTTTCAATAACGTATGTCTAGAAAACCGTTAGAAGTTCGAAAAATATGTATTCTAGAGTACACTGGTTTCAAGATATAATTGAAAAACCCATAAAATGGAAATTTCTCTCCTCTCTCCCACCTTGAGCTCAGCCCCCAGGGGCGGTGACTTTTAGTATGTTTATCTTCTAACTACACCTAAGGAAGCCCTAAGGTAAAAAATAATCGCATATTTCATACACTCTGCACACCTCATTTCAGCACACATTGACTGGACTATATCAGATAAGTTTAAAAATATACATATCGTTAAATATTTGACCTAACCTAAAAACCTATTTTACAACCTAACACTGCCCAGGAAAATATCGTAATGAGAATTTTCAGTACAAATGCAAAATACAATCATGAGTGGATTAAGAATCTTTACGTTATGATAATTAAAAATGGTAGGCACCGTGAACCGAACAAATTACTACAAAACTCCTTAAATGTTGAAAATAAAGATAAATACGTGATAAAATGTCAATAGAAGTAGAGGCTATAATTTGAATAGCCAATTGTCAAACTTCTGTTAAGTTCTTGCCTCTTTAGTCTAGAGTCAGAGTTCCCTGTAAGTAGTTTGCCCAAGTAAAAGAAGGAATATCCAATCCTTAAAATCCACAATCCTTCCTAAAATCCTCTATACTCCGTATTACAAACAAACTTGCCTCACACACAATTCCCGATAATCCTCCGAGGCGTTTGAAATGAAAATGGCATAGAAAACTTTTAATGTAGAACTTCTATTGAAGTGTTACAAGTGAGTAGTTCTTCAAATGTTATTGACGTGTCATTGTAATAATATGCCTCAAATTTACTTATTGTATACAATGTATACAGTTGTAAACATTAATAAATAGTTATTGATGGTAAACTGTATATAGGTAAATTTAAATTATCAGTTATTGCAAACATGCATTCTATGTTAAATATATTCACTAAGGTGTTGAATGCTGAAATAATCATCACCATTTCATTTTCACCCGGCAACAAATGCAATTATTATCTGCAATTAGAAAGCATTCAGTTTAAAAGAAATCCATTCTGAATGAAGAGCCCTCTGTTCCCTGATGGCCCATTGACAATGAGGTCGATCTGGTGGAAGACAATGGCTTGTATCCAACCTCAATGGGAGGTCTTCTGGATTTGTCACATTCTTTGCCAGGGCAGCGCGCATTATTCAGGTGACAATGGGAGTCACTTTGTCAGTAACTGTATGGGACAATGTATCGTAAGTTGAATACTTTTCTTTAAAAAAATAAAAATTAGTAATAATTCATACAAGTATAAAACTAAATTCACAAAGTAAATGTGAGATATATTGCATAACTGAAACGTCAATAAATTGTACAAATTTTGCTCGTTGATATCTTCTAAAAGTTCTATAAAATAAGTTCTCTTTCTGGCTTATCCCGAAGCCATCTTATTTTCATATCCACCTGAGGATTATCAGGAATCGATTCGGAGGAAAAAGTTTGAATCAATTCCATTAATATTTAGCTTCGAACAAATCAGTAATAGTTTCATTTAACATGACGAAACTTTACTTTTAGAGCATCCAAATAAAATTTATAATATAGTTGTGAACACCGAAATAAAATTTCAAGAACTAAACAAAAACTTTATTTTACATTCATATATTTAAAAACTATTGTAAATAAAACAAACTAATAATTAACAAAAATTATAAATAATAAATAAATAAATAATAACTAATAACTCATTGAGATGATTTATATCTGGTTCAAAACAAATCAAAAATATTCTTGTTGAACATAATGCAGATTTTATTTTAGAATATCCATATAAATCTATTATAAAGTTGAAAAACGTGAAATAAAATTTAATAACTAAGCAAAATAATTTGTATTATTTTTTTTAACAACCAAGGTAAAACGAAACTAATAAATAATTTTTTTAACAACCAAGGTAAAACGAAACTAATAAATAACTTCTTCTTCTTCTTCTTCATCTAACCCTATACCTCACGGTGTCGGGGCAGCCAGCAACCATGTTCTAAACACCTCTCTATCCGCAGTCAACCTCCTAATCTCTCCCATAGTGAGTCCCCTAAACACCTCTCTATCGCCAGTCAACCGAATCCTCCCATAGTGAGTCCCCTACTCCTCGCCAGATCCGATATGAGGTCCTCCCATTTACTTCTCGGTCGTCCTCTTCCGCTTCCCATACTTTTTTTGGCAACCTATTGATTGGCATTCTTAGTACATGGCCAAACCACTTTAATTCTTTTCTGTGAATATAGTCTATCAGCGGTTCCTGCTCCGTATTCTCTCTTATTCTTTGGTTTCGGATTCGGTCCAACCTTGTCTTGCCAAGAGCCTTCCTCAGGAATTTCATTTGTGTGGCTTGTATTCGGCTTTCAAACTTCTTGATGCCAGGCCAGCTTTCAGCTGCATAGGTCAGCGTAGGGATGAATACTTGCTTATATACTACCATTTTGGTTTTCATCTCTATTTCCCTTTTTCCAATTATAACATTGCGAAGCTGGTAATAGATGTTGGTCGCTTTCCTTATGCGCTGATTTATTTCAGAATCAAGCCTGCCATCATTACTAATTTTAACTACTAGGTATTCATAGACTTTAACCTGTTCTAAGTTCAAACCTCCACAAGCCACAGTTCCTTGTTCCAAGCAACCACTTTTAGACACGACCATATACTTTGATTTGTTGGGGTTAATCGTCATCCCTTTTCGGCTCAGTGCTTCTTCCCACACTTCCAGTGCTTCCTGCAGGGCCACTCTACTCTCTGCAATTAAAAGAATGTCATCGGCAAAAACCAAATTCTGGATGTATATGGGATGCATTCTCCAGTTTCTTACTTTGAATTTGGGGCTCCTTTGTTTAGCTTCCCATATTATCCTGTCCATGTATATTATGAAAAGCAATGGGCTTAAGCTATCCCCTTGCTTTACCCCTCTTACCATTTGGAATCTGTCCGATTTATTTCCATTAAGCCTGACCGTCCCATATGTTTTCTGGTATAGGCTAAGGATTGCCTGTATTAAGATACTAGGCACTCCCTTGTCCTCTAGCGCCCGTTTGAGTTCCACTCGTGGTACATTATTAAATGCCCCAGAGAGATCTAAGAAGGCTAGGTGAATCCCTTTGTCCCTTTCAATAAACTTCTCGATTATACTTCGAATATTAAATATTGTCTTGGGTTTGTCGACCAGGTCTGAAGGCTGCTTGTTCTTCCTGAAGTTCATTTTCTACAATTCTTCTGAGCCTCCTCTCTGGTACAACTTAAGGGATGCAGATGACAAAACATATGGACCGATAGTTTTCACAATCTGTCGTGGAGCCTTTCTTGTGGATAGGAATTATGACATTATTTTCCCAGTCCGTGGGAATTTCCTTCTTTTGGAATGCTTTATTGAAAATATTTAGCAACCACATTTGTACTTGGAAACCACCATATTTCAACATTTCAGCCGTTTTTCCATCATCGCCTGCTGTCTTGTTGTTTCTGGCTTCAGCCATGGCCAATTCCACCTCCCAATCTTCGATAAGATCATCCTCTTCGACAGGCGTTCCTATCAGATTCTCATTATCCCCTACTTCTCATCCATTTCCAAATTTCTTACTGAAAAAGTATGCCCATTCTTTCAATACTTTAACCTCTTCAGTAACCAGCTGTCCATTACTATCCTTGATACTTATTTCTGGCCTTTCGTATTTTCCACATAATCTCTTCATTGTTCTCCAAAACTTCCTTTTATCCTCAGCATAACTAGTTTGGAGTTCTTCACCAAATTCAATCCAGCTTTTTTCCTTAGCTAATTTCACAGCTGTTCTACAATTCGCTTTGCCTCTCTGGTCTTTTCTTTTTAATTGTTCATATCAATAGGGTTATTTGTCTGTATGTATTTCTTCCTGGCTTGTTTCTTTTCTTTGACCTTGGCCTGCACTTCTTCATTCCACCACCTAGTTCTTTTAAAAGCAGTGTTAACTTTTTTCATTCCAAGCACTTTTCCTGTAACATCTAAGACAATCCCCTTGAACTTTTCCCATGTTTCATTAACTGACCAAGGATCAAATGGATTCTCTCCTGTATCCTCTTCCCTCAGACCTCGCTCCAACTCCTTTTCATATTCCTCTCTTTTTTCTTGTCTTCTCAGTTGTTCTGTGGCAATCCTTTCATACTTTTTAATCTTCCTGGCTCTTGGAATCTTAATTCTGGAGTCTAAGACTAGCAGGCGGTGGTCAGTGTTGACCTCTGCTCCACGTATAACCTTTACATCCATGACCTCACTAAAGAAAGGCTTGCTGTATGTGAAGTAGTCTATGGTGCTTTCCTGGTTTTTTTCTTCGGCCCTAAAAGTAATCTGGTGTATTCTTTTATGTGGAAAAAAGGAATTTCCAATGTAAAACCCATTGTCATTACAGAAGTTAACTATTCTCTCCCCACTTTCATTGAGCAACGGGTCACTTGAGTATCTACCAATCACTCGTTCCCCCAAATCTGGGTCACTTCCTATTCTTGCATTTCAATTTCCTTGCACAATCACATATTCATTCCGATTTCTAATTTCATGCAGATGGAGTTGTAAGTCATTATAGAATTGGTCCTTCTCAGCAACACTTGCATCGTCTGTTGTTGCATATATTTGTATAATAATAGCTACACCATGGTTTGCTCTCATATCTAGGTCAATTCCTGAATAGCGCATAGTAAATCCATCATTCAATTGAGTGATACCTGAACCCTTCTTTTTTGTTTCACAAATCCCCAAGATGCCAATCTTATACTTTAGCATTTCTTGTACTATTTGGACCTCTTTTCCGTTGATTGTTCGAATGTTCCATTGTCCAATTCTTATATCCGTTGTCCGTAGCCGTTGTCGTAACCTTGTAGACTGTCTAATTCCGAGGCTGCGTGTTGTTCTTTGAATCGTTAGTACCCTGGACGGGTGATTAGCCCAGTGTCAGGGGCCCCGTAGCCTCGGGACAACTGGCCCCCTGAAGTCCCCAGGAGGAAAGGAGGGATACAAGGATGGGGTTAGGAAAGAATTGGATTTATAGGACTATCAGGTTAGGGTCTAAATAAATAACTAATTACTAATAAATAAATAAATAGTAACTAATAAATAAATAAATAGCATTTAAAAAAAAAAAAAAAAAAAACTAACAGCAGATTGTGATTATTTACATTTAGAGATTAAGTAATTTTATATACTATTAAATTAAAAAAAAAAAAATTGTGTAATTTCATGAAAACAAAAACCCTCCATTTAAAATAATATACTATAACAAAATTTCAAGGAATATGTTTTGTTTTTTTAATAATAATAATAATAATAATGCTTTATTGACATATTTACAATTACTAATCATTTAGTAAACATGTGCCGGTCTAAAGTCCTCTACATGATTAAAATAGTTTTATACTTTAGTAAATAGTTTTAAAACCCACATAAAAAAGAAATGTAAAGAAAGAAAAATTATTACATAATATAAATAATTAAATAAATTAATAGTTAAATATAAAACAATAATAATAAATATAAATAATATATATATAATAACCAGCATACATAAATGAATGACTATATGTATACATAGCAGTTGAGTAACCTGTGGGAAGGTTTATGTTAAGAGTACATGTTTGGTTCAAGTATGCTTTGTTTTGTTAGATGACATGCTGTTTTAGAGGGAGTAAGCTTAGGTCGTGGAGCATGGTTGATATTTTAGTATAACGAGGATAATCATTGATGATCCTCATGCAAATGTTTTGGGCCCTTTTCAATTTATTATAGTTGATGGAGCAAGTTGAGCTCCACACCGGTGAAGCATATGTGATTTGTGCACGGATATCTGTTTTATTTAGTATGAGTTTATTTTTAGAGCTTAATTTAGATTTAAGGAATATGTAAATTATAACAAAAATAAACAAAAATTAAAATTATGTTAAATAAGTCATTACAAAAAAAAAAAAATTTTTTTAGAAATGAGAGTTTTTCTATTTTAGGTTGATTTCATTTTAATTATTACGTATTAAAATAGGGATGCTCGATGGTTGAACGTTCTTGGAATAGGGTTTTAGCACGCTCGTTACAGAATGTCGTAGGAATCCACCTGAAAAGGTTAGTATTTTTCTGTACACAAGGGGCTTGTTCATTAAAAGAAGAATTTATATTTAATAAAAAACATCGCCGGTATGAATCGATTTTAAGGAATCGAATTTGGATCATCGATACTCGAAACTGATTCTTTCTCTAGAATCGATCAAAGTGACAATCGACATTCGGAATCTACACATCCCTAATATCTCTTTCTCTCTCTCTCTCTCTCTCTCTTCTCGTACGTTGCCAATATCCAGTTAGTGACGTTTTCTAATTAATTAATTTATCCTAGCTTTCTATCGAAATGTCTTTCGCATGGGTGAAACCTATTTCCTTAGATAGTTAATAAATTTTGAGCTGGTGGCTAGAAGAAGGGATTTTTTGTTTTTTCTAAAGGTGGGAGGCAACACTGATCCACTGCAATGACGTCAGCCACGTTTTCAGTTATTAAAGTCGATTTTTATGTTTTTAATTATCCATTTCATATCTACCTAGACAATCATTTATTCCCCTAGAAATCTGATTCTATCTTTCCGGATCACGATCTAACTTCATAAATATAATCATTTTGAGCATGCTCGATATCTCAATAACAGTTACTGACTATGAGTGTCCACATTTAAATATCGTCTAGGAGCTCAATTGAAAGCAATTTGTAAAGAAAAACGGGAAAATATTAAACTTCTCAGAGAAAAATATTGAGGGCGAATTGAACCATTATGGAAGGATTCTTTCTTGATTTTTTTATTTTATTTTATTATTACCACTAAATCAATTTTTCCGTTCATTATTAATACTTTTATTTAATTTAAATTAAAAGGAGATTTAATTCAATAGGGGCTTTATATACTACAGGAGGCTGTGGCATTGCTGTAAGGGGGACAGGGCCGGACTTGCTATTACTTTTAGCCAACTCTAATTATAGAGGCCAGTCCTTGGGCCCTATACCTCTACTTCCAAAATACCACTTTCCACTCCTCAATGTCAGTATTTATAAAGCCTAATATCAGTAGATATAGCTTCGGGTATACGCAGTGTATATATGGATGTTTTATTCACATGTCATTCTTCTAAAAAATATTTTACTTACAGTGTTTTGTAAGATAATACTTAAATCAATAAAAGTCCTCATTTTTAGGCCTTAATTTTTTTTTTTCTATTCAATAATTTAATAATTTCTGATAACTATATGGCCTATAAATAGTGATTTTTTAATGTTTAAATTTGTCAATTATATTTTATCTTTTAATTTTCAATCCACACCTGTCACTCAACCATTAAAAATAAGCAGATTTAATAACTATAACCACTCATCTGTCCAAAAACGTTACCTCAAAAAGTGGTATTCTTCAATATCCACTACATTCAGAAGCCAACCACAAAATTGAAGTCGATGATAATGATCATTGGGATTTAAACCTTACATTAAAATCTAATAAAATAAATCCGAAGTAATAATAATAAATAAATACTAAAAAACCAAGAAAGACTGATGAAGGTTTTAAACTTTTCTTTTTTTTAAATATACATTTATTGAAATTTACAACTGTACAGAATATATACATCAAGTAAATGTTTTGACAACGATTATAATAACATGTTAAAACTTGAAAAGAACTATTCATCAGTAGCACTTTATTAAAATTCTACACTTGAAGGTCTCTAGGCCATCTTCGTTTCAGACACCTCGGAGGATTATCAGGAATGGAGTGGGAAGCAAGTTGAGAAACTAACGGATTTGGGTGATTATGGAGCTTACTATGAAAGGATAGGTATGGACTAAATTAGCAACATATGGAACGTTAAGATCTTCATGGATAAGTTTATTGGTGACAAAGTAAGGAGTATACGAAGGATTTTGGATTGTAAGGATTGAATACGAGATGAATTGGATGGTTTAGTGGAGCCCCAAAGCTCAACTCCCTACGTCCAAATAGGTCTAATCACAGTCATGTAAATAAGTCTTTTGTAATCAATTGGGAGCTTTGAACGTTTGTCTAGTAAATGTTGAAGTAGACTGAAGGTTTTAAACTAAAAAGTAATATGGAAATATATCAAAACATTGAAAGGTTGAGTGATGTAATGAGAAAACGTAGTATGACATTTGTGGGCATTTGATGAGGTTGGAAGAAAGAAGACTGACAATGACAGTTTTTTTACACAGCCTCCAAAAAGCAGAAAAAGAATACATGGATAAGGATGGTAAAGGAGGATATGAGGGTGGCAAATGTGCATTGGAATTCAATGTGGGATAGAGGCCCATTTCGGACAGTAGTCAACAGGATCAAATTTCCGGAAATGGCTGACTCAAGTTAGTGGAAGGTGGTCGGATGAAAGAAGAAAGCATCAGGCGGAGGTAATGAAGAGATATTGGAGGGAGCGGAAGAGCAAGAAATGAATTGTTGAGCGTGGTCCACAGATGGCCGAACTCGAGAGGAAAAATAATAATAATAAATAAATGTAATAACATAAAATACTTTTATCTGGTGTCGCTTTATTGACAGTTTTCGTTTATTTTCTATTAAACAATACATTTTTTCTTTGCTGTTTTTCCAATAAAGAGTTCATTTTGTTTAAGATACATATTTCCATTGAGCGATTATTATAATATCTTATTTACACCAGTAATTGATTTGTATGCCAAATGAAAACACCGTGTTTTTCCGGGTTTCACAGTAAATTTCTCTATGAAATCGATACGGAATCATTTGTTTCATCTTACCATATGAAAGCTGGTTAAATTTTCAAGTTTTTTTGTGAGATTTACAGATTTGTGGATAGTTTTTTTTTTGAAAAAAGGTGAGCGTTGAAGTATAAGATATTGAAACTTTCCTAAATAAGGCGAAGACCAAGCTGTTCTTTAGGTCAAAAGTTTGTAAACATTTCAAACCACACACTTCACTCTGATTTACAAGTACCCACAGTAAAGGAACATATACATAACCTTTATAGACGATTTCACGACAGACTTCATGGACATAACAACATACCCATTAATGACAGCCACGACTGATATACCTGGAAATATTCTCAGACTACACAAAAAAAGCTGGATGAGAGATTTGCTCATATAAATCCTTTTTTAATCCATGCCAGGAGGAGGTACTGTTGAGTGCTACTCTCCCTCAAGTCTATAAAGTCAGTGCTGTTACAATATGAGCAAATTAACTTATTGTTACTCCAATAATATGTGAGAATAAAAATTTGAAAAGGCTTGGTGACAAAGGCTATTTTCTAAAAAAAAAAAAAAAAAAACGCTTTGTGAATAAAAAATTATGACTAAGGAATAAAAAGATCAATTTTTTTTTTTTAACTTTAATAATAAATAATTTATCAAACAAAGAAAAATAAAATCTATCTGAAATGAAAGCAAATTACACAATATTCGTTAATAATACAGAGATAGCAATTATACTACCGGCTACATTACGGGCAACTTTCTAAACAGGTCCGCCTGGCGGCATTAAAAAAATGTTAACATATATAGGTTGTGAGTAGGTGTTGAGGGCTTGATATAAATATTTAAATGGGACACAATTGCAGGGTCTCTTAGTTATAATTTATTATATAACACGTTTCTCAATAATGTTATACAGGAGTGCTGAGTGTGTTCTGGAAATAATGTACTTGACTCATACTTAATTAATTATTCCTTATCACAAATATTTGAATGTAACTTATAGATTTTATAGATGACAATAGTAATTTAGTATATTAAAAAGTGATGTCTTTCCAATTATACTTTAAATGTATATATCTTTTGCTAATTTTTTTTTTTTTTTAATATTTTTTAGTAGCTGGCCTAGGGACTCTAATGCAGGACATTTATTGAAGGGCTACTAATGGATTGTTCTTTATAAGTTAATGACAACTCATTGTAAATAAGTCATTACTTATTATACATATTCTATACAATTGTAAAAATCTATAAAGTACTAAATAATTTTATCTATTCATTTACTTTTTTCCGTTGCGGCCCACTACAACATGATATTAAACATTATGTAGAGTACAAAAGAAAAACTATACACATCAATTATGTTAAGTAATAAATATTATTATTTTATATATTACTGTTTTTCAACAAAAAAAGTTGTTTTTTTAAAAATAAATTTAATGAAATTTACAACTGTACAAATATTTACATCAAGTAAATGTGTTGATAACGATTACAATGACACGTCAAAACTTGAAAAGAACTACGCATCAGTATGACTTCAATAAAAATTCTACACTGGAAGATCTCTGGGCCATCTTCTTTTCAGACGCCTCGGAAGATTATCGGGAATGGAGTGGGAAGCATGTTGAGAAACTAATGGATTTGAGTGGTTATGGAGCTTACTATGAAAGGATAGGTATCTGGTATGGACTAAATCAGCAACATATGGAACGTTAAGATCTTTATGGATAAGTTTATTGGTGACAAAGTAAGGAGTATACGAAGGATTTTGGATTGTAAGGATTGAATACGAGATGAATTGGATGGTTTAGTAGAGCCCCAAAGCTCAACTCCGCACGTCCAAAGAGGTCTAGTCACAGTCATGTAAATGAGTCTTTTGTAATTAATTGGGAGCTTGGTAATTAAAAATGGTCCTTGATAGATTTTTTTTGCTATTAATTCGAATTCAGTACACTTGTAAATATAAAATTCACAAAAAAAAGTTTATGAGAGTGAAAGAAAAATAAAAAAAAAAAAAAAAAAAAAAAAAAAAACGCTGTTTCATTTCTCAGATTCGAGGAAAATATAAAAATCGAATTTCTCAAGGATATTATTTTTTTTGTAGAACTGTGATATTGTAGGATAGAAAATCATAGGTTTATGACGAAGAGTAAAGGTAACTAGATGAGATTTGTTTGTGTTTATACAATTCTTACAAGTTTGTTATTTAATAATGGAGTGATTAAGATGCTATTTAACGATAACATACTTCCCCAATCAGCTAATTGATGAGGACGGTATTAGGATGAGTTGGGGTCCCTTATTTTAGAAGAGCAAGATCAAGAAAATCATCAATTGCAAATCTAATTCTCAAAATAGAAAGATATCCTCCTTTCTTTAAGTTTGTTAAAAAACAAAAAAAAAACAGCTCAATGACTGATTGTTGTGATTACAAAAACATTTTACTATCCCAAGGAATCATATTATTTTTGTTAGAAATCGTAACTCTCTTTGACAATAAACTCATATCGACAAGGACGCAATGTATAGAAGAAAAAGAAGTGGACGCGAAGGAGCGCTGACGACAGAAGATGGACAACTACTTGACAGATAAGATCGGCCGTCCTTGTGTTTTATCTCTGTCTCGACAGCACCTCTCTTTATCAAAAAACGACTCCATTTAAATGTATTTTTACCTTGGCATTCCTATTTATTATTGAATATTATTAAATTATTAACTTGGCGAATGGAAAACGGCGAGAAATATCTGCCAAATGAAATCGGTATGGAATATCGATATTTTTCTTAATAAGCCCATCCCAAGTCACAATCTATAGATAACCTTTAATTATCTATGAAGAGTTTTTAAAAATATATATATCTTATTATTTTCAGTGTATTTTTTAAAACAATTTTTATTGATGACTGATTGAACTGTTCAATACTAAATGCAATCTTATCGAGCTCTTCATTAGCTATCATTCTGAATATTTTCCTCTTAACATTTTATCTTTATCCTACCAAAGTACAGGTAATAAATAAATCACACAGCGATACAATAAGAAAGAGATTTATAACTGGTTACGTTTTTTAAGAGTTTTTTTCTTTGAGCGACCTTGTCATGAATCTCTTAATGCTGTTATTAACTGTGACCAGGCTATTCTGGTATTTACTTTAATCCATGAATACACTGTTAAATAAAAAAATCTATGTTTGAATACAATGCTTCCTCCTTTAAAACACTTCTTTTATCCCAATAAAATCCAAAAAAGGTGTGACGAATGTGTATTATGTCATTAATTTTACTCTACCGAGAGCCATAATATACATTTATGAATAATTTATTAGTACAAAGCAGAAATAAGAATGAACCCCTACTTCCCGTATATTATTTTATCTATTATAGTAGTTCATAAAAAAAAGTCAGTTACACGTCCATGACATTTTTGAGTGCTATACATGTTCATTACCTAATAAAATATATAAACCAATCTAGAAAAAAAAACTTTTATATTTCCAATAGACCTATCTATACTGAGTTGGAAATCCAGATGGACAGAGACTATTCAAAAACTTGCAGATAATAGACTGCGAAGGTTTTGAATAGTCTCTGTCCATCTGGATTTCCAACTCATACAATTAAAAATTGGATGTAAAATCTAATCTTCAAACACCTCATCAGTGAAATTTATCCAGGTTAAATATTACTGCTATGCGTGGTAATGTTAATGAGGAAATAATGCTTATTAATTGCATGCTACAATATAAGCTTTTTATCGATAAATCAACAAAACTTCAATTATTAATTGGTAGTTGAGTTCTTTGATTATGAGAAGCTTCGACAGGGGATGCCAGTTTTAAATATTTTTAAAGTAATATATTTGATTTCAGTCAAATAACTGCTCAAAGTCTAAACTGAAGTAGGCAAATCCGACAGGACAAGCCGCTATGACTGAAGGCGCCTCATGTTTGATCAGCTCTAGCCACATCAAACAGTGGCCACGTGCTTCGGTCTGGAAGAGTTACTGTTCCAGCGATTTGCAGAAGAGTGGTTCCAGCAATGTCCAGAGAATCTTAGAAAGACAAGCTATGTTAGATTTTAAGAGATTACCGGCTGAAATAACACTATTCATTACTAGGCACTATAAATGGATATCGTTATAATTTTCTTTAAGCAATTTTATATTCCAATTGATAGCAATTCACTTTGGATCATTTAATTTATATTGAAAATGTAATTCCTAGTTTTAGAAGAGATAAAAAACTCAATAGAAATACTCAGATCCCACAATAAAATCCTGTAAATCAAATAAGAGTGGCAATGGATTTTATTAATGAGACGGGTTAATAAAAACCCGGATGAACTTTCACGATATTGATAACATGCTACCTCAGGACAATGATCCAAATGAGCAAACATTTTATGAATTATTTTTCAATCCCTCTAACTGAAAATATTGTTTGCTAAATAATAAAACTAGGATATTTTTTGTATTGGCATTCTTTTTTTTCTAAAATAAAACTTCAAATGATTTGTGCGAATCCACTACTGTCATTTTCCAGTCTCAAAATTTTCCACGATTAATTTTATAAGAGAAAGAGAGAGATATGCTTTATTAATACAAATAAAAAATACTGCTACCCAACTTTATTGGGTTGATATATAAACAGCATACTAATCTATCTAATTAAAGATAGCAACACTCTATATAACAACAATTCATGATATTCATTATTTGGGTACAATTCCAAATTTCTATTTCTTCCTCCTTCCTAAGCTCAAGAACTAAATGTTCTAAAGTATTTTCCTCTTCTCGCAATATTAATTATAAGGAGGGACCCAATATGGTTCCACAGCTCCTGTTCACACATAGGCTCTAAAATCACAACTGCACCCGTCACAACTTACCTGCCTGACATCTTGTTCATGACTAACAGGTAGGTACGTTGACTAATCTCGTGTAAACATGTCTTAATCCAATACAATGATGTTTTCTCTGACCGTGTTTTGCCATGTCTTGACTAAGTGGTGTGCGCCTAGCCCTGGGTCGTACTTGCAGATTAAACAAATCAAACAAAATAAGATTTTTCATATTGGAAACATATTTATTTTTTTCCTTTTTCTATGTGGGCTAAATAATTTTCCACTACGTTTAGAATACTTTACAACCCCTCCTCACAGAGCCTCCATGATCGTTCTTCACCAGTTTTGATGAGTTAATTTTTTTTATTTTTTTTTTCAGTGATTCTACACTAAAAAATCGATACGTATTTTTTGTTTTTTTTTCGTCCAATGGAACCTAGGAGCTGAGAAAAAAAAAATGTTATACTCATCATTTTTTCATAAAAACATTTCCCTTTTTGTATAGATTAAGAACCTTTAAAAATTGGGTATTCAAGCTTTATAGGATTTTTCACTTAAAAACTTATTTCAGATTACGATCTGTGTCAAACGCTTAAGCATTTTTTCTATAATGTAAAACTGCTATTTTATTTGTTTTTAGCACCTCTGGAAATCTCCATATCAAAATTTTCTTGGCAATCTAGAATTATTCTGACAAAGTAATTAACGAGGAGGAACCCTTCGAATTTGGTTTTAAAATGTTCATATTTTCAACAGTTTAAATTTTAAGAATTTAACGACCCCTCTGAAATTAAATTTATTATTTACATACTCACCCAACTTTCCTCAGACTGGTGTTCCTCAAGGTATCTTGGGTCCCATTCTGTATACCGAGTATCCAGCATTAATCCCAACTTCTAATTCTCGAGTCGTTTATCACTTCCCTTGAAACATGGTGTAACATCTGGAGAATTAAGACAGACTCAAGCATATATCAGCAAATAACCATTACCCTGACTCGAACCCTAGCTCATCATGCCCTCCTATATCCTTTAATGGAGTAAGGTTAAATTATGTACAACAGATACGATACCTTAGATTTTATTTAGACATAAGGTTCACATGGAACCCATAAGAGCGAAAGAACAAGAAACATAACAAACGTTCTAATCTTCCGATTCACTACAAAAACTCATCTCTATGACCTCGTGATCTTCTTCTATTGTAGAAGTTTCATTAGAGTCCTGCTAATGGGTAGTTCCTCTACAATTTTTGTCATGTCATTATCGCACTTTGTATTGAGATTACCAAATATTCATTTAATGAATGTTTTTTTTTTATGTAATTGTGAATTTCAAATAATAAACAAAAAAAAAAAAAATAATCTTATGCATTTCATAATTATTGTAAGTGATAACAATATTGATGACAATCGATGATAATTGGGAGTTAGAAATGACGTGATAACAAAGAGGAAGAACGGCGCTAGCTATCAAAAGCTGTGGATCAATCTAAATACCTGGGAGCCAAGAACGCTGATAAAGATGGGATTGAAAGATTAGTAATAGTCCCTCAGGAAACATCCGATACTACTTTTTTTAAAAAGGAATTTGCTTTGAAGTGAAATGCGATACAATGATGACGCCATTCAGTAAGCTGTTAAATGATTTTTTAACTGATGGATGAGGATATGAAATAGCAATGATACTTTATTATGGCCTGTAAGAAAGTGTGGAGATATTTTCTTTTTTCCATCCGGTATTCTTTTTTTGATTTTATTTTCGCTAGAAACATGGTGTTTCTTCATGTTAAAAAATAAAAAACTCAATTTCACCCTGACTGGAAAAATAATAGATCATAGATTTGTATATCTTTATACATCTACTGTTTTGTAAATACTGCTTCTGATAAGTAAAATTTCGTCAAATGTTGGATCCACATTAAAAGAGCTAGAGCATATCAAAAAATGCATGCAAAAGGTGACTTTTTCATTCAAACTAATATAGTTCCTTAACAGTAGGTTCCAGCGACAAATGTACTACATAAACAAGTATTCTCCATTAAATTTCTGATAAAGAAACTATCGTCAAATTTTCGGCCCGACCAACACTAACAGAGCTAGGGCGAATTCAATTGTTACATTTTCAAGTATGAAAAAATTATTACAAATTTTGAGGATGAAAAAAAAAATTACACGAGACAATTATGCCCCCATCCTAAAGACCTATCGATGTAAAAAAAAAAAAAATATAAAAAAAAAAAAATAAATAAAAAAAAAAATAAATAAAAAAAATATTTATATATATATATATATATTAATAATATTCAAAATGCGAATGAGCCCAAGCACTACATGCGTTTCCTTCCCTTCCTCCGTGCTCGTATTTCCTTGATTCTCCTGCTATGGACCTCCTTTCTTTCATCTGTCCAAGGTCTCCCAGTCTTTTTCTTTGGTAATTCTTCTCGGTCAACTTTATTTATATATTATTATAAATATTATTTAGGGTTACAGTCAAAGAGAAACACCACGTCTAAGTAGAAATATTTTATTCCTTGCCAACGTTTTGACCTAGCAGGTCTTCTTCAGAGCCACCGAACCACACTAGAGATGAGTAATTGTAATAACAATAATAATAATAAATAGGAGTAATAATAATAAATATTATTAATTTTAATTTTTGTGAATAATATTTTCTGTATTGTATTAAGCTGTAAAATTAATTGACAAAAATTTGCTAGAAGAACAACAAAAAACGTTAACTTATTCTAAACAGGTTAAAATGTCACAGTTATAAACCTGAAAGAAAAGAATCGAAAATAGTAAAATAATTGTTTAGATAAATGCATTTCCATAAGAGTTGAAATTTGCAACACATTCTTCTGCGTTATTTTCTTGTAGGATAAGATTTCTCATTATTTTTTTTAATAATATTTGAGAGAGAATTTCCATCCAATGATTCCCAAAATCAATGTTGAGCAAATTGTTCACGTTATTTATTTCTGCTGCAGCTTGGATTGAGCTGGGTTTGAAAGAATACCGGTTTTTGACAGCGGTTTTCGAATGGATTGAGATGAATTTGTTCAAAATCGCTATGTAGTGTGATAGTATCGACCAAGAACAATTAAATGACAACAATTATTTTTCAAAATTCATGGATTGATTTTTGATACTAAACGCCTCATATATGGACAATGTTTGTATGGTAAAATGTATTTTTTTTTTTAAATATATTTTTTTCCTTGTTTTTATAATAAATAATTTTTAAACATTTTCTTAAAGGTACACGATATATAATAGCGTAGAGAGGCAGAGCGGAGCAACGAACTGGTAATAAGAGAGAATGAAGCTAAAGTGGCGTGGCCACGAAGCAGCCCTAATGCCTCAAATCATTGACCTCTATGAATAAATGAAGTGTCACCATTCATCAATGAGCCTGGCTCATGCATTATTCACTTCTCCCGTTCGGTTCTCGTTTCACACCATTGCTTCTCCATTCCTACCTCTATCAGTCCCTATCCTAGTTGTAATTAACTAATTGCAATGGTTTAAAGTAGCCATGAGTCAATTCTTAGCAATAATATATGCTTAAACATATCCGATTACAGGAAAATATATTTAAACATATACTTTCATGAAAAAAAAAAAATTAATAATCCTACTGTTGATTAGAAGAGTTGAACAAATATATCTTTCAGTTATCTATAATCTATACTATTATATAAAAGGAAAACCATTTTTCGTTTGTGATCACTAACCCCGAAAACTACTAAACCAGTCTCTACCAAATATTAACATCATATTTTTAGTTCCAGGTATCAATAATAAAATCTACAGATATATAATTAATTTTTTATTAAAATATATGGATAATGTGTGGATAACAGTGAAGTTTAAGAAGTGACCGTTTGTTTGCGAGCGCGATTCTACATAAGAGGTTACAGATTACAGGTACGGTCTCATATCGAGCTTCTTTTTTTTTTTTATTCTTTTATTAATAGAAATTTACATCTGTATTACAAAACACATCTAGTAAATATGCGGTATATATGAGATATAATGACATGAATAAAACTTGTAGAGGAACTACCCATTGGTACCCTCTTTGTAATGAATATTTACAAAAGGTCACGAGGCCATCTTCTTTTCAGACGCCTCGTAGGATTGCAAGGAATGGAATGGGAAGCTAGCTGTGCAACAAGTGGATTTGGATGAGTGTTAAGTTTATTATGAAAGGAGAGGAATCTGGTTCGTGCCAAATCGGCGACATATGGGATACTAAGGTCATTATGGAATAATTCATTTGTGACAAAGTAAGGAGCATTAAAGATTTTTCGAAGGATTTTGGATTGGAGTGATTGGATGCGAGACGAATTCGATGGTTTTGTGGATCCCCACAATTCTATACCGTAAGTCCAAATAGGTCTGATAATCATCATATAGACAAGTTTCTTATAGTGAATCGGGAGATTTGAACGTATCTCAAGTAAGTGTTGTAGCAGTGGAAATCTACGTGCTGCTTCTTGTCTTTTCAATCTTGTATGAGGGTTCCAGGTAAGTCTCTTGCCCAGATGAAATCCAAGGTATCGTATTTGTTCCACATGAATTAGCAGTACACCATTAAAGGATACTGGAGGACAGGATGAGGTAGGTTTCAGACGGAGGGTAAAGGTTATTTGTTGGGATTTACTAGGATTTATCTTGAGCCTACAGTTATGACACCATTCTTCAAGGGAAGTAATATGTGACTGGAGTGTCTGGGATGAAGAAAATGGATCATCATTGACTGATAACACGCTGGTGTCATCAGCATGGGTTGTGAGGATAGTATTAGGATGAGTTGGAACTTTAGCTGTATAAACGGTATAAAGAATGGGACCCAGGATACTACCTTGAAGAATACCAGAGGTCTGAGGAAAGGAGGATGAGTATGTAGAATTGTGGTTAACTTCAAATACTCTATCAGAGAGGTAGGAACAGAGGAAGAGGAAATATATAAAGCTTAAAATTAAAAATAAAATTTACTTACATTCAATTTAAGTATTAAAAACGATTTAAATATTTCGTGCGATATGTGAATCCCGGTTTGAAAATCGACCAATATGTGGCTAGGGCCATTTTGCAATAGTCTACAATAGTAAAACTACTGAATCCATACGTACCAAATTTTAACTACATCATTTTTTTAGTTCTAGGAAGGTTTAGCAATAATAAAATTTAAAATAGTAAAAATTTAAATGTGCAATGCTGAGTGGCAGAAACGAGGTTTGCTACACTGTCGTTTCTTTTATTGTTAGAAATTAAAATCCAACTAGATGAAATCAATAAAATTATTTCTGTGAAATAAAAATTATTTCCAATACAGAATGTCAACCATTTGCTTTTTAATATCGTGTGTAAAAATATGATTCATAAGTCTTTAGTTGTAAGCACTGATAATAGTCTCGGTCCATTTGGAATACCATCTCATACATTAAAATTAAAATTTGGATGTCAAATTATACTTTTACGTAAACTTCCAACACCTAATCGATTCAATTTTAACCAGGTTATGAATCACAACTATACGTGGAAATATCATTGAAGAAACAATGCTTAGTTAAATACATCAGTACAAGATTGTTATCGATGTAAAAATAAAAATAATAGTAACAAAAGGTTGTTATTACTGTATCTTCATTATCGCGTCGGCTGTTGTCATTAAATATTGTAATATATATCATTGTATAAGCTCAAAATTTGATTTTGAAATTTGGAAGCAAGAAAATGATTCTAATTCTGCCTGAGCATTTTTATATCATAAGAAGACTATTCTGAGCATAAAGATATTTTAAATACAATGATATTTTTGATAAATATTTTGTCGAGCAGCCAGTAATCTTAGAATCCCCCCTCCACCATAGCTAAAGTCCAACAAGACCTAATAATAATAATTCATGAAGTGTACTAAATCTAGAATAATATATATATTTTGAAAAACAATTTAAATAAACATAACAATATTGACTGATAACTAATGAAGAACAATATTGTCTTTATTGAATACAGCCCCCTCTTTCATAACCTTCTTAACAGACCGTCCAGACGAGTACAATCATTTTCCGAACTTTCTGAAAGCAATAAAGGAAAATGGAAGTGCAATAGAAGGAAGAAGTTGTAGCGGAAGCTGTGAGGGGATGCCGGGAGTCCACTCCCCATTTCATTTCCGGGCCGGCTCCCCAGTCCGCATTCAGTGCCTCCTGATTCGCTGTTTCCACCACCTGGTATCCTCATCTCTGAAAGGGAACGGTTATTGTTAGAAATAACAATAAAGATCACAATTACAATTCTCTGTTGTATAAAACAGGCTGATAATGTATCCAAAGTGTTATTTTAACTAAATTAATTTGATGAGGTTAGTGAATGATAAAGGAAATGCTCCAATTATTAGCCTTTTTTTACTACATCGTTACTTCAATAACTGGAGAGTATAATGTTGTTTAAACGAATTTATTAGTGTACTTGAATGAAAAAACAGGGCCGGAGTCGCCTCTCAGATGAATTATGCAAACTACTATCAACCATTTGGGAAACATAATTGCTACCGGATGAATGGAAGGAGTCGCTCATAGTCCCTATATTTGAGAGAAAAGAAGATGCAAGCGATGGCAGAAATTATAGAGGCAACAGCTTGCTTAATTCTGCATATAAAGTCTTCTCTTTTGCTTTATGTAATCGTATTGCGCCATGCATGGAGAGACAGCTCGGGGACTACCAGGGTGGACAGAGGACAAATCGATTTACGATTGATCAACTATTCAGTCTCAAACCGACAATAGAGAAAATTAAAGAATACAATAACTCGATGTGGATGCACTTCATTGACTTTAAGGTGGCGTACGATACAGTGGTTCGGAAAGAGCTCTACAATGCCATGCAAGAACTGTGCATATCAGCGAAACTAATACGTTTGACGATAACAACGATAAAAGGCACCGTCAGCAGAGTCAAGGTGAAGTGAAGCATTAGTGACTCCTTCGAAGTTTGCTCGGGCCTGAAACATGGGGACTATTTAGCCCCGCTGGTTAACATTGTCCTAGAGACCATCGTAAGAAGAGCTGGGCTGAATAGTGGAGGAACAATATTTCACGAAATGACTTACGCGGATAATGTGGTCATTGCAGGACGATCGCTCCAGGCTGTAAAGGAAGCATTCTGCAGGTTGGAAAGTGAAGCACAAAAAATGGGGATTGTGTCAATGAAGGGAAAACTAAAGTCCTTGTTCTAAGAAAAAAGAAGCTCGCCCATCCACCTCAGCACTACGTCTTAGAAAACAATAGTGGTCTCGAGCTTTACTTACCTTGGGCCAGTGGTAAATGATACCCACGGTGAAGATGAGGAGATACCGACTAGAATAATGGCTGCCATTAGAGTTTATTATTCCCGAGCCTTCTGAAAAGTAGATTGACAAGTCGCGCAACAACATTTAGGCTGTATAACTATTATTAGACGCTGCGTATGCGTGCGAAACTTAGGCGCTCAGGACGATTAGACCGTTTCGAAAGAAAAATCATAAGACACGTTTAGTAGGGCCTTTGAAGACTGACTGGATTGCCTCGCTTGAGAACTAACAAAGAAATATATCCAATGTACGGTGAGCTATCTATCTCCTAGTTTGCTCGAGTCCAATGTATGGAATCTATTGTAAAGTTCGAATTGGAGTCGTGGTTATGGGAAAGAGAACTCGCCCTGAGTGGCAGTACTATAGCGCTCTCACTCAACCTCCACTGGATTTTTACTGCAGTGACGTAGTTGAGAGAGAAAACTCTATGTACATCCATAAGTAGAGGAACAAGTTTGGTTCTATAAAGCCGTCCATATTACTCAATGCCCTCAATAGTGCAGGTTGTAGTAGTCACTCGATAAAACTTACAACATATATATATATATATATATTAATGTTTATGCTAATTTGATCAGTTAAACTAGGAATCCGTAAATAGAAATCAGATACACAAAATTTACGGCTTGTAGTGCTATCAATGAAGATTATGTCTATAAGTAATAACTATGTACTACATATAGAAGAAACTTATATCAATAAAGAGTTTGTAATCAAAATTTGCCTATAGGTACCCTCTCACCTCCCAAACCACTTAACACCAGAGGGTCAGGTGCTGTAGAGAGCATTCAGCCCCAGATCAATCCATGGATTAGCTTTGACCTGGGCCCCAGAGTATTCCCGGTTTAACAGTCCAGTTGATCTACTTCCATTTTCCAAACATCACGGTTTAAGTACAAAGTATATAATGGACTGTGTTGGCTCTGGTAAAACTTTGGTGGAGATATATTTTAAGCCTCAGGTAGCTTTCTATTATACTCTCATTCCATCTTCCATTATTTTATGGATTCCATGATTTAATAGTACTTATTATTTTCATTCAAACAATTATTTCTTTCATCCGATGTTTCTTACTACATTTCCTAAAAATTAAGACTACAAAACCAGATTCAATTATGAATCCCGTCGCTTGAAACCACTCCTGGAAGTTAATGGACACTTTTTCTGATTATGTAATACAAGTTACACAATTGTTTCCAAGGACAGAACATAAATGACAAAATTAGATATTCCCGAAGGACCTGTTTACCTTCCTACCATACTCGCCACGGTTGGATGCCTTTCCACTATTGTCTTATTTCCTCCCGTCTGAAATCCGTTTAAAAAAAAAACAGCACAAAACAGAACAGATGGAAATGCACATAAACAGGAACGGCATCAGTTTGCCAACCCACAGTCACATGCATATGTTGACAAATATCGATTTCGAAATATTTAGCAAATTCAATTCAAACGAATGGTAATGTTCCGAAGACATGATACGCTTCTATGCTGATACGAAAGATCTATACTCGACAATCGCTGACTCCGATTGCCTCGGACAGATAGACTCCCGTAAGCCCTTTCAAACTAAATCTACATGATCAGTCCTGATGCATTCCTAACATCTACCTTTTACTTCCTTTCGGACCTTTACGAGTCGATTCAGTTATAATTACTTTTCAATTTCTTATTTCTTGATCCAATTCCAATGACTTTACCTAAATGATTCAATCGCCACTGTTTTTAATTTCATGGTAAAATACTTCCATCCTAGATGTATAGTTTTTTGAATTGTTTAATCGACTTAACTGTCCACGCAATCCTGTATTTTCTAAAACGTGCCATATTTCGCTTCTATCAAAAACCCATCTAATTTTTCTCCATTATTCCATATCATGTTTTTTTTTTTTTTTAACTATCTCTTCTAACCTCCAAAAATCATTTTAATGCATAATGAAGAAAGATTATACACAATGATTCGATAATTAGTGCTTTAAACTAAAAGGACCTAAATCAGAGGTGCTCAAATTTTAAAAACATTTATTGATATTTACAACTATATAAAAAATATACAAGACGTGAATTCCCGGAAACAGATTGCAATAATACAATAATGACGTTTAAAGCAAGCACCCATCAATAGTACTTCAATGAAAATTCTATATTAATAGGTCCTAAGGCTATCATCGTTTCAGACGCCTTGGAGGAATATTAGGAATGGAGTCGGAGACTAGTGATTCAAGCGGGTATGGAGTTTACTACGAACGGGTAGGTATTTGGTTTAGGCCTAATCAACGACATATGGAACGTTAAGACCTTTATGGATGTTTATTTGTTAAAGTTAAGGAACATCAAAGATTTTTGAAAGGATTTTAAATTATAAGGATTGGATGAGAGAAGAATTGGAAGGTTCACTGGAGCCCCAAAGTTCAGATCCATATGCCAACATAGGTAAATAACTGTCATGTGAATGAGTCTTTTGTAAATTCTTGGAAGCTTTCAATTGAATCTATTTTAAAATTTATTAAAGAATGTTTAAATAGTCTATAAGGACAAGTTTAATGTCGTTTTAGTCTAGTATTCCATGTTACGTGGAGGAAATAATCGGAGAATATCAATGTGGTTTTAGACGGTGTCGTTATCCTATCTATAAAATTTGAGGAAAAAAAATAAAAAATTTATGGGCATAGTGCATCAGCTCTACGTTGGTTAACCACCAAAAACTGTTTTATATTTTTATTGAACTATGGATATCAAATAAATTGTTTGATCTAGTAAAGATGTGCATGCCCGAAACATTTAATACAGTCCTCATCGGTTATTACTATGATGGCTTACTATCCAGAAATTTAAAAATTGGGATATATAAGACTATTATACAATCAACAGTTCTCTACGGATGCGAAACATGGCCGCTTACGTTAAGGAATGAATAACGCCCTAATGGTTTCGAAAATAAAGTACTGCGTAGAATATTGGTTCAGAAAAGGATGAAGAAACATGAGATTTTAGTTGGCTTCATAATAATTTGAGGGAGTGGATTGGGGGGAGGGGTGTGGTCGACGGTTGGTTTTGTCGGCATCGGACCTTCGAGTTCGTTAAGCCTTTTATTTATTTTCGGAGATTAGATAAGGGATCAGTGGAGAGTAGCTCAAATATTAAATTTATAAAAAAATCTTTCTATTTTATTATCATGCAATTATGTACTACTATCCCAACATATCAAATACAATCGATGTTAAATACATTAATCTGTCGTTCTATATTTATTTTTTTTAAATGAATTAATTGTTGTAGTCTTTATTTTATTTCTCTTTTGTTTTAAACCAATATATCTTCCCCCAGCCGTCTCAAGATTATATTTGGTTTCTGCTTGTTATCTCAATATCTGAAACAAGGAAAAATTTTCGGGATGTTCGTCTGAACAAAAGGAAACCACTCCCCAGCGGCTAATGGACAGCAGGGCTGCCAACCCCTCGCCGATGTTGCTAACTCCACAAAAGAGGAAGTTGGACAACAGAGGAAGAGTGGCTAAGGGAGTTAGGTGGGACCCCACAGGGTCTGATTGAATTAAGTAGCTGGGTCATTAGTACTGTCCAACCTCTCCTCTTCGCGCTAATCAAATTACTCTTTGCATAATTTTCCACTTTATTTCTCAGGTTAATAACATAAATTACCCTAAACGCTTAGGGTAATATGTCAGACAATTAATGTGATGTGGTAATTAAGTTAATGGTTTAGCGGGAATTACTGTGTCAGATTATTGATAGATTATGTAGTATGATACATACAGTACCATAGTATAGTACGCAGGATGGTACTATACAATTATATGAAAAGGATCAATACAATTACAATCTGGAAATAAAGGCAAAATAGAACCTTTCCAAAAAGCGGTGTATATGAAATAAAATGTAATGAACCAAAGATTAAAAGAATATCTAAGAGCATACAATAATATGATCCAGAATTCCAACATAGCAATCAGTTTAAATAAAAATAACCTTAAATTCAATAAAAATTCAGGAGTGAAACTGATTCATCAAGTATCAGCCTAAAATTAAATAAACTCTCCGTCAAAAGTATCGCAGCACTTTGAAATATTTGAATTTTGCAAAAAAATCTTTTTTTTTTCATAACAAAGAAAAGTTCTGAAGTCTAGAATAAACATTTTTGAATTCTAACTTTTAAATTTTAATTTACATTAAATAAGACGTTTTATCCCCTCTGGATTGAATGACAGTTTCACTCATCTTGGCATACTTGTAAAATTATTTAGAAGAAAATCTTGAGGTATTTTGTCCCACTCCTCCAGAGTGAAAAGGAAAGAGACTTGAGGCAAACGAAAGATAAACATGGACTAAAAGGAAAATTAAAATGTAAATAAACCAAGATATATAAATAAAATAATGTAAAATAATAAACCAAAAATTACCTTAAATTCAATAAAGATTCGGTAGTAAAACTAATACAACAAGTATTAGCCTAAAATTAAATAAACTCCCCGTTAAAAGTATGGCAACACTTTGAAATATTTGAATTTTATAAAAACATTTTAACAAAAAAGGTAAAATTATAAAAGGAAATTTTTAAAAAGTAGGTTTTCTATCTTTTAATTTTTAATAAGACGTTTTATCCCCTCTGGCTTGAATAGAGAGTTTCACTCGTTTTGGCACTCTTGTAAAAAGATTTTGATTAAAATATTGGGGTATTTTGTCCTACTCCACCAGAGTGAAGAGAAAAGAGACTTGAGGCAAACGAAAGATAAACATGAACTTAAAGGAAATATGAAACGAATAAACCAAAATTTTTTTTGTTGCTAAACAGTGAATAGTACAAGTAATCAATGTACAAAGAGATAGAAAGAAAGGACATAGGAAAAGAGAGAGAGAGAGAGAGAGAGAGAGAGAGAGAGAGAGAGAGAGAGAGAGAGCGAGAGAGAGAGAGAAAGAGAGAGAGAGATTTTTATAACAAACCTGCGGTTTCTAGAAGTACAACAGTATGGTTGAACAGCACCACACTCCAGCAACCTGCTTCACCGAGTCTGGCACCAGCTGCCCTAATCCGTTGATTAATTTAGATGGCAGTGCTCAGAGCGGGGCAGATCGGGCATATAATGGTCGTCTTGTGCCAATGGCCCGTGTCAATGCGAACCCAGTAATGGATTTGTAGGGTTCGCCGGAAGTGGAAAATGGCGAGAGCGGTTTTCTTGGTCCAGCCATTGTCAAATGAATCCAGAAATAAATTAAATGTTCAAAATACAACTGAATACTTAAATGTAGCAAGGCCAAGTACGCCCTTAAATGTAAGGGTTTGGTGGATGAAGGGGTTATGAAACAAAACACAATATTTATGTTTAAAAGCTTTTGTTGTTTTATTGCATTTTCTTTAGCAGAAGTTACGTAGCCCCTTAATTTTTTTCATATGTATTTTTTTAATTGTTCTGAAATATTCACAATTTGTGACCTAGCACTTCTGCACATAAATTCTTCATCTAAAGAACTAGATTGTATAAAAAATAATTTACATAACACCTTCATCCATCAAACCCTTTAATTATCAGAGGACATTCTATATGTTTACAATTTATTTCACTGACTAAAAATTTAAGTATTAAAAAAAAAAAAAAATTTTGAATACTAATCGATTGAATATTGATGTTTTGGAGCACTAAAATAAAAGCACATATTATTCTCTTTAGTCATTCAACGCCAGATTATATCTTTAGTTTGCACGTGAACTTTTTATACACAGCACATTTCAGATTGTAAATGATACTTTTGTGTAGTTGTTCGTAAAATTTTCCATATCGAATTATTATTACATGTTTTAGCACTAATTGCTAGCAGTGTTGTCAAGTGGACAATTTAACTTTACAAAGCTTCGATTGCGGGACTATGTGCAACTAATATTATTCAGCATTCAACAAAACAGCAAGTTTCTAATAAAAAGTCCCAATCCATTGTTTTTGTATTTTTTATATTTCTTATGATATGAAAAATAAGTACCCTAAATAATTAAATAAGAAACTATTTAATTTTTTAATGTTATTATTTATCTTTTATGATATCGTACCTAATGAAATAATTATTCTTTTTCCAAAATAAATTTAAATATTTTTGGCCTAACATTTATCGTATTGTCTTTATAGGGAATCATATTTCCTTACATATAATTATAGGCTCCTGTTGGGGTATAACAACTGTTATTGTGCTAAAAGTGTTTGGTGAAAAAAAAAAATGGAAAGTTTGAAATATTTTATCAAAGTGATTATTTCATTTTTGAAGTTGTATTCTCAGGGATTTAAGTTAAGGAATATGTTAATAAAGGAAGAAAAATAAATTTGACAAAGTACATCATGTAACTAATAGACTTGAAAAAAAGAAAAAAACATTAATGTCAATTTTAATTCTGTATTAGCACTGAATGCATTTGATAACATTTCTGTGACACTAGTGAATAGTTGGTTATAGTGAATAGTTTTGTGTGTTCAGTGTGTATATGAATTTTGTGTTATGGGTATTACCAGAATGCTATTTTTTTCTCTTTATTTGGATCCAATGGACTCAGTTATGAGGAAACTACAGAAATGAATACCAATTCGTGAATGGCAGCAGAAAAAATGCGTTTTTCCTAAAATACTATTTTCGCACTTAATATACCATTCACAAGTGCCACAAGAAATATGCCTCAAGTGTTCAAATCAAAGATGCAAACTGTTAACAAAAAAGTCTTACAATTTGTATGATTTCGAAAAAAATAAGAAGTTTAAAATATGGTATTTAGTTTTACCATTTATATTCTTTTCTGTCAACGTTTTTCAAAAAATTGAAGTCACAATAAAATACTTCTCTCATTTTAATTTCCTTTTTATAACCTACTAATTTTTTTTTTTAATTTTCAAGGAAGGTCTAATTTCAACTTATTCGATATTCTTGGCACAGTGATTATCATATAACAATTATTTTCTTTTATCTTTGAAGAATATTCATAAAATTTATTTGTCAGAAATGTGATGGATATTTTTTTTCTTCTTGTACATGATTTTATCAGTAAAAACTAACTGAACATATAAATATGTATATGTTTCTACCATATACGTTAATTTCGAGTTTTTGATAATTATTGTTACTTTTTATTTTTTTTTTTTTAATAAATACTTGATCTTATTTTAATTTACTTTTTATTGCCTACTAATTTGCTTATTTTATTTTTATTTTTATTAAATTTCTTATTATTTTTTCAAGGAATATCTGATTTTTTATTATTATTAGTATTTTTTAATTTATTCGGTGTTTTCGGAATATTAATTATTGCATGGTTTAATACGATACCACATAATGTACAATTAAAATGTGGTTATAATAATTATTTTCTTTCACCTTTGAAGAATATTTATAAAATGTATATATTTCAACTTGAAAGTTTCTGCAAAGTTTGAGGATATGCTAGTTAATGTTTTTGTTTTTTTTTGTTTTTGTTTTTTAAGATGAATTTCTAATTTTATTCATTTTTGATTAACCACTAATTATTTTTAAAAATATTTCTTGATTCACATTTTTTTTTAAATTTAGTTCTTCATTCTCGCCTGTTCATTAAAATATAGACAGTCAGCAAACCTGATGAGTGGATATATACATTTTTTTATTGTAGTCTAGGAGGTCTTTCATCCAGCTCCTTTTCAGCCTTCAATTTTTTTTTTTTTTTTAATTTGTTACTATTTTTGGTGTGTAAACTTATTTTATGTTCTTTGTTGTGAGAAATATTTGGCAATTTAGATAATTTCCCTTTAATATTTGATTATCCCATTGGTAAAATTTGTCTGTACTTACACTTTTTCTTTACTTTTCAGAGATTTTTATGGAATGAGAACCACAAAAAAAAGACAAGACATGACCTAGGTTCACTGATAGTGGAGAAGTATAACACGCGAGTAGATAAGGACAGAACGCCTCTATCGGCTGTGTAAATAGCTGAGGTATTTTTAGACGCTTCACGTGCTACTGACGTGCACCGTCTTTCCGCTACCGGGCTAACATACCACATTTTCCTAGTCGGATCTTGCCCCGTCATTTCAGAACCTTGCCGTGGAATTGGAATGGATTCGAAGGAGGTCTAGTTATTGATGAGGCAGGGAGAGAAGACAGATTTAAAGCGGAATGTTTAGACTCACAGATTTGATAAGTAATGAGGCAGCCGGTGACCGCAGGCCTTGGCCGCATCAAGATAAAGTGAACGGGGTTTGGGGGCTCCAGGTCGCTCTATCCATCGTTTGTCGGGGAAGTTAGTATCTGTGGTTGTCGAGCTGTGATGGATAGTGGTTAAAACCTTGTTTTAACAAAAAATAAGTTAAATTTCTTTATTATTATTAATAATTAATAGAAAAAATATATATATTCATATATTTACGTTCATAACTAGCAGTTGAGCTTTCATAGTTGAGCTAGCAGTTCATAACTTTCAGTAGACAGAATGACTAACTCCGAATTCAACATTTATCGGGAAAGCACTATTAATAATATTTCTCTTTAGAAAATTTGTACTTTCTTCTTTCGAAAAACTATGGAAGAAATATTTAAACATAACTATTCACTAAAATAGCCATAGAGCTCTTAAATATTTATCCAATGCTGAATGGTCATAAAATCAATATTGAAAAGATAGGCCTATCCAATGATCCCAATCTAATGATACTTTCACCTTAATCAGTCTATTAATCACTATCACTAGAAAGTACTGGCTATGAATTTTTATATATTATTTTATTTAGTTATTTATTGAAATTTAAAACTGTATATAAATATAATACATCAGTTTAATATGATGATAATGCTAAAAATGACACGTCGCTTGTTTTTAAAGCAACTACCCATTGGTAGCACTTATAAAGGTTCTATATAATGAAGTACGGTCTCGACGCCATCTTCTTTTCATGCGCCTCAAAGGGTTACCTGGAATGGAATGAGAAGCAAGTTGTGAAACTAATGGATTTTAATGGTTGTGGAGTTTGCTATGAAAGGTATATCTGGTTAGAGCTAAGTCAGAAACATAAGGTATATTGAGATCTTTGTTGATAAGTTTGTTTGTGATGAAGTAAGGGGCATTTAGGATTTTTCTAAGGATTTTGGATTGTAAGGATACGAGATGAATTGGATGGTTTAGTGGAGCACCTAAGTTCAACTTATGTCCAACTCGGTCTAATCACTGTTTTGTAAATGATTCTTTCGATTATGAATTTTAAATATGAAACCAATGATAAAAATAAATTATGCTAATTTTAAATCTATTGTCTTCTTTTACTGATTGATAAAATTTCTAAACTACTACAATTTTTTTTTTTAAATAATCAGTTTCGTTTCTTAACTAATTAATAAAAAGCTGTTTACAAAAAAAAAAAAAAAAAAAAAGTTTTTCTGTGTAATTCTAAAAAAACGCAGAGCGGTATTTTTCGGAGGGATTGGACTATCCCTGGAACCCCAATCCCTGGAGACGTGTCCAGCGAGACCCTTCTCCATGACAGAGCTCTGCTATTATGATCTGCCAGCGGCAGGAAACTCAGGGCATTTGTTCTTCTCTCGAGGACAATGCCGTTCCATCTCCACGTCAATTCCGTTCAGCTTCGTCAGGCTATCATCTATCATAGCTTTATCTTCAATGCCTGTAGTCTCTTAACCGGATACCTAACATATATAATGTCTTTATCACGATGCTTATAAATCATAATTAAGTACTGATTGTGTAAGTTTCAGTCGATGAAAATGATGATATGTAGGAGAAAAACAAAATGGAATAGTTGACCAATTCCATTTTTTAACGGAATCCAAAAAGGAGGTTGCATTTTAATTTATTATTGTTTTTTTCTTTTTGCGTGTTTGTTACGCGATTATTTCGTCAATTATGAATTAATTTTAATGATTCTTTTTCTGATCGGTAGGTCATACTTTAGAGGTGGGCCCATACAAATTTTATTGAAATCAACTCAAAAAAAAAATAAAATAAAATAAAACCAACCACCAAAGTAAAAAATAATATTTTAATTACTTCAAATCAAAGGGCAATCAACACAATTAACGATACATAAGTAGGTATATAAATACCTATTCTCAATTTATGATAGTTATTTTTGGAGTCGGTGCCAATCAAAGCACTAATCAAAAGAAAGCTGATAATTGTAAAGAAATGCTGTTGCAAAGGCAGGATAAAACTTCATGCCTGGCACCAACTCGAAAAACGTCTGATCATAAATTGTGAATAGGTATATAAGTATCAATATTTTTGTTGATTGTCCTTTAATGCTCATTGTTTTGCAGCAATTAAAATATTATTTTTTACATTTTAGCTCAAGAAACGTAGGTTTAATCTTAAAGCTTTTTTTTTTTTTAATTATTCTATCAGTAAATTCATTACTTTTTCATGTATTCTAAATCGGTTATCCTATGAAACAAGAACTTTGTATTGTATCTCTTCATTACTATCCTATTATAAGGATGAAATAAATAGTTTAGAATAAATTAAATAAATATGTTATAATAACATTAGATTCAATTTTTTTTTTTTTTAATAGGTTTTCTTTTTCTTTCTTTGTTTATTGAAATTTACAACTGTATACTAAATTCTCCATGACTTGGATGGATCATGGATATGTCTATCTGTCTATGAACTACTGCTTTTCCCGTTGTATACATTTCAGAATCAGATTACTTAAATTAGTAATAAAATTGAATTAATTGTAACAAAATTGAGCCCGAAGGCTCAACTCCGTATGTCCAAGTAAGTTTAATTGCTAATATGTAAATGAGTCTCTTACAATTAATCATCATCTTTGATCGGTTATCTATTTTAAGTTGACGATATACGAAGTTGTTTTAGTCTTGTATGTGATTCGAAGTTAGACGTTTGTCCAGATGGAGTCTCTACAAAAGGTATCAGTCGAATATTAGTAAAGGATACTGCAGTACAGGAAGTCGTAGGTTTACAACAATGGTTAAATATTATTTAATGAGATTTGTTTGGATTTATTTTAACTCTTCCATTTGGACACTATTCCTGAAGTTTTGTGATATGATATCGGAGTTTTTCGGATGCTATGAAGGAATGTATTTTTAATAAATTCGTAAAAATCTAAAATAAATTAAATTAAATTAAACTTAAATTAAATTAAACTAAAATTAAAAATAAAAGTAAAAAACCGAAGAAATTCGGCCATCATTATTAAAATATAAGTAATACAGCATTCAGCAAAGATTAGACTTCAAAAGTGCTTGCGATTCTTTCAGGTCCTTAAACTTGGACACAACACAGGTCGGCACATTTCCAATAAGGTAACGAATCGCCTCTTCCCATCGACAGCTGTAACAAGATCCGAAGGCAGTTCAGTTTACTGGTTCGTCAGAGCAATTGATCCGAGGAGTCGAATGTGACGCCTGATAGTGGAGAATGAAAATATGATAACGTCCTGACGCAGCTTCCTCTTCCATATCTCGTCAGCCTCTTTGTCGTCTGTCGGTCTAGTTGCTACTGGACCTTTTTTATATTTTGTTCATAATCAAAAGTGATAGAAAAACAGTGTCAATAGTTAAAAAATATTCAACAGCCGCACAATAATAGCAATAGTAATAATAAAATCTGTGTGTATTTCGGGAGAAGTCTGAATATATATAAAATTAACGATAAGAGAGCCTTGGATTGGAGAGAAGAAAATAATTAAAAAACCAAAACTAGAAACAATTTCCAACAAAATAGTCCAATTTTCAAAAAAAAAAAAAAAAAAAAAAAAAAAAAAAAAAAAAATGTTCAGTTGTTTTTCTACAAGATTATCTTTAGGTAGAAGATTTTCCCCTAAAAGTAGTAAAGTCACATTGATAATGGCCAAACAAAATATAAGGCCACTGCCTAATTCAGCCAGACCTTTATCGGCCAGCAGTGAAAACTTTTCAAAACTGGACTTGGCTGGTGGATGAGTCAAGTAGAAAATAATTCATGCTTATCTCAAGGGGTTCATAATGTTAATCTCGGTTTTTAAGTAATAATATTAGATTTAGGAATGAAACCGAAGAACGGCACTTAATTCCGAAATTTAACATGAATATTTATTGCACTCATATTTTAGAAAATTCACTCTACTTTAAAAATACCATACTAGTTTTTAAGGAACTGATGTGAATAAAATATCAACGTAAATTTGTGAAACTTGGATTTATATTTTCAGCCTAAACATCAATCATCCTAAAAGGCGTCTGAAAAAAAAAAAACACTGCCTCAGGACATTTTAATAAAAAATCAAATTGTAACTTGCTTTATAAGCCGTTGACATGCTATTATAATTATCGTCTTCACTCGAAAAAAATTATAAAAATCCAATGAAATCCGTTGTAAATCTGTGGAAAACGTTTTTCATGAAAAACTGAACTCAAATCTCGATTTAGCGCAACAACGATTTTTTATCCCTTTTGGGAGGACGTTAAAAAATTATAGTTGAGATTTCATCAACAACTTTTAACGGCCATAACAAACTGTTGTGTTCAACAGATTACAATAGTAATAACATCACAAGAATCAGCGTACATTCAGCTTTTTATCCATGCATAAAACAGTTTACTCTAGATTTTAGGAGAGAAAAACTGATGAGAATAAAAAATTCCAAGGTCAACTATAACTTGAGATATCCCAATAAGGAGAAATCAAGATCTCCGGATTTGAGCTAAACTATGCAGTTTTACGATTTCTAGAAGACCTTAAAATTTGGTTTCAATCGTCTTAAAATTTACAGCCACCTGCATTCTAAAATCCTACAAAATTTTAGAGGTAAAAAAATTTAACGTGTAAGAATTATTTCTCTATCTTGACTGGGAGCTGAGAAAAAAAAAAAAAACAACAAAAAAAAAAATATATATAACATATATATATATATATATATATATATATATATATATATATATATATATTCTCGGTTCCCAATGCTCATTGGCGACTATAACTCTAGTTTTGCACTATTATAGATCCCTACAACCTACACGAAAATCGCATTCAAATCAGTGAGTTACAAGTCAAAACGTCCCCTTGTGAAAAAATCCAGAGGTCTGGGGGTGTCCTCAAGAAGTTATAAGACAGTGCATGTACCATGATAAACACGAAACACAGTGGGCAATTTTTTCCAAAAAGTATGACGAAAGCAACAAGCATTACAGAATTATGAAGAATATGTCTTCTGAATAAGACTGCAGTATTTGATAATACGAGAAATAAAATTAACAGCAATAAATATTGTAACAACTAATGACAAGGAAATATAAATGTAATAACTAGTGCAATGTAGAAAATATAAAATATACATCCTCTCTAAATTAACATCCAAACATTAATAAAAAATTAACGTATCTTTTCACCGTGGTATAAGAAGAATATTCAGATCATTGCATACTCAACATTGACATCACAATTAATCATTTGAATGAGTCAGAGGGTGACCACTTGGCATAGACCCACTAGGACCGAGGAGTTGCTCACCTGCGAAGAACAAACCTCACCGCAGCCAGAATATAATTCAACCTCAGCTCACCCCGACATAGGGCACTTAGCTGAGGTGTCATGTAAGACCGGTTCCTGTCAGTCTCTACAAAGTCATTATTCGCCTAGATTAAATTCAGTGACTACTAGTTTTTCCGAAACCTATTTCTATATATACGTTTTATAAACCTGTAATCCAAGGTTTTTCTTTGGAAACATGTCAGGGTAGTTAGAAAGTTAATATACTAAAACTCCTGGAGTTTTCGGCTCTGGGAACAGGAAGGGAGTGGCGCGAAGAATATATTTTTTTTGGTTTTGCGCTCATATTTCGAAAACGGTGTGTCGTATACAAAAAATTACTGTTAATAAATTAATGTTTATTTAATTCTCTATAACGTTTATTCTATACACATTTTTTATATTCTGAACCGTTTCCGAGATATACGCTTGACAAATTTGAACATTTTTGAAAAAAAATATTCACCTCACATTTTCTGTTAAACTTCCCTCGATATCTTCTAAAACGTTCATCCTACAACAAAAGTCTTCATAAATAATATTGTAGAAAATTAAATCTTCAATCTGTCAAATGTTACATAAATTTTAATTTTTCTTGATAAAGCAATTATACTAAAGTCCTTCACATTTTCCAAGCGTATATCTCGGAAACGGTACAGAATATGAAAAATATTTATAGAATAAAATTTGTAGAAAATTTAATTAACTTAAATATAGTAAATAGTTGTGTTTTTCCTACGACGCACCGTTTTCGAGATATGAGCGCAAAACCAAAAAAAGGGACCTTCCGTGCCCCTACCTTTTTGTTCCCAGGCCCGAAAACTCCAAGACTTTTTATATATTTACTTTCTAACTACACTAAACAAGCTTCCGAAGAAAAACCTTCGGCACAGACAATGCACTCTACACCACATTTCAGGCCTTCATTGAATAGTAGTGTGTTTGAAGAAGATCTGTAACAGGGCAGCACACTTGTAAACCCGTCGAAAGAAAAAATGTTCCCAAAATCAGTTATTTTAACTCCGACTAAGCTATAATCAGGTTCCTTTTCAATACCCGCTTTACGGTTTTTTACAATTATCATCATAATCTACTGTGTAATTTAACTATTTATATAAGGTTTAATATCTATGGACATATATCTATTCTTGTTTATTTTAAGTATTCCACACATAGCATCCTAGGTTTATGTCACGCCGTTCCTTGTGAAGCTCCTATTTTTTCTTTTCATTTTTTTTCCTCTGAAACCACAAACTATGACGAAGTAGTTAACCAAAACAGTGCTTGTGTTCTTTTTTTTTTTTCAAGTCGAGGTTTGGCCGTTATTCATTCCTTTACGATGGCCTCTTGGAACCAACGTTAGGTTTGTTTGTCTCAACAAGGCGGTTAACATGTTCCATGTGAGGAAGTGTTTACCTAAATCCTTAGGCTAGGCGAGGGCTCGGATTCCTTAGGTTAGAGAACGTGGATTGAAGTTTATATATAAACAAAGTGGTATATTAATATCTCTACTTAAAATGTTATATTCAATTTTATTATTTTTTTAGTTATCTGTGAAAATAACATATATTTACATTGAATAAAATATCAATGAATAAGATTCCACCCTAGGCGTTCACTTCGCTATTCACTTTAACCAAGGTTTATTGAACACATTACGATTAATAGTTATAATTAATAAGGTTTATATCCACCCCTTGGCATTACGTCTTGCATTCCATGGGGTATAGGTCTAACGTGCTTTTGAATAATTAAATCCCAGTGTAGTGCAAAACTGTATTAAATCATATTGGTTTAATTTTTTGTTAAATACTGCTCGGTTATATTTAAATAATCTTTTTATACATGTTTTTAGACATAAGCACCCAAAGAAAAATTAAACCTTTAGACGAAAAGATGAAAAAAAAAAAAAATACAATATGAAGTGGAATTTTTTACATGATATTATACTTAGCAATGAACTGTTATTTCATAATTTATTTTTTATCTGTATATTTTACTCAAAATAAATAAAATAAAATAAATTTTAATTATTTCAAAAATAATATAATTGCTTCTATCTAAAAATGTCCATTATCTGTATTTAAATCTAAAGAGTATATTTTTATTTATTGATATTTTTCTTTTTTTCCGTTTGATTTGAAAATATTGAGAAAAAGAAAGAGAGTGAGAGAGAGAGAGAGAGAGAGAAAGTGAGAGAGAGAGAGAGAGAGAGAGAGAGAGAGAGAGAGAGAGAGAGAGAGAGAGAGAGAGAGAGAGTGAGAGTGGAGAGATAGAGAGAGAGAGAGTCCTCTGTAGAGAGAGAGAGAGAGAGAGAGAGAGAGAGAAGAGAGAGAGAGAGAGAGAGAGAGAGAGAGAGAGAGAGAGAGAGAGAGAGAGAGAGAGAGAGAGAGAGAGAGAGAGAGAGAGAGAGAGAGAGAGAGAGAGAGAGAGAGAGAGAGAGAGAGAGAGAGAGAGAGAGAGAGAGAGAGAGAGTGAGAGAAAGAGGGAAAGAGATAGAGGGAGAGAGAGTCCTCTGTGAGGGAAGAGATTTTTATAACAATCCTGGGGGAATCTCCTGTGTGAGAGAGAGAGAGAGAGTGTGTGAGAGAGAGATAGATAGGAGAGAGAGAGGGGAGGGGTAGTGAGAGAGAGAGAGAGAGAGAGAGAGGAGAGAGAGAGAGAGAGAGAGAGAGAGAGAGAGAGAGAGAGAGAGAGAGAGAGAGAGAGAGAGAGAGAGAGAGAGAGAGAGAGAGAGAGAGAGAGAGAGAGAGAGAGAGAGAGAGAGAGAGAGAGAGAGAGAGAGAGAGAGAGAGAGAGAGGGAGAGAGAGAGAGAGAGAGAGAGAATCCGTAGGTTTGAGGGACGGATTAATTGGCAAGGATTTATGCTTATTTTCTGAGGAAAGAAAGAATAAAGGTAGGAAGAACGTGGTCTGATTCTTTTGGAGTGTTAAATGATCAGCATTGAAGAAGTTAAAAACGAAAAGAGAACATCTTGATGAAATGAATTGTTATAGAAAGGAGACAAGGAAATATTGTCTATGAAAGATAAAGCAACATTAATTTGGCATAAAAATTGGCTCTTTAAGGGAAGTGTAGTGGTTCAGTGTATAAGACACTTCACTATGAGAATCTCTACTACATGGACATGACAACGTACTCATACAAGACATGGCCACTACTAACATACTAGGAAATACTCTCTGAAGGCTGATAAGAACCTGGATAAGAGATCTGCTCAAAATATATATTTTTTTTTTTCTAATTCCTGGAGGATGTAAAATTAAGTGCTATTCTTCTTTACGCCGATTAATTCAGGTGTATATATTACCAACTCATTCACTTATTTTAATATTTTTAACGAAACAAAACATTTATTTTATGCTCAAATTCAGTCTAAGGTTTTAAGAATCATAACTCGCTGACATACCAACGTCAGTAATAGAACATTGCTTACAGACTTAAACATACCTCACTGTACAGGACCATATTCACATTTCATACAAAAGATTTTATGACAAACTTCAAGGACACTGCAACAAACTAATTTAAAACATGGCGACTTTAAATATGCCTAAATCAACACGAAGAAGGTTGAAGCTAAGATATTTTACATAATTTAATATCACATCCGTTTATTGTGGCGGTATGAGTTACAGGTGTGGGTAAAAGAATTATAGCGGGAAACGAATATATATACCTAAACACATATCTCTCAGGAGGTTCAAAGTGCTATATTATAAGTGATATATTTGTATCTATTGAGCCGTATTAATCCATGGTTCGTTCTAGTGAAAAACTGAGGTATAGTTGTCCTAGTTTTTAATTAGGAATAGATTCGATAGCTCCTTCATTGGCACTTATAAAGAGATCTTTACAGAAGGTTTTTCGTGGCAGATCCCCGGAACGAATCTTGACCTTCCCACTAGCAAGAATAGGCTGTTAACCTGTAGGATAACTCGCCCTTCTAGCCCTAGTACATGAGGATGTTAAGCCCTATCAAACTAACAACTTTAAAAAGAAGCCTGTACTTTTCCCCTTTAAAAATACATGAAATAAAAAAAAACTGTATATGGATGAATACACTAGTTTATATATTTGTATTCGATTTTATTTCTTCATTACTTAGCTCTTACAAGGGCCGGAGGGGATGTAATCGGTGGGGGACATCCCCCGGGCATAACTCAGTTCCGCTCGCCCCCTTTTCACCCTCTTTCTTATTACTTTATTCCATCTGTCAAATTAATTCCCGATTCTCCCTCCCTTTTCAGTGTTTTCCCTCCTCCTCTTAGGAAAGGGGGAAAACATAATTTCTTCCGGATGAAAAGTTCTATGACACTGATTACCATAATCCTTTTCAATGATGATTGAACTGTCGGAAGGAAATGCTGCGGAGATATTTAACAGGCCGTAATTCCAAATCGATTTGATATATACCTTAACATTTTTTTTTTATATTTTCAAATCTTAAAACAGGGGATTACTGTAATTTCAGTTTCCATGACTAACTTTTCTTTCATTCTCTATGGGGCCCCAATGTTAGCAAACATCTCACACACAGGATAGTGCAGGGTAAGAGGTGATGTACTCCACACAAAGCTAGACTTACCAAAGGTAGACTTTAATTCACGGAGACACGTTAAATTCTTTGACAGCCTTCGACACTCGACAAACCGCTTATTTAACACACTGACCCCGACAGGAAAACCACAAAGATAGCAACAATATGTCAACCAACTTAGTTTGACCTAAGTGAAAACTTTTATTTCCCGTTTGCCCAAAAACCCTAGTGAGCTCCATCATTAGATAGTGACTCATAATGCATTGTTTGTCTCCAAACCATTGCACTCCTCTGAACCCTCTTAAAATGCACCTTCGGTACAGTGAAAGAGGTAGAATCATTATTATCAAGAATGTATCAAAACCTTTTTTTTGTTAGCCACAGGGGCTTAGAAAAAAAAATTAAGTAAAAATTTCCCGTTCCACCGTAAGTTTCACTTTGATTTTTTTTTTGCTTTAAAACTTGCTAACGCAAGCCTATATTGCCAATGTAGCACTATCTAATTTTATGCCCAGTTGAATTTCCTTTGTCCTCCTCTATTATATAAGAACTTTCGTTTCTGATAAAAATTTACTTAAATTGATGGCATTTTCTTTGGTCATATTTCTTAAAAATTCTGAGCCGTCGTGAACAGTCCGTGTACCGAGCGCTCTTATCCTCTATTTAACCGTGAAGTTTAAAAACAGCAACCTAATCGTTTAATAGGACTGACTCCTATAACAAAAAAATGACCGTTTTATCAAATTCCAGAGTTCGCAAGTCTGTAAATATCTTAATGCTATTTATTATTTACCAATACTTAATAATCCCTTTAGAGCATTCTCTAAGATAGGTTACTAACACTGGAATCCTCAAAAAAAGCCTCAGTTCAGTTATTTATTTCAAAGAAGAAACATGACATTGTCCTACGAAATTCTCGTAATTTTAAGACATTACAGAAAAAAAATTTTCACAGCCGCTGAAGCAACTCGTGAAATTATTAAATATGAAGGAGAAGGTGTCCTTGAAGAGCGCACTGCGCGGCGTTGGTTTGAAAATTTTAGAAGTGGGGATACGACGTTGGAAAGAAAGAAGGGCTCCGGGCGGCCATTAATTGATATTGATGAGGTTCTGAAGGAAGCTGTTGAGTCAAATCCGTCCACAAGTACTCGCGAACTTGCCAGGGAGTGCGGTGTGTCTTGAACCAAAGAAAAGTTTACAAAACTTCATCAGTTTGAACTCCTGCCTCATCCACCATATAGTCCAGACCTCGCACTTTCGGATTACTACATGTTTCAATCCATGGCCCCTTTTCTTCAAGGGAAAAAATTTGATAATTTTGTGGAAGTTGAAAAGGTTGTCCAAGACTTCTTTGACAGCCATCCCAAGAAATGGTATCAGCGTGGGCATCGAGCCATTGGCTAGCAGATGGGTAATGACGGTAGATAACAATGGACAATACTTTGAGTATTAATTGTATTTTATATCAAAGAAATAATAATACAAATATTTGTTTAAGAAATGGTTATTTTTTTTTTTATACACCCCATTAATTAGTCTTATGGGAAGATAATTTTCACATTTCCTACCTCAATTTTTATGACAATTTTAATGATTCCTGTTACATATCAATATATATTTCAACAAAGAAACGACAACCACTAAATAGTATGACAATCGAAAAAAAAGGCAGGAGATTTTGTTCTCTCATCCAGCTCCTTTTTAAGCTTTTACAGACATTGCTGGGCAGGTTTGTTATATACACGTCTTTTATGTCACAAACAAATCTTTCAATGTAAGAACTTTTTCGACCCCACAAAGAATCTGTATCAAGTTGTTACACCGTAAAACCTCGGTCACAGATAGCACATTCGCTTTTACTCGACTCTATACGGTTTTCCATTCAATTTCCTATCAGGAGGGTTGGAAAAAGGGAAAAAAAATATAATCAGCATAAAATGTTCTGTCAGTGAGAGGCGCTCCAACCCCAACAAATTGAATCAGCCCCTTGGAGGAGATGGGAGGGGGGAGGAGGGGTGGGGAGGGAGAGCATAACTCCACTCGGTGCAATACCCCTCAGGCCTAATAGCCAGCCCCACCGCCACTACTCAGGGTCTCTCACTAATTGCTCACTCACTTCCAGCATTATTTAATAAAATAGCTGGATTTATACTATCCTTTATTACGTGATAACTTATGATGATATCGGTGAAAAGAAAAAAAAAAAGAAATCTTTATTAATAATAGATCGAGTCATAAGTACCTTCCGATCTTAGAAGAATCTATTTTTCGTATCTACCCGATATGAGTTATCATAACAGGTTTTTGTTTTCACTATATATACGAGGCGTCAGTTAATCTTTGAGAATTTAAACAAGGAAATAGTGCTAAGGCGACAGCTGAAATAATATGCAGTGTATACGCTAAAAGACTAATAACTGATCGAACAGGTAGAAATGGGTTTATAATTCTGTTCTGGAGATACGACTTTCAAAGACGAACAGAGGGCGGTACGGACTTCCGACTTTTACTGCAACCTTTTAAAGGCAATGTTGGAGCAAATTCCTCGTCAATCAACAAGAGGCATAGCAGAAAGCTTGAATACAACACAATAAACTGTTCACCGCCACCTGGAGAAATTAGAGAAAGCCAGCAAGTTAGGAAAATGGGTACTTCACAATCTCAGTGAAAGGAATAAAAAAGATCGCTTTCCATTGCCACAAGTCTTTTTTCCGGATAAAAATTGAGCCTATTTTAAACAGTTACAATTCTGTTTTGGATATAATGAAGGAGTGTAACAGGCAATGAAAAATGGGTTAGCTATGACAATATAACCCTCAATTCTGAAAATCATGTAAGGCAGGCGGTCGAAATAACTTCTTCCAGTCCAAATCAACCACATTTTACAAGGAAGGAATAGATATACTGCCAAGAAGATGAGAGAAGGTCATAGATAATAGTGGTGATTGCATTTTAGATTAATATAATATTGTTAATTAATGAGAGTAAAATAAGTGTCTGATAAAAAAAAAGTTACTTATGACTCGAGCTGATATAGACATATTTTGTTTTTTGTTTTCTATTATGACAGTACTAATAAATACACGGTAATATATTCCTTATTTCCGAACAAAACCATTATATATAAATCCAAAAAATATATTAAAAAATATGTATTAATGTTTGTCTTTGTACTGTTATATAAATTTTATGATTAATTTATTAAAATATACACATGAGACTCGATTTTCCGACGTGTTTGGGAATGAGATAGACTCCAAATATATAAAATATTATAAAAAAATAATAGAAGGCTTGTTTAGTCGAAATTCGGTTAATCGAGTTCCATAATACAAAGAGAGAAGAAAAAACCTTTTTTAATACATACATACTTTGTTTCCGTTTTCTGTTCCGACAGTACTTATACACACATAGTAATACATTCGTTATTTCTGAAGAAAACCAAGAAATTTTACCTACTTCTCAAATGAATAAGTAAACACCCTGGATGAAGCGTTAGATGAGTTGGAAAGTGGAGCTAGTAAAAGAGGCCTCCAGCTCAACGAGAGGGTGACGTAGTATATGAGGAGTGCTTAGAACCCTCCACCAATACCTCCACATACCATTAAAACCAGTGGTCATAATTTCCCAGTTTGTAAGGTCTTTAAATATCTTGAAGCGTTGTAGAGCTCAGTTGTAACCAATTGCAGCGAGACATGAGTCTTGACAAGTCATGGAGAGACGGCTTTGAAGGTGAGAAAGGAAAGTGCTTAGGGAAATAAATGGAGCAATCTGCTCTGAGGGACAGTGGGGAATTAGAACAAACGATGGCCATCCTGATATTATGAAGTTTATAAAAAAGGGAAGGTTGAGGTGGCTCGTTCATGTGGAACGTGCGGGCAGTAAACGTCTCCGATGAAACTGCTATACGAAAAGAGAGGAGGTCTTTGGAGATCAGTCCTAGAATGAAATTGTTGGTTGATGTAGAATAAAACTCATGGCACTTGGGAGTCAGACGATGGCGTGGGACTTTTGCGTGGCCAATCAAAAGGAGTTTTATGAATGGAGAGGTAAAAAGTAACCAGTTTCATTTCTTCAGAGGAATCTGTATAATTATAAACTTAAATTAACTCTTCTATCAACATCATAATATTGCTTTATAATAGGAGCTGTAAGAACTTTAGAAACCTGAAATTTCTCTGCAACCTTAGGTTTAATGAGAAAAATTATTACTGAAGAAAGGACATTTCTACCTCATAAAGGACCACCATTATTGGTGGCAATGAGCTACAGCCTAGCGGGAACACATCCACTAAGAACACTATAATTTTTTATATTGATTGGAATGATTGTAAGAAGAGTGCTTTATAGGACCTTTCGCCACCGAATAAGGAAATCCCCACGAAGGAAGAATCCTGATTCCCTTCTCGCCTTAGTGAGCGGTTTTCTTCTATTTTCTTAGATAGCTTCTTATAAGGAGGGTCCAGTCATTGATGTCTTTAATGACACTGCAAACAAAGCTCCAAACAGGACTCGAATGCATGGAGCTAGGGACAGCTATAGGAAAAGAAGCAGCATTAAAGGGACAATAAAACTGGCTTAACTTCCCTTACACGGCGAAGGAATCCCATTCTTTCCTCGTAAAGCTTCCCCGAGCGCCCGGCCGTCTCCCCACAAATCACCACCACCTCAGCTCTCTCTTAGCCCAAGATGAAAAGATCTAGGTAAGTTTTATTCCCAATCAATATTTACTTAACTAAAAAAACTCAAAAGATTGAGTTTAGAATAGAATAGAAAAAACTTTTTATTATGGCCAATGTCCCTTAAGAGCAACATTTACATGACAAAAAATAGAATCATATCAGGCCAAGAGACTTTTACTCTAAAACAAGATGAATAACAGTGAATACAGATTCACATTATTATACGAAAAAAAATTCAGTAATTATAATGACGATTTTTTTTTGTTTATTTAAAACTATTTATTGATATTATATATTTATTTATATTCTTTATAATTTATGTATTCTTAATGATATTCCTCCAACACCTGTTGAACAGATCCGCTACTTGGGACTCCATTTGGACAAACGTCTTACTTGGAATCCACATATAAGACTAAAACGACAAGAAACGGCCTTTATAGACTTCTCCAACATTTACTAGACAAACGTTCAAAGCTTCCAATAAATTACAAAGTTTTCATTTAGATGACAGTTATAAGACCTATTTGGACATACGGAATTAGGCTTTGGGGCTCCACTAAACCATCCAATTCTTCGCGTATCCAATCCTTACAATCCAAAATCCTTAACGCTTCTCACTTTGTTACAAGTAAACCCATTCATAAAGACCTTAATGTTCCATATGTTGCTGATTCAGCCCAAACCAGATACTAATTCAATATCAATATAAAATCATACTCTCAAGTAAATTTTAAATCCTTTACAACTAAAATCAGTGTTGGGTTTAGCAGTTGACAAAGCAGTACTGCTTCATTGAAAGGTTTTCATGTTAGTTTAACCAGCATTTATGCATGATTTATGAAGAGTCTGTATATCGCTAATCAAGAACGAAAAATCTCAAAACTTCATCGTAAGGAGTTATCTTATGGCTTCATCGAGGCAAAACTTAAATATTGGGCTACAATAATTGAGTAGTTTAGCTCTTCAGTAACAACTGTTTTACATGAATCTCTAGTTAGGTTTGACTTGCGCTTTTTGTGATTTTCAATCATTTAGGATTTTTCAAGAGAAAAAAAAATACTATAAGTTAGGAATAATTTTTATTATTTCATCGAGATAAATCATCCTTAGGTCAATAAAAATTGGGATACCTTTTACGTACGACTATGTTGTCAAAATAATTTTTATTTAAATAAATGTTTAAAAAAATGGAAGCAGAGCGACAGGTGAGTCAAGTCCGCCTCCACAGGTTGGAGTGTGGCCGGCCTGTGGGCTGAGGCAGTGTAGCCACCTGTCCTACAGTCCTACCAACTCACCCTCCTCTTGTCTATTCAGGAGGCAGTGGAAGGGACATTCATTTTTTTTTTTTTTTTTTTTTTTTTTTTTTATATGTATAATTCCAATTTTGAGGAGTTTAAATAATTTTTATATAAAACAGAAAAATTTATCGGAATATCGTAATGATTAAATGAACCTAAATATTTAATTGAGACTTGACAGTATTGCTACGTGGATATTTTTTAGTGGACACTGCTCAAGTAGGGACTTGGATAATTAAATAATCATAAATAAAGAACTTAGATTATTTTAACTAATAATTGAATTTTATTTGTTTATTGATAAAAATCTTGTATTGAAGCATGAAATTTACCGCTATTTCTTCAATGATGTTGTCACGCATGGTAATAATTTTTAACCAGGGTAAAATTGCATTGATTAGGAGTTGAAGAGTTCGTAAAAGTATAATTAGACAATTGGCAGCAATATTTTTATCGATCCATCTGGTTGTATTTTAATTTCTAACCATAAAAGTATATAGCAGTTTAGCAAACCTCGTTTCTGGCACTCAAAACTTTACATTTTGATAAGTACTTTACTTTTTCAGATAGATGCAAAAAACATGCACAAAAATGCTTTCAATCGAAAAATGTGTTATTTACAAAATTAAAGTTTATTAAACTGTGCATCTTAAGACATCCCTTAAGCTGAATTTGATTTTGGCGTTTAGCCACGATCGAATGACAAAAATCGTGCAAGAGTTTTGTCAACTTTTTTGAGAGTTTTGGTCATGTTTATGAGTCTATAACACAAAAATGGCTAGTCCAATCAAACAACGTTGTATGCTAAAAGTTGTAGATCAATTGATTTTGTGCATGATATGATTTTCAAAGTCAAAATTTCCTCATTCCTACTTTGAGATATGTCAATAAAACCAAAAAGTGTTGTTTGATTTTGGATAAATTGTGTTACTGAAATTTCAAACATATCACAAACAGTACAGGGAAATCAGCTTTGAACCTTGAACTACAAATATAAAAAGGTCTGGCTGCTAACTGTATACTATTCATGGGACTTCAGAAAATTTGGTTCTTCTTTACCGATAAAAACATTCTTAGCAATGGAACATGATTGTAGAATATAAATCTTAATGATTTTTATACCACAGATGTCTTTCCGGCAAGTTTAATAGAAGAACTTGATTGTTCGAAGTTTATATATTCATATTAAGTTTATATCGAATTTGATTATTAATACTATTGTTATAGTTTGAAGACTGAAAATTAAGAGAATAAATTATAGTTTAAAAATATTAAAAAACACGCTCTATAGCAAACCGAACGAAAAATAAGAAAATAATTTTTATTCCATGAATAGTGTTATGGCAATAGAAAGCCAGGTAATCAATTATTATTAATTAATTTGGAATAAAATTAAACTAAAACTTAAGTTATTAACAAAATAATTTAATTTATAGTAGAAAAGTGTGGGGTACAACAAACTTTTGTTACAGACCGATAGACCGACACCATTGAGATTTTATTAATATTATTATTATTTTCATAACTCTACTTTTATAAATAGTTACCAATAATTTTTTTGTGAGATTTAATGCCAATCACCCGACAATTTTTTAATATAAATTGAATTTTTTTGCTAATAACTTAAATTTTAGTTTAATTTTATTCCAAATTAATTAATAATAATTGATTATCTGGCTTTCTATTTCTATAACACAAACTATTCTATTCATGAAATAAAAAGTATTTTTTTTCATTTTGGTTCGGTTTACTATTAAAGCTATTTTTTTTTTTTTTTTTTTTAACTATAATTTATTTATTTCTGTTGTATTATTAAATTTTTAGTTCTCAGTTATAAATAACTGTTTTACTATCAGCATATTCACTTATTGATTGATTATTTAAAAATTAATTATTATACTTATTATTAGTAGCATTATTAAACAAATGATTTCGCTGACAAACTATGATTGCTAATTAATATTATCAACTCCTAGATATAATTGCAGAGAGGCCTAGATCAAACAGGCTCCAGGCGGCGCTCCATAATTCCAGCTCCAGAGCGGATAATTATCCAGTTCCCTGGAGGGTAAGTTATTTCCATAGAGGCCTGGAGGGTGGGAGGAATGCGAGAGCCTAGCTAGATCTCACGGCCAATTAGACCGTTTGCTAACATTATCTTCTTTTATTTTTATGTTTCTCGGTTTTTTTATTGTTCTGTGAGTTCGTTAAATATTTTACATTCAGCGCCATCCCTACAGAGAGGTTTAGGTCTGCCAACCCTTATTACTTCTGACATTAGTAAGAATAAAATTTAATGGTATGACATTCCTTCCGCATTCATAGCGGGCAAATGCCACACCACCCTTAACCATAAAAATAAAAATACTTAATTGCGATACCTGTATTCTTATTCATATTTAAAGCCGTTATTATTATTTTTAATATTAATTCCAGCAGTTTAGATTTTTATAATACAGTGAAAGGCAAAAAAGTTTACTGAACCGATTTGTTTCATTTTCTCGGCTAAAACTTTATTTTTTTAAATAGGATTTAGGTCTCCATATACTTTAACCAGGGCATACAAAACCTATTAGGAATAGTAAAAAAATAATTAAATAAAAGCAAGCACGATTTTTAAAAAATGACAAGCAATTCTAAATTTATGAATTTTTTAAATTAATAAGGTTTATATCCGCCCCTTGCGTTTAACATGCACAATGTTTAAGGCCAAAACTTCCAAAATCATACCACGTTGAAATGAATTGGAACTGAGATAATTCCGTTGTTCAGCACATAAACTAAAATAATCCAAACAAAATAAGAGCTGAAATAAAAGGTAAATAAGTTTTTATTAACTTTAATCCGCCACCTAGTCAACTTGTCTCTTCTATGACTTAAACGTCGAGCAGTTAAGAGCTTTATAACTTCCTTATTTTTAAAGTTCAGAATTTGATTTTAATATAGATTTTTCTCAAGTATAATTATAGTAAACTTTTCAAAAATTTCAAATTTTTCTTTTACGATTTTTGGACTCCTACATTTTTCAATTTTTTTCAATACAATTTCGTAAATAAATTAATTCATATCTTTTAAGTTTAACGCAGTTCAATCATTCAAGCGTTCGAGACTTTGGCGCTCAGGAAGCCATCTTCAGAACGATTAGACCGTTTCGAAAGAAAAATCCTAAGACCTACAGTAGGGCCTAAATTTGAAGACGGATTGCATAGCTTGTGAACAAACAAACAAAATTTATTCAATGTACGGCGACTTATTCATCTTCCAGTTCGATCGAGTCTAACGTCTGAAATGGTTGGGACATCGATGGAGAGAGAACTGCTTGAAGAATTTACTACAGGAGGAGTAAGGTCTGGAGGAAGACCGAAAGCTAGATGGATGGACAATGTAAAAGCAGATGTAAGGAAGAATGGAGTATCTATCAGGTGCGCTACCAACAGGTCTGACATGGTTTATAACATGGTTTTTTGAGTTCGATTCCATTTATAATTGGGTATCATTTTATATATATATATATATATATATATATATATATATATATATATATATATATAGGGAGGATTCGGGCCTTACATGAACAAACTTTTTTCTGGTAAACTAAAAAAATCACCAATAACCACCAACAAAAAACCACTTAAAAACATTGGGTTCTTCACCGAGCTAACGCCAATGGTAGTTCATCTGCCGTCAATATTTCTTCATTACCAGCGGCTGTCGGGTTAGATGAGGTCATCTTATCTGGCCAATCAGGTTTTCTGCGTTCAATTCTTCTTCGTTAATAATCATCTTAATTTTAATAACAAAAACTTTTTCCTTTTTTTTTAAATATGCTTAATCGTCTTTAAACATATTTCTCTCATTGGGTGTCCTAAAATAATAACATTTTTTTTCTAAATATATACCAAAGTGAAAAATTAATAAATTCTAGATACATATATAATTCCCTGTTTGATAAAATAAATGCACTATTACATTTTTGAAGGAAAATTATTATATTGATTGATTATATTTATATAGATGTATTTGTTAATCGTTTATATATTTTACTATTACTATTTTATATCGTTGTATATAAGTTATAATTGTATATATTAATACCATTTGCCATGTCCTGGTTAATATTTTTTAATTTATTTGCGACTAAAATCTTTTTTTATTTACTAATTATTTTATTACTAATGATATATAATTGTCTTTTATTTTAACGTTTCTATTTCGTTCAGGTTCTTCACAATAAACCAATCTTATATAGTATATCTACGGTCTCTATTTTATATATATATATATATATATATATATATATATATATATATATATATATATATATATATATATAAATAAATCAGCAATATTTTGGCCAGAAGATTACTATGTATTAGTTTATTTGTGGCATAATAAAGAGCTTTTATTACGTCACAAACAGACTTTTAGACTTTGTTTTGGATTGGAAGGAGGCAACTTTTTTATGAATAAAATAATGTGATAAAACTTCAGAAATAAATCTCTTGCCTCTAAATATAAGCCCTTCAGAAGGTTTCAGTAAAAAGAGCTTTGTTGCTTCATTCAAGACACCTTTGTTCACCGGAGCTGGGCTGAATTCCCTCTCATTAGCAAACAGTATTAAAGACCTGACAATGGGAAGAGAGAGACAAAGTGAGCGCTAGGGCTGAAGAGACTACTTGCCATGCCGAATTCATCCTTTCGGTGGGGGGGGGGGGGGACAAAAGTAGGAGTTTGCAACTGGCAGCGGCTTAGGGGATCTTGTTCAGCCCTCTCTTCTTCAATGTGTTTATCTGGCTTGTTATATCGGAAGGCTTCTTTGATATAGATGAAAATTCTTCGATCTTAGCCATGTTCTGAATTTCTTAAATTTTTTCCAACGCTCTTCTTAGAAAATCCACTACAGTGAAACAATTTCGCAATTTGTTCGGCTAAAAGTTTTTTTTTTTCTTTTGGTGTTTACATCCCATCTTCTTTAAGCTAGATATGAAAATATTAGGATTATTAAAAACATTAAATAAATAAAAGCAAGCAGTATTTAAAAAAAAACAAAAAAACAACAAGATTATAAAATTTTAAATTAATAGGACTTACAGCAGTTTTGCATTATATTGGGCATATCCCCCGAGAATTTATTCAAAAACACACTAGAACTATACCCCATCGAATACTAGATGTAATGAACGCAAAGATGATATAAACCTTATTAATTAATAACATTAAAATTGGTTGGTATTTTTTTTTTTAAATGCTGCTTTCTTATATTAGTTAATATTTACAAAAATCCTAATACGTCTCATATACCCTTGTTAAATAATATGAGAACATCGACTCCTAATAAAATAATGGAATTTTTGACTATAAAATTAAAAAAAAAAAAAAAAAAAAAAAAAAAAAAAAAAAAAAAAAAAAAAAAAAAAAAAAAAAAAAAAATCGGCTGTCAGTATATTTACACAGTAATGGACCGAAGTTTTCAAAAAATATTATACAGCCCTTCCAAGGAGAATAGCAGTAATTCAAAAATTGTGCGATAATGACTTCTTAATATCGTTATATTCATTGTGAAAAAAGTTGTGAGAATGAAAATAGACATTTTGTTTTTTAAAATACTGTAAACATGAACTATAAAAAACTTAATCTCTCCTTGATTGGGAAAAAACTATTGATCAAGTAAACGTCTATTATAATTACTGCTTTTCCCAATTTCGAAGAATTAAAAACAATTACTTAAATTGAATTAACAACCAATGATTATTCGGAATAAATCTGATAGAATATAACGGTTTCATATTTAACTTTTTCATTCAAATCAATATAGCTCCTTAACTGTTAGCCCTAGAGACTAATGCTATAAAATAAACAATATTCTCCCCTAAGTTTCTGATAAGGAAACTGTTAGCAAATTTTCGATGCGTCAACACCAACAGAGATAGAGCATTTAAAAAAAAAAAGGCATAAAGTGGCTTTTTTTCACTTAAACCAATATAGCTCCTAAACGGTGGGTCTGAGAGACAAATATTAAATAACAGAAAATATTTTCCATTAAATTTCTGATAAGAAAACCACCGGCAAGTTTTCGATCCAAGCAACACCAAAAGAGATAGAGCGTGTTAAAATGTTACATTTTTGAGGGAGAAAAAAGTTACACATCTGAGTGTGAAAAAAAAACGTTACAACGTGAATTTTATCATTCAAACCAATATAGCTCCTAAACGGTAGGTTCTAGCGACAAATGTTATAGAACAAAAAAAAATATTTTCCATTAAATTTATGATTAGTCTTTTTTGTCTATCTTTTTTTATTTTTTCTAAAAATTAACTTTGTCCGTAGATATTTTTATTTATTATTTTTTATCACTTTTGCGTTTATTAACCGCTCAGATTAGATTTACTATCATATTACAAAGATTAAATAAATATTTTATAATAAATAAAATAAATATGTTATAAATACATTAGATTCGAATTTTTAAAAAATACTTTTTCTTTTTTTTTACCTATTAATGAAATTTAATGACAGAAAAAAATAGGCCATGGATATGTCGTCTATCTATGTATAAACTACTGCTTTTCCCGCATTATACTGTTCAGAATCAAATTACTTAAATTAGTAATGAAATCGAATTAACAATCAGTCATTAATCGAAATAAATAAAGTTGAGATAAAATAAAAATAAATAGGAGTTTCAAACGTAACTTTTTTCACTCAAACCAATATAGCTCCTAAATGGTAGGTCCTAGAGACAAATTTTATTTAACAAAAATATTCTCCACTGGATATCTGATATGGAAACTTCCGACAAATTTTTGATCTAAGCAACACCAACAGAGCAAGCTTGTCAAATTGTTACATTTTTTATTGTAAAGAAAACATTACACCTACTTACTCATAAACATAATTAATGAAATTACTATTAATTGTGACTGATAATTAAAGTTAATTCACTTTAAACAAGAGGCTTAGTTTATGAAACAAAAACGGCTTATTTTCTCTTCAACTATTTTTTTTATTGTATAACTAGCTTTAATTAACGTAGGCAATGAGACGTTTTTGAAAAAAAATTATAGAAATATAGTATTTCCAATTGCTAAAAATCACAAACTATGTATTACTAAATATAGCATTCGAACCATGTGAATTCAAATGGTTCCCTAAAATACCAACCTGAACATGTTTCCGATGCTTCTACATACAACGGAATACATATACATATTTATACATCCACCCACCGGCTGTCATTTAAGCCCAATTACCGGAAGGACATAATTAAATGACATAGCTTTCGAATAACTGAACAGCGATTGTAGAATAAACCCTTCACACCATCACCGCCACTCCCACTTATCGCTCTAATTGGTATTGACGTTGGGGGTTAGCCCATTATACCATGGTCTCGGTCACCTCAGGCAGAGACCATAGTCAACGCTTGTTAATTAAAACTTCAATTAGCGAAGCCAAACAATGTCAGTCTAGATTTGTCCATCAATCATGTCATTGGCATAGATCGATATCTATCAGTTTTGTAATGCCGTTGACTGCATAACGTGGGATGAGGCATACTGTCAAGTCAGTTTGGGCTGGCTATAATCCATAATTTTTATTTATTTATTTATAGCACTTCCTTAGAAATTTTAATTTAATAATATGAAATAAATTAAAATATTTAAAGACACATGTATCTGGAATATCTAAATTTCATCGGTTACCTTCAGGACAGAGAGCACATCAATTCAAATCAGTAAACTCCACAACAACTAAATATAAACTTGATAAATTGACTGTATAATGTTTAAAATTATTTGCAGGACAAAAGAGTTACTTGTAAATAACGAAACTAATCATAAACATGGATTGAAAGAAATTTGAAAAAAATAATTTAAAACTCCATCGTTTGCTATTAACAGGGAAAAACATTGATGTGTCCAATCCTTAATGTTTCACGTTAAATAAATAATATTAATATGAATATAATACTGTATGGATTAAGGTAAAAACCTGAAAAATCTCGAGAATTATGGGCGTTTCAATACTTTAGACGGGGAGTTTATTTGAATTAGGTTTTGACTTAAACACAATTTAAGATAAAGAATAAATTAAGACACGTTGTTGAAAAACCTCACTTTTTTATAAAGAGAGATCGGTCTATAATTTATCTTATAATGTATTCGGAACTATATTAGTTCTTGACCTGATGACATCAATATATTACATTAGTAGTTCCCACTGCAATCTGAATTTCGCAACACTTAGCAATTATAGTTTTTTCCCATTGCCTATCAATTATCTTAAGACGAATATGCGGCGCAACACAAGTTGGCGGAACATGGAAAATAAAAACGAATGAAGAAATAGACATATTAAAAATGAAAAATATTGTAAACTTCATTAAGGAGGGTTGGCCATGTCAGAAGAATGACAACAGATTAAATGCCAAAGAAACTGCGAAAAAGGGAGACAAATAGGAATACCGCGAAGCAGATGGGAGGATGAAGTAGCAAAAGGTGCCGCGAAATTAAGAATAAGAAATTGGAGAATGGAAGCGGAGTACAGAAATAGATGGAGAAGAAAATTTCAGGAGAACCCAGACTTGTAGTGCTAATAAAATCAATTATTTTATATTATGTAAATATTTTTTTTTTAAATACTTTTCATTTTATTATATATGTATTTATCTGAGGAGCATTAAATTAGTTCCAGCCATCATTCCTTAGGGTTACTACGGAAAGAAATTTTTTTTTTTAAAAACCTATCCTATTAAAAGATACCTATCCTTTCATAGTAAAATCCATAACTGTTCTAATCCACTGGTCTCTCAACTTGATTTCCTTTCTATTCCCGATAATCGACCGAAGCGTCTGAAAAGACGATGGCCGAGAGATCTTCTTATATAGATTTTTTTTTTATTGAAGTGCTACTAGCGAGTAGTTCTTCACATGTTACTGACAAGTCATTGTAATAATTTTCTCAAATTATTGTACATATATTCATACAGTTGTAAATATCAATAAATAGTTAGTAAATTTTTTGAAAAATACATAAATATATTTTTGCTACATGTATTGAACGAGCAATATACGTTGGTTCCCTTTGATGCACATTGGTAATTAATATTGAGCAAGCCGTGGTTGCACAAGGTGCGTCGCTTTCTGTGACAACAGCAGAAAAGCCTAAGGATTACCCCATGAGTTAACGCTCTACTTACTGGCCGTGGGGTTAGTGCCCGTGAATGATTTGAAGTTCGGAATAAAGTCTTTGTTCAATTCGATACATTTTTTCATCCGTCGTTATTTTCAGCCGCAGAAGGAAATACTTTGTAACGTCAAAGAATCTGAATCCATACAACTTATATAATGGACAAACTTGTACGGGATATAGCGACAACAGAAACTCTTCAGCCTTCCCCGTACCATTTCAGAGATATCAGAGGAATGATCTCCTAGTGTAATATTTTAAACCAGTTGAAGTTGAGGAGAGTGGGTTGTCTACGTATAGTCATTAGTGCTTTGCTTTAGAGTTTAATTTATTGATGGTATCTTGGACTAAGTGTCGAAAGAGCAGCGTGAAGAAGTATAGGACGAAGGATAGCTTTATAAAGAAGACGTTTTAATCGGAAAGATTAAGTTGATGACCGAAAGAGGTGAGATAAAAAAATTAATGTTTGGCCTTTGAAGTAGTAAAGAAGAAAATGACTAAAAAAGTTAAGGTGTTGATCGTGTCGAACACCAAAGTAGTTAATAGATGACTCTATAAGAATTTCGGTATTATTTGGCACGACAGTCTGAATCTTTTTCCTTTGGAATTAACAGAAAAACAAGAATAGTGTCAGTTTCAGTGATGTCTATGTTAACACATAACCTGAAAAGAGGGGTTTTGATACTAAACTTAATACTTGTTGTTGGCTTTGATACTACTTGTCAAAAAGTAGTAATTTCTTTAATCATAAAATAAGAAAAATTATAGTTCAAAAAAACTAGAAAAACATTCTTTTATAGAAAGTTTAGTGTGGTGAATAATTTGTAACAGTCGGACCTTTTAATTTTTTGAGTTCAAGGTTCGAACCTAATTTCCCTGTACTATTCGTGATTTTTTTTTCATTTTTAACACAGTTTATCCAAAATCTACCAACAATGTTTGTTTTTTTGACATATATCAGAGTAGGAATGAGCGAATTTTTATTTAAAAACGCCAACCCACTCAACATGTCATGGTTGTCATATATTGTCATAATATACACATTTAGCATGCTAGCGTGGGCATTTCACGGGATTTAATATAAGTTACATATATATATATATATATATATATATATATATATATATATATATATATATATATATTAAATAGTAAATTTAACCAGCTTTGAGATGAAAAACTGAAATTTTGGATAGGACAGATAGTTTCGGAGTTATAGTGAAAAATGTCCCAAGAAAACGTGGATTTCATAAAATCACGGGATCTTAAGCGTTCTGGAATGTGTATTTCAAGAGACCCGATTAAAACTTCATATATAGAGTCTAATAGTAAATTTGACCAGCTTTTAGATAAAAAAATTAAATTTAGAGTTGGACGAATAGTTACGAAGTTATAGTGAAAGATATCTAACCTCTTCACACAAGTTCTCAAGCAGCCAAATGTGCAGCGGGCGACTTTTAATGTAGTTCACTATCTTGACAGATTCATTTAAAACTTCTCGTAATTCATCTATACCGCCTCCCATTAAAAAATAATTTAAGTGTCAAAAATCAATGTTTATTTGACTAGTTACTAGTGTTTTTATGGATAAAACTTAGGCATTTGTGTACTTTTTTAAGTATTGTTTTAGGTTTAAACTTGGGGTCACCAAAATACTTAGCCGAAAAATGGGGTCGCAGTGTCTAAAAGTTTAATAACCCCTGGGTAGATAGTACACAATATTCGTCAGTGTCTTCTTAGTGTAATTCTTACTGCTCAGTTTTTCTCAGGTACAACATAGCAGATGTTTTATTTAAATCATGACGAAGAAAATTTTTAAAATAATTAAATTTATGTAGATGAGAAAATCGTAATGGAGTAGGATATTTTCAATAAAAGATTGCATGCGAATGAAGTAACTGTGCGCGACACTGCCATTATGTGGCTGGATGAATTATGAACACCGTGCCAACGTTCAACGGATCCGTCGTGACGGAATGACGTATCGGTGGGTGGGTATCATCAATTCTTGATTGGCTAGAAGAATTCTAAGATGCACTCGTCAAGTATCGTTTTTGATTATTTTATTTTTTTTAAAAATAAATTACTTAGACCTAACAATTTAATTTACGATCTTAAATTAATACTAAATACTAAAAGGATTATTCATTATGAAAAATATTTATTCTCACAAAACATTGATTGATAATTTGGCAGTTGACATTTATTATTTAATGGGGTAAAAACTTCCTGGCGTACAGACCGACTGATTGATTTTTCTACACTATTTAATTTGGAAACCCCAGTTGAGTAAAGAAAACATTGGCACAATTTTACGACTTCCTACCCTCTCCAACCCTCTTTTTTCTTCCTTGAATCCTCCTTCAAATTCCAGCTAACTGGAATAGAAGGACGAATTCGCATCTTAAGAATGTCTTTAATTTCTGTTTAATTAGCTGGGGTTTTTTTTTTTCTTCTCTCGTTTATTATTTTTATTTTATTTTGTTTCTTCCCTCGTTGTTTCCTTGATCGCAGTGTAACATCGGCACTGAATTTCACTCCGTAAATTTTGGCTCCAATGCTTTACCAATCTTTACCCAAATCAAAACATCCGTAATAGGTATCAGTTTACTTACTTTAATTTATGCGAATGAGCCACTGAAGACTACGCAAAGCAATCACTTATTTTGAGCCTTTTTGATCTTTCATATTTCTTTCATTTTTTCGCTGTGTGCCTTCATTCTATCTTCCGACCATTTGGTTCCTGTTTTCATTTACTTTTCCTTATGTCTGAATTCTGTTATACCTCTCTCTCTTATTCCAGCTTCTCCTTCTTTACTTCAGTTATCCATCCCATATTCTTGATCCTTTCTGTATATTCCATAATCCGTTTAGTTAGACGTGAGTTGTCCATCCTCTCAATGTGACCAAAGAATCTCAACCTTCTCTTCTTGATTTTGTGAATTATATTTGATATTTCTTCAGTCTCCTGTCTGCTTCTTAGCCTATATCCCTCGTCCGTCTTTATTCGGCCCCAATATCTTTCTTATGGTTTTTTTCTCAGTCTTTCTTATTTCCTCCATTTCTCCTTTCCTATTCATATTTAATGTTTCTGCCGCATAGAGGGTTTCCAGCTTATCCAAAGAGCTCTCTTCATCTTCAGCTAGGATGATCTCCCCAAGATATTTAAATTTATATACTCTATCGATCTTTCCATATTTTGTCATTATTGATCCAGGTGTTAATTTATTATACAATTTATACATTTTTTTTTTTATTTGTAACGAAGTCATATATATTTTGAAAGAGAAAAGTAAATATTTCCTCTACCAATTCTTCTTCTTTACAGGTTGTTCTTAATTAAAGTTCGTAGTTGAAATGTACTTCTTAATAATAATTTTCATCACCTAATTCTGTAATATTCTGTAGTAACCCAAATCTACATTATTGGATCCTATCAACGTCTTACTTTGGTTATCTTATAGAAGTACTTATATCATTAATTTTTATTTTTATAACACGAAATTATCTTTTCAGCTGAAGCCGTCTTCTTGTAGGGACCTTAGCAATGCTGGTTCAAATCTGGCCTGGACGAGTTAAAATTCATTTCGTGGCTGAACCATGTAATGAATCTTTTTCTTCCCACTCAGGTTAGAATAGGTTGGCAACCTGAAGGGTAACCCATATTTCCTGCACTAGTTGTAGTACATAATTAAGCCAATAAACAAACATCCTTCTCGTGGCTTGGTTGCGTCAAAGAATGCAATATATTTTTAATCATCCTAAATCGTTTTTATTTCAAAACAAAATTTTGGCTGTTGAGTATGAGGAAAACAAAATTTATATCATTGAACGAATCACTGATATAACTTGAAAGAAGTTTTAAAATTTGTGACATGGAAATCTTGAAACTATTTCCACGTAAACATAGTGTGATTTACTGCATAATTTATGTAGTTGTCACGATCTATTATTTATTTCCATAACTTTTAAATTAATTAATTGATTAATCTAATTATTACGACAAATGACATTTATAGACTGAAGAGGATAACACAAAACAACAAGATTTTTTTTTCTATAAAAATTCTAGGTCAATCTTTCTATTAAGTAGGTACCATCGCAACTTACGACTTTCATTTTATTCGCAAATAAATATCAGAGTAAATCACATCTACAGGATACAAATCACGCCAATCTTGTTTGTATTATCCTAGCTTGTAACGTTCACTTGTAGCTTGTAAAGTTACTGCAGTAATTTTCTTCTTTTTAATCCGATTCCCATCAAGCGTCTGGTGCAGTTCTTTTGAACCATATTTCCAGGAGTAAGGTATATTTTATTTTGTATGCTTTAGTGAATTTTTTCTACGTTTTTAAAATAGATGTTTCTAAAGGGAAAACAATAAATAATATTCATAAGGTATTAGTTGACTGTGAAGTATTTAGAGATGTAGATTCCTGGGGTATGCAGCCATAGATACACAGCAAATCAAAATAATATTTTAATTTATATTGCCGACGTTTTGACTTGCATTGCAAGCCTTCATCAGGGGTTCAGAGATTATGGTAAACAAACTGAAAGGGCTCTCTCAATAGATAATATTGCTGATATATCAGTTTACGACGCGCATGTCTGATGCTTCGATGCATTCTAAATATAGGTACTAATTAACTTAATTAATCCATTTTGCACTAAAACTAAATTAACTGAACGTCACTGTCGATTGAACTCATATCTTCAGGTTTCTGATCTCGTCTTGGACAAGTTCACTCCTAGCAGGCTGACATTTCGTCGTGGTCCCCATTCCAATACGCTCTCACTGAAATTTTAAGGATGACAACTTTTTCGTAATATAGATCTAGCCTTTGAACAGGCTCTTGGTTAGGCAGTAACCTTTTTAGATTGCGCCAATGAATGTAAATGGAGTCTCAAACTTTTTATGCTTCCTAATTAGTTTTTAGTTGGAAAAAACATTTTGACTGATGATTATATTTGAAAAAAGGACACTTATCATCGAAGGAATCACACTTGAAAGAAATATTTTAAATCTGTGTACATGAAGATTCTGAAACTAATTTTAACTTCTTCTTTAAATTGAGATGCTATTCGATGGTACTACATATAGTATATTTCGTATTATTTAGGTTAAAATATTTAATTAGTTAGTATTTATATTATTGTGACTCGTTAGTTCTAATACCAAGAAAAAGTTGTTTAAATGCTATCTGTTCAGATGTAGCAATGATATCCCATGTTGTAGTTATTAATATATATTTTTTTTCACGGAACGGCCTTTTAAGACTATTAATTTTCCTTTCTTATTTTCGCCCTTCTTTTCCCCCCAATATTTTCACATTATTTCTGCTAGCCTTTGCTTCCTTTCCTTCGACAACCCTTTACCTTTCCGTTTTTCCTTATTTTCCACAAGGGCCCTTGATTTCTCTTAATTCCTTTCCGTATTGTTCTTTATCTAGGCAATTTTTGTCAGTTATTTTTACTTTTTCTTTTTCCTTTCTCTTTTGTTTTACATACCCTTATTAATTATATCTTTAGTATTTATTTTTTACTTTTAAGTTTTAGGGCTTTCCTAAACCATCCAATTCATCTCTTATCCAATCCTTACATTCCAAAATCCTTCGAAAAATCCTCAATTCTCCTTACTTTGTCACCAATAAACTTATACATCAAGATAAATGTGATCCATAGATTATAATGACACGATCTACTGTTTTCTCCAAAAGCACCTACCCATTGGTAGCACTTATAAAGGTTCTTTATTATGAAGTTTTATAATAAAAGGTCCCGAGGCCATCTTGTTTTCAGGCATCTCGGAGGATTATCTGGAATAGAATGAGAAGCAAGTTGTGATACTAATGGATTTGAATGGTTGTGGATTTTGCTATGAAAGGATTGATATCTGGTTTGAGCTAAGTCAGAAACGTTAGGTAAATTAAGGTCTTTGTGGATAAGTTTGTTTGTGACGAAGTAAGGAGCATTTAGGATTTTTTTAAGGATTTTGGATTGTAAGGATTGAATACGAGATGAATTGGATGGTTTAGTGGAGCCCCAAAGCTCAACTCCGTACGTCCAAATAAGTCTAATCACAGTTATATATATATGAGTCTTTTGTAATTAATTGGGAGCTTTGAACGTTTGTCTAGTAAATGTTGAAGTAGTTTGAAACGACGGGCAGTTTCTTGTCGTTTTAGTCTTGTATGTGGATAGAGACTTTTTAATGTGGAAATATTTCAGTGCTACTAGTATGTAGTTCTTTACATGTTGTTGACATGTAATTATTTTCCTAAAATAAATATATTTATATTATTTTAACTCTTCTTACACCAAATGACGAGCTATTTGTTTAGATGTGGCAATGGTGTCCCATGTTGTGATCGTTCATTTTTTTTTTTTTTTTCTTTTACGTTTCACATGTTTCCTGTCCCTAAGGATCACGGGTGATGACTTTTTGAATTCATTCTATCATAGTTTTAGATACATTCTATTCTAGTATTAGCATTAGATTTAAGAATTTAAACATTGTAGTCACCGCATAGTTGTAATCTCCAAGATCAATTTATGGTTTTTTGAAAATCAAATTTTTTTCTAGGATCTTAACAAGTGATGAACACTCGGGTAGAAAATGTTCGGCGGTTTTGGTTTCATGGAATTTTCCACACGTCGGAACATGCAAGGTTGTATAAAAAGGTATCCGTTAGTAGACATATGAATAAACTTTAATTACTTAACCTTGAAGTAAAGTAATTGAAGTCCAATATTGGGTAATATGCGAGAAAACAAACCTCGACATTTTTAATATGGAATATTGTCGGTTCTATAATGTGTATATGTTATATATCATTCACGGTAACATGATGACGTCAGATTTTGGTCCTCCGGGACGGATCCCAATCCACTTTTGGACATACTGCATTACACAATTACCGTGCAGTGGCTATTTTAATGAAATGGCTCCACTCTAACGCCACCGGGGAGCTACAGAAGCCGGTATAGAGAGACGAGAATAGGTACAGTCCCTGACAGAGGGGGCCCTGACTGTAGCCAGCGTCCTACTTCCTTCCCGGACTGTACCGCCAACATCGATCCCCACTCACTCCCTCTCTAGCTGGCTATTTTCTATAGCGCCTTCTCTCTTCTTTATGTTGTAGTCTCTACGGGATCTGCTTTTTGTCCGCTTATCCCTGTCGGAAGTCCCTCTCTGCATTTTTCTTCGGGATAATAATAATCTGTACACTACTACGTCTTACTTTTAACGCCGAAGGAACTACTCTAGATAAAAATAAAAATATTTTATTGTCTGGATATTAAATCAAGCTTATGGTTTTAAAATATATGAAATAAAATTAAATGATCCGAAACATTTTTTATTAATCATAATATTCTCCATTTAGGGAGGCTGTTGTAGAGTAAATCAGACAGATATTGACATCTCCATACAGTTGTGGCACTCTATCTTAAAAATTAGAAAAAAAAATATTTAGCCAAAAAAAAAATTTAACATTCTATTTAAATTCTACATTTCGACCGTGTAAAAGTACTTTCAATTCTGTCCATATTTTGGAAGATATCCATAGGGTGTCAATAATTTATTTTACATTATTTATTGTCACTATCTTGTGAAATACATTCCAGGAATAATGTTTGGTGTAAACATTCTTGCTTACCTTAAAGTATATTAATTAAGAAAAAATGACTGATGAATTTCAACTTTATTGAACTATTCTTTCTATAATCATAGTATGAATATTTCCTTAATGGTGTCAATAACTTTTTAGTTTACCCTACCTTGAAGAACTTTACTGATTTTCTAGCTGTTTTAATTGCTTTTCTTCTGCTGGCACGTCGAGGTAACCAATAGTTGTAGAGGAACGAATCCCAACTTTTTAGAGATCTTTGACTATAGGAAATAATGTTTTTACAATAAATCTTGTACCTTGAAACAGCAACTGGTGTTCCTTGAAGCAGTGGTACTTTTCTTAAAAAAACATCAGAAAACAAGAGAGCATTTGTATTTTTTATAAATTTTGTGATTTTCTTTTAGCGTTTTGATGTTTGACAAAAAGTAAACTATACAGATATGAACGACATATTAATAGAATTAGATACGAACGACAAACTAGAAAACTTCCTTACTCCAAAAGTTATTCTTTAAAATCAAATATAAAAAAATAAGTGTTTCAAGGTACACGTGGTTTTCAAACTCCTTACAGACCTGTTTCAGGGTACATGACCCTTAAAGTTTTAAGGTACAAGATGGATAATACGCCAATAGGAAATGTGCATTGGTACATCACTCTCCTTTACTCTCAATACATTTCTGCCAACGAGTTAAAATTTTTAATGTTCCGAGAACAGGAGTTTGGTTCTTTGGTTTTATCACTTGAAAAGTCTTCTAAAAAAATTTTTGTCAATCCGGAGGTCTGGATAGACAGGTGGATGAGGCAGTCTCATATCCTAGCTCATACAATTTTCGTGAGATCATAATTGAGAAACTGGCGGTTAGTTAATACATGAGGTACTCAAGTGTCGAATCGTTTTACCGTTTCAACTACGTTGATGTCGCCAGCGACTGCCGATTTGTTGAATGAGAGATTCTCTGCATGTACTAGTATGGTTTTACTTTTTTCCTCGAAAAAAACTCTCAAAACGTTTCCATTCCGGACCCGAGTCTTTCCACGACTTTCCTTGAATTCGTGACTGAATAATCCCTTAAGAATTATTTTAAACCAACATCAAACGGTGAACTCGCTCTGCCATAACCACCTACATCGTGAATGTTTCTAACATCTAAACGACTTTCAACTCATAAAACGCATTGAGGCAAAAATAACGCTGTAACATGTTAAAATTAACTGGATTATCTCTAAGCAGTGACGTCAACAATCTGTCAAACGTAAACAGTTTATTACCTAGAGAGACGATTCAACGAAAACATGAATCCCAGCATTAATTTTTGAACAACCCAATATTTAGGTTTTTATATACCAACTGAAAATTTTTTGGCTGCTTATTATCTGATGTAACAGCATCATTTTATTTTTCTAACAAATTATTATCATATCTATAGAAAACTCATAACTATTTTAAATGATAATCTATAACTGTCAATAATAAAATAAAATTAATGGAATTGGTCAACTGTTAATCATTAAATTTGACAATATTTTCTCAAAATAGCCTAAACTGCAAAGCACAATAAAATCCATAGTATCCGCCGAATACGATAGTAAAATTCTGGCAGAAAAATTCCGTAAAAGAACAATCATTTTTATATTAAAAGGCATAACTCCTCATTTGCTTTATTCATTTACTACATGTTTCGGAGCTTGTCATGTTGCTCCATCTTCAGGTTCTTACACTGTGATATTCTCACTGGTCATCAGTGTAAGAACCTGAAGATGGAGCAACATGACAAGCTCCGAAACATGTAGTAAATGAATAAAGCAAATGAGGAGTTATGCCTTTTAATATAATAACTAGATATTGATCTCCTTGAATGAAACATATTAACAATCATTTTTTAAATTAATTAATAATAATAATTAATAAAAACATTGTAAGTATTAATTTTTACAAAAAATGTCTCTTTTACATTTAAGGCATTTTATTTTACATTGTGCCTTTGATTATAAACTTAATATTTTTACATGTTATAGAATAAAAAACTGTTGTTAATATAAAAAATCTGTTATGTTTCCGTTTTTTTTTCTAGTTTTTTTTGTATTAATAATTTGTTTTTTAAATAGTTAAATATATATTTTGCACACTTCTGTTTAATATTCTTATCATTACAACTATTTATTCAATTATCGATAATATTTTAATCTTTAAAAATTATTTTATTATTTTTTAGGCCGTAAGCAGCCACCAAGTAGCTACATTCTGGACAAAACTTATTTTTAATTGCTTTTAAATTATATCTATTGCTCAAATGTGGTAATGAAAAAATATATTTAGGGAAGTACCATTGCATCCGTTCAAACAAAAAATAAATTTACATCTATAAGCCGAACTCACTACATGAATGGTTAAAAACACAAGACGAAAATTGAAAAGGATATGAATGGGAGATTCGCTTTCGCCATTTCATGAACCAAAGTCTGGAATAGTTAAAGCTGAGTATTGTTATTCTTTTTTTTTATACATAGGCCATACCTTTCCATAGTTGTAGACTAATAGATTTCAATAAATAAATGAAGTTAAACAAAAAAAAAAAAAATGTTTGTACTCCTAAAACAACTGCGATACGGTATTTACGTTTTTTGTTGAATGGGTTATAAATGAGTGTGTGTAAGGTCTGATCTGATTTTCCTCCAGGGAAAAATCGTTCCCCTGAACGCAATACATTTTCCAATACGTAATAGGATGCCTTCACGCCTGAGAACATCAATCTACTGTTAGGGGAAAAAGGGGGAAAACCGCCCCCCCAGTTAGGTGCTAAAGGGGAGAAGATATTGATGGGAAAGCTAAACTAATTTTAGATGGAGCGGCAACTAGGAGGGGACTATGATAAATAATATAAGAGGGAGGAGGGAGATAGGGGTGCATCTAGTTAGGGCCCCCTCAGAGGGAAAAATACTTATAAAACATTCATTATCTCTCTTTCTCTCTGTCTCTTTTGATTCTCTATTCTCTTCTCTCCGTCACTAAAACACTTTTCTGTTCGATTTGTAACAGCTGGCTTATTTTTTTTTTTTTTTTTTTTTTTTTTTTTTTTATAGAATTATGGACAACACTGTAAACACACCCACAAACGTGTGTGTGCTTATATGTACCTATATTTAATTATTTTTATGTTAATTTGTAAAAAAAATAGTAGGGGAAGGTGCTGTACCTGTGGACAATTTTCACTTATAATTTTTTCTAATTTTCAGTGCTTTATTTATCTGAGTGGTTATTGTACCATTAGATAAAAAATTTAAGGGACTATCGAACCCTGGTGTCTTTATTATGAAAAGTAATTTTATTTTTACAGAAAATAATGTTTTGTAACTTACTGATAAGTGTCCATAGGTACCTGCCCCCTTTGCACCTGTGGAACACTGTGGACACTAGTGGTTGTACCAATTGACATTCATTTCTTCATGGGTTTATAGAGATAACTGAAATGATATTTAGAGAAACACATCAGCAATAATTTTTTATTAAATATACTAAACAAAATAGAATTTTTACCAAGAAAAGTCTACTTGATTATTGAACTAGAAGGTCGATTAGAAAGGTGATAACAATAAATTTAGCTTATGAAAGTAAATAGAAACTTAACTTATATTTAAACCTTTTAACAAAAATAAATCTTTTATGTACCTATAATTATTATTAACTAGTGCTACAGACTTTTATGGAAAAAATCGAATCATTGTATCCATGAAAACATGCAGGAAAATGTCAAATGAAAATGATCAAAGCTATAAAATGCTTTACAACACAAAAAATAGCTGCCAACATATATTTCATCTTCAATTTCTTTACCTTGTTCATAATCATTCCTCAATTCATCCAAAAAATTACTATCTTCGCTTGATAGATAAGTCAAGATCACATTTCTTAAACCACCATCTTCACTAGTTGAATAGTTTGTGATAAATAGTGAGTGGTGAGTTTTCTCCTCTTAAAACAAATGTTATAGGAATAATAGGTATCCAAATTTAGGCATTTAATATCACACGGAATGTCTAAAAACTTTTCCGCAATATTTATAATTGAAATAATGAATTAATAAACAAAGAGAAATATCTGTAGACATTTTAACCATGTGTCCACAGGTTCAGCTGGCAATGGTGTCCACAGGTACAACTGAACGCCATGTTGTACGGACAGCTCTGTTTCAAACCCGTAAGTGATAAATGATATGAAAACATATGAAGTTATGATATATTTATCGGACAACCCAATGAAATACTACTGCCTAGAAAATTTTTAAGCGTAGGTCTTAAAAAATTTAAAATCACTGATTGGATTGATCAGGATTTGAAAGAAAAAACTTAAAAATAATAATTTCTACTAAACTGTTGATCTGACAATCTTGAAAACACACGTGCAACTGCAGGGAGATGCTTGCAGCACTACCAATCTAACAATTTCAATTTCCCTCCTCCCACTCTCTCTTAATTAAAAATCTCCACTTGTGCAACTGTGCTTTAGGTACAGCACCTTCCCCTATTACATAAAATATAAAATAATAATAAAAAATATTTGACTCATTTACTAGGACAAAAATGTGTCACAGAAGCTAGATATGGTGGTTTTAATAAAATAAACCGATTTGAACGAGTACAGAAGTTGATCGAGACCATATTGGACTATCTCAGAATATTCTTCCCGTAGTAATGCTTTTTCAAAGATGCCTAATATCTTATCCGGCAATCGAAGGTTTGGTCTAAAAAATAAATAAAAATTATATTTAAAAACCTAGAAAAATACGCTTTTATAGAAAACATAACTAAAAAGCTAATTGTGGTGAACAAGTTACAGCAGTCAGACCTTTTAATTTTTTGAGCTCAAGGTTCGAAGCTAATTTCCCTGTACTATTCGTTATTTGCATTTTTAACACAGTTTATCCAAAATCAACCAAATTTTTTTTTATATATCTCAGAGTGGGAATGGGCAAATTTTTAAATCCATTCTTTAAAAATCCTACCTTGCACGAAATGTAATGATCTACAACTTTTAGTATGTAACATTTTTTTATTGAATTGGCGATTTCTGCGCTATAGCCACTTAAATATGATCAAAACTCACTTTTTAAAGTTGGCAAAATTCTTCGATGTTTTACAATCGATTGTGGCTGAACGCCTAAATCAAATTCAGCTTAAGGGATGTCTTTAGATGCACAATTTTAATAAACTTTAATTTTGTAAATAAAATATTTTTCGATTGAAAGCATTTTTCTATGTTTTTTTACCAAAATATGAAAAAAGTTCAAAAAGCCTGGTTTTTTTTGCTGCCCCAAACATTTTCCCGTTATCAAATTTAGTTTAATTTTTGATATTTCATTCTCAGGACCCATCTTGACCATATAAAAACGTAAAACCTACTACTCAAGGCAAACCCCCCATTTTGGGGGTAATTTAACTAGACTAAGTGAGAACATTAGAACAAAGTTGTGCATTTATTGTATTTTCATTGGTCCTTGAAACGTGTGCAAATCTTCAAGTTTATCAGATTGCTGGATATTCGTGAAAATTACAATGAAAGATTATAACTTATAAGATCTTATAAGATATAAGATTACAATAATAATTTTATCTATAATATTGATAATTATTTTCTCAGAGTGATATTTAGATATAGATAATTCTTTAGGTTTTTTCTTTGACTAGTCGATTTTTCTGTTCATACTAGAAACAAAACTGAAATAGGACTGTATAGATAAATTTCGATTGATTTTAAACAATGTTCTACCAGATTTACCAGTTGTTTTTTTTTCAATTAGATGTATTGTGAAGTTAAAATCCTGCATTCTTTTATTGTATGGCTTTTATGTTCTCCTTTTTTTTTATTTGGTGATCACCTAGCTTTTGCGATGAGTTTAGCTTCTTTTTGGAATAGTCTATTTCGTCTTAAGATGAAGGGAAATAGGATGCCCTTCAAATGAAGACAAAATTGACCCTTCATGGAGTATATGAACTAAACTACAATGACCATTAAGATAAATAACAAATAAAAAAAATAAAATTAACACCATCAGTTGGATTCTAAACCGTGATCTTCTGTTTACATAGTTGATGCACTTTTCTAGAATTGTATTCGCACATTATATTTATCACCCATACATATATGAGATCTGAGTTTATTTGTGCATTTTATAAAATTAGTTTGGTTTCCGGAAATCGTCGTATACCACAAAATACCATCCATCAACAGACCAAACCCCACTTTTTCTACTCAACATATATTTCTAAACCAGAACATAAAGAGCAGACATAAAATTTTCAAACATTCCAACAGCAAATCTATAACCTAGCCCTCGTTTTCATTACTGTTTTTCAGAAACAGTCTCTAGGCTAGAAATACCTCCGACATTCATACGTCAGAATTATTCACGTATTTAATACAATCAACGTGAGCAAGAAGTTAAAGCGTTCTTTTAAAAATCAAACATATTTGGACTTCCACTCAAGTATAATTTTTTGAGGGCAATATTACTTTGCAATATTCTTTTGTCCTATAATATATAATTTTGGGCGTAAATTGAGTTTTAAAACATTTTATCCGTTAGTCCATGGTCTTCAAATTCATTTTTTTTTATTTTTTAGATTGTTACAAAAGATTTAGTGCGCTGATTTAATTAACAACTGGGCCATACACGCGAAAGGGGGAGAATTCCGTTCCAGAGCATCTCCCATCGGACGAAATTTCCCAATGGGATAGCATGGGATCGATCGGGAAGTTACGAATGTCCCATGTACCACAGCGCCTGATATACCCTAACCCGCCTGATATACTGCTGCTAAAATTTAACTTAAATGTTAGAAGTAGGTATTCATAAAGTCAAAAAATGGAATTAAAATAATATATCACAAAAATAAAAAAATAAATTATTTTTCTATTTAATTATTTGTGAATCGATTCTAGGGATTTCCAAATGGATTCCACCGTTATAAGGAATCAAAGAGCTGATAAAATTGATAAGAGAGCTGCTGAAGCCTACGAATACTATTCAGTTTCTTTTACCCATGTCAAAAAAAATCAGACTGATTGACTTAATCCATGAATGAAATAGATATTGGCAACAATTAACTATATAGCTACCTGAAACAAACATAACTTCTCATAGTTAAAATATACCCAAAAGCACTCATTACAGATTTTCGATATTATACTAACTCAGACGCTTGTAAGGGCAACGGAATAACTCCTAATACTTTTTATGTATTTTAAACGAGGACAATTCCTTTTCTACAACGCAGGGAAAGAGGGGGAGAGAGAGAGAGAGAGAGAGAGAGAGAGAGAGAGAGAGAGAGAGAGAGAGAGAGAGAGAGAGAGAGAGAGAGAGAGAGAGAGAGAGAGAGAGAGAGAGAGAGAGAGAGAGAGAGAGAGAGAGAGAGAGAGAGAGAGAGAGAGAGAGAGAGAGAGAGAGAGAGAGAGAGAGAGAGAGAGAGAGAGAGAGAGAGAGAGAGAGAGAGAGAGAGAGAGAGAGAGAGAGAGAGAGAGAGAGAGAGACTTTATTTTATGTTTCGCCTTTTTTTTTAATGACTAATATGTTAAGTTTATTCTACGCTAATAACACTATATAGAAAATAAAACCCATAGCTGTCATGAATTTAAAATACACATCACATGCTAATTATAATAATAATAAAATAAAAAAAATAGATACTTTACAATGACCACAGTAACAATTCAAAGAGAAAGGCTATAAGATATAACTTTTAAAACTACAGTTGAAAACACAACTATAATAAAATAAAATATAATATAAAATGACACTGAAGCAATGGTAATATATGGTCATTTCAAAATTAGGGAATTAGAAAAACAGGAAAGAATAATTCTTAGGAAGATTTACAGGGCAATTAACAGAGATGAAATTCAGATGAAAAGAACTCAAAATGAACTCTATGAAAAGACAAACATAATAACAGAAGAAATAAGAAAACGCCGAGAAAAATTTTACACGCACTTCTACAGGATGGATAAATCGAGAATACCAAAGAAAATGCCGTAACAAAATAAAAAATGCAAAGTTTGAACTACAAATATCGCAACAACCTGGGAAAAAAATGGTATGATGAACGGAAGAAAAAGCATTTCGAGAGGATGAAGAGTTTTTGGGAGATCAAAAGAAAGAGCATAAAGAAAGTAAAATCATGAGTTTTCCTGAAGGGGAACAATCGGAATAAAAAAATATAATAGAATACTGTAATGAATTTAATGCGCTTTTAATATGCAAAATTTTTAATACACACAATTCTTCTGAAGGGTTTACAGCAGAAAATAAATAAATAATCTGTATTTATGTGTATCACCAATAATCATAAACCGCAATAGCCATATAGAGTACAAGTGAATAATCAACAATACGCCCTTTTATCACTTACACATAAATAATTAAAAAGTTAAATTTATGTTAGCAGGGACCTCTAATTTAATAAAAATGATTTACAACCTTAGAGCAAATTAAAAAAATCAAAGTACTATAAAACTGTGAGACAAATTGCCCGGAATTCCCATCGCCTGGAAGGGGAGGCGAAATGAAATACCTGGGGAAGTTAGTAAGAAATTCTTGCATTAACCCGCCAAGCGGTGATAAGATCTTAAAAGTCGGCTGAGAATTCCAATCGGTGTGATTGTGTTGTCGGCCCTGCCGGGTCCTTGCTCAGGGCTGCCAACTGGGGCCTTCAGTATCCAGGTGGCCATGGCCTAACCGGAAGTCCACTGCTCTGCGTTGTGAAGCAATGGTGGTTTATTTTATTATTTATTTCTTTTTAAAATAGATATTAATTATTAACCTATAATCTTAGGTTCAAAACTATTTTGATATTTTATGTATTAATACTTATTACCATAGATGATTCGGTAATTAAATTTTTCCAGTATTGATACGAAAAAATCGATTCTATATTCTCAAATACCTCGGTTTAAAAAAGGAAAAAAAATAAATAAATAAATAAAAGTTGCCTGTATGAGACCTAAATAAGTAATAATTATTCGATAAACAGATTAGTAAACCGCAAATAGAATTTATTATCTACAACATTTATTATATCCGTGAAACTTGTGAATAGTCTATTTTAAGTTCAAAAATAGTATTTTAGGAAAAACGCAATTTATTTTCCTCAACGATTCTTAATTTAGTGTTTATTTCTGCAATAGCCTCATAACTGAGTCAATTGGACACAAATGAAGAGGAAAAAAATATCTAGGTTCAGAAAATATCCAAAAAATATATGTATTCTGGGGTTACGAAAATCTCTTAAATAACAATAAAATGCTGATATTGTCTTCCTACATTTATTTTGTCAAAGCAGTTTAAAATTTCATTTTATTTTTCCAATTTACAATTGCTGTATGTAAGAAAATAATTATATGTCAATGTGTGATCCGTCTCTGCTGTATGGAATTCTTTCCAAACGTAGACAAAATAAATAAAAAACCTGTTGCAATAATTTCAAAATAGAATATTGTGAAAGATTTTAAAAGGAACCACAATGCAGCAAGTTAAAATATCTAATCGATACCTATATATTTTTTTCATTATTGGAACCTTTATTGAGTAATTATTACAATCTGCTACAAATGTGGGCAATAAGTAATATAGATGGCATTTATTCTATATAAGAAGTAAAACGTTCCAAGAATATACGAGTTTTTAGAAGAAAGAAAGATTATTTTTTTATTTATTTCTTTTGATTCCGTGACATATTGTGAATGGCTGAAACCCTTAGTTCAGCCAGGTTCCACACCCAGGAGCACCAAAATTGTTACAGAACCCTTTTAAAATTGAAATTATGAGTAATGTCTTATTTTAGTGTGTAAATACCTTACAAAAAGAACGTTGAGCACCTAATTATTATTTTAAATCTATTAATAAATTAAAATGATGATAGATAAAATATGAAACCATATAAAGAATTAGAAATAGGAGAATGTGCATACATTTGAAACAAATTAACATAAAAAGATACAGACGATTTTGAAATAATAGTAATAATAAGAATGACTTGCCATAATAATTTTCAAAAAAGGTTTATAAATATAAAGCGTAATAATAAATGGAAAACCCAAACTATGAAAAATAGTAACGCTTTACGTACTGCTAGTGTATTATATACAGTTTACTTTATTTTATTTATTTATTATAAGTTAACTACAAGATGACTTGTGGGTAGCTTCATATGTGATGGCTAATTTCACAGAAAAAAATCATGTAGTTAAGTAACTTTATGTGAAATCAAAATATTTTTATTCAAAATATTTATATTATTTTTAACACATTTTTTCCCCAACGCGTTATCAAATTTTTATGCTAGAACTAATAAACTCAATTTTTTTTTAAGAGATAGAATCAGGAAATGCGTTATTGGCCTTGAGAATCATTTTTAGAAGTTTTACTTTCAGGGAAGTAGTCCAAATGTATGATTAGATAGAAAATATAAAGAGTATAAGATCTTTCCGACTAACTAATGCATACGTTTTTTTTATAAGTATTTGATATACTATGTCAACATCATTGCAGTACGATATGGATTTGATGGTTTCCCCGATGATGAAAAGGTAAACTTAACATTAATAATTGAAACTTTTCAATATTTTTTTTAAAGCAATGTTTTTGTTTTATGTTAACAAGTATCTTTCTTTATGTTTTAAAATATTTATATTAAGGACGATTTATATCTTCAGTAAAATCCTTTTATATATTATGATTATATAGTATTAAAGTATTCCTTTAAAATATCATATCCTGAATTTCATTTTCCGCAAAAAAATAAAAAATAATAATTAATAATAAAAACTTATTTAAAATAAAACTACATGCATAGAAATTATAATAGAATTTTTTCTTAATGGCTCCAGTTTGGATGTCAATGGATACAAAGCATCCGTATAGGAATGGAAGAAACCCTTTCTTGCTAAAAGTGCCTTCAATCACTATTAATGTTACATTTTTTATTTTACATATTTACCTATGGGAAAAGTTACACGAAACCAAGTTGTTTCCATGAAGAAGAACGATAAGGAACCTGGTGGTAGGATTACCTGAGATAAGACATTGAGGTGCCAACTGCTAGATAAGGCGAGGAGGGCTGGAGAAGTAGCAATTAGTGCTGTCCCTCCTGCTAAAGCAATTAGCAGCTATAATAGCAGCCTTGCTTCGCTGCCTCGTCTCATCGAGCCTTGTTAACAACCTCTTAATATTTTTCATCTTTCCTCTTCTGGAACAGTATCATGTTCCGGGTATCATGTCGGGGACAAGATGTCTATGATAAGATGATTTTATGTAAACATTTAGCTCACCTGTCAAAAATTCTGGATGTCCGAACATAACTCATCCGCCAATTTTTTTCAAGATTCGCCTCTTCTAAGACGTTCTACGATGGACACTTTTTCGAAGAGTTAATGCAACACGTTTCCATTTAGGTGCCTCAACTCTTTAAGTTTTAAAGAGACCATTGTCACGCCTCTCCAAAAAAATCCTTAAATGTTTACCATAAAACCTATGTCCATTCTCCTTTCCGAACGCTAATGGTTTACGAACCCATACCGACGAACTAACCATCCTTGCTGCATGACAAATAAATCGATGTGCCATTGATTACAGTAACCAGACTAACCAGCAAACATTTCAATATACCACAATACCAATTTTTTCCAATAGGCCACCCTGATGGAAGAGCTCATGCCCGTACTGCTATCATCATCCACCATTCCCTCTCTCTGCACCTGTTCACTTTACCTTTAGATTTATTCCACAATCCACGGCAGTTATAATCAAAACCATCTCCTTTCCAGTCACAATTGCAGCACCTTACTAAGCACCAGAAATGAGGACTCAAGAACCACCGACTCCATAGCTAATTAGCATAGGTTACTGCACGTCTTATGAATCCAATTCATTTCTCTCGGCGATTCTACATATTGGCCGGATCCAAACTAAAACTATGTACTTCTTGATATCTTCATTTCAGATCTAGGACCTCTTTAAGGTTTTATGGAGTAATATAAAACGTCTAGATGAAGTTTCTTCCGATCGCAATCCTTTTATTCTAACCCTTTCCGACACTCCGATACCAGAATTTCCGACCCCTTAAGTTTTAATTTTATATATTTAAATAACATTTTCCCTGCAGATTTAACCAAGTTTGACCACGAAGTTATCATGAACACTCAAATTTTCGATGAGACAACATAAAACATAAAACTCAATAGAAAAAAAAAATTATATTATTCCTCTGACAAACGGACTAGTTAATCGAATATCTTAAATTTCAACTCTTTTAAAAAGTATTAATAATAATTACTAAGAATCTGCTATTCCAAAATATAGCTACAATCCGTTATTATCGGCGGAAATCTCAAGAAGAACGCCCGAGGTGCAATTAGTGGTGGAAACTATAGACATTTCCGACAAGTTCACGGCATGGGAACTGCCTCCAGGAAGCACTAAGAGGTTTCCTGAAGAAATTGTGAGAGAACATGGAATGGAAGCTACCCGACAGAAGAATAGTTTCTGCTATCGGCAACTTCTATTCCAAAGTTTTAATTCTAATTCTTACAATAATGTTGAATAATTGTCTAATAAAATTATATTCTCTTACCGTAAACAAGCGATGAGGAAAATTTTAATTTTTAAAGGTATTTTTCTAATAACGTAAAACTAAACTACGAGTTCAACGGAACGTGATACGCCCAGTGAATCACTTAATAATAAGTTTTATACATATTTAAACTATTATTACAAATTCTATAATATTACTCGACATATTACGTTCGGATAGCTCCAAATATTTTGTTACATCTTAAGGAAAACTTGTCATAATTAACATAAAATTACATCTTGAGAAATAATTTATTTAACTAGATTTTCAGCAGATATACAGCTTAGTGATTATCAAAAAATGTAAATAAATAAATAAAGAAAACGTTCTTTATTAGTCCCTGAAGAACAAAAAATATATACAAAAACAGAAGCCTTCAGAGCCATAGAATGAATAACGAATAATAGTAGTTCGAATAAAAGAACAGTAAAAATAATAATTAATTTTAAGAAATATAAATTAAACAATATTTGATAGCATCTCTTTCATAAACAATAAAAAATTATTTTCATAAACTCTTAAATTATGTATTACCTAACTCATATTGAACTATTAAAACATTATATATACAAACACACAACACAAAATATACATTAATAAATAAACAATTTTCTAATTATAAACACAATTATTATTCCAAGCACCTTATATTGGAGTTCTGGCAATGGCCAGCTTCTCGACTCATGCCCTGAGTGAATGTTATAGCACTCTCACTTAGCCTCCACTGGGTTTTTTTTACACCAGTGACGCAGCTGAGAGAGAAGAGCTGTGATCTCTCTGTGCCTGGCCTGTCCCTTCATAAGTGGAGGGACGGGTCTGGTCGGGGAATCCCTAGAATGAGTGTAAATTGTAAATAGAGTATAATTGTATTTTTATTTTTGTTTTATCATTTATTATTACCATTATTCACTTTTTTTTTTTTTTTTTTTTGTTTTACTATTTCATTTTGTATATAGTATATTTTATATTGTTTATGTATAGCATAGTTCTTTTTTTTTCTTTTTCTTTTCCTTTCATTACTTATTTACTTTATTTTAATATTTTATTTTATTTATTTTTTATCTCATTGTACATAATATGTGAATGTAATCATACGCCTTCTATATTACTTGTAGCCCACATTTGTGGCAGATTGTAAAAATTACTCAATAAAAAATTTAACTAATTCCAAGCATCGAATAGGAATTTATGAAATTGTACTTTCGCATTTTTATTGAGCAAAGAGGTGGCTTTTAACAATTTTAGTGGATCTGGGTAGATTTTACAATCTATTTAATTTTTATAATATTTTTAAAAATATTCACTAATCCTAATATGAACCTTGCCCGTTGTAACACTATATGCCCTCTATATTGGTGTTTGGTCTATCTAACTTATCGAATCCCTTTCATTCAGGTGTTGTGTTTCAATCAATTCTAATTAGTAGTGTTTAGAATATTTATAATTAATCCTGATCACTAAGAATATTATATTTAATGCTATTATAATATAATTTCTGCATGAAATGAAATTTTATATTTATAGGTATGAACCTATGGGATACATTATAAATAATTTACTTATTGCTCAGCACATAATTTACGTTTTAAACTTATTCCTGACTCATAAAATTTGTGTTAGGACCAAGCTGCTGTATCTCCTAGTACTCTCCCTGTACCATGGTCTAGCGAACTTTGTCCAAAACTTTGTATTTCATTTTTTTCTTGCTGTCAAAGAGTCTCACTGTCCTTCCTATCTCATTATGAAAGTAGCATGCAATGCCCCTTTCACGGATTTGCCTTTTCTTTAAAATGTTACTAACTCTTAAAATTTTAATATTTTATTTAATTATTTAGGTTTTTTAACTGTGAATAATCACAAGTTGCCTCACTCAAGGCCAATGAATAATATGGATGACAAATACATATACATACAATATGTCCAATGATATAAAATAAAGTAAGAAAACTAAGATAAACAGCCTCTAAAATATAAAAAAAATAAATAAATATAAATGCAAGAAATAATATGAAGTACAACAATAAAGTAGGTAATAATTGTTGAAGCTAAGAAATTAAAAAAAAATAAAGGAAGAATGAAAAGAATCATAAATACATTCATACTCTATATACAAAATTCACAAACATTCCGAGAAACGTCCCGATCCAAGCCCGCCCCCACCCAAATTTAGAGGGCAAGCCGGGCTCAGAGAGTTCCCAGCGCTGTACTATCAGCTGCGTCACTAGTAGAATCCAGTGGAGGCTGAGAATGAGAGCGCTATGGCACAGTCGCACAGAACTTGAGTGAAAAAGTTAGATGTACAACTAATAATAATTATTGGTTTGCTTTTTATGTAGCTATATATCAAATAAATTGCAAGTAATATAGCATTACGAATACTGTTCCTAACATGTTGTCAGACTTCATGGAGTAGGTAATAGAAATAAATCTAAAAATGGGATTTTCAAATTATAATTATTTTTAAAAATACTAAAAACAACACAGAAACAATAAACATATAACACTATCTCAAGACCATCGGAGCAGAAGTGCTCCAGCGGTAACATAAGGTCACCCAGATATCGGCCTCTATCCGGCAATAAATTTGGGCAGGGCCCGCACTGGCAGGGAGAGATAAGGAGGGAAGTATAAATGAGGGTACCAAACCCTTCCTAAACCCAAACATTCAGTTGGATTAAGGGATCCCTTTGGTGGACATATACGACAAACGGTACCTCACATTTAACACCAATATTTTATTTAGGAAATTGGTGGAGGCGGAACCATTAGAATTTCTAATTATATGAATAAGAGAATGGAATTATTGGTTTCTGTAACAATAGTAAAATTGGAGTTAAAAGCAGAAAGAATACTGAGTATGGCAATGGGGTTAAGAACTAACATAAGATCATCTTCATATGCTTTAATGAAAATAAGTTCGTTGGAAAATGAAGGAATTATGGAGTCAAGTAGGTTGTTGGGAACAATGTTGGAAAGATCGGAGGCAAGGAAATTACCCATAGAAATGTCAAAAATTCGTTTGAAAAATTTATTTTGAAACGTAAACTAATTCAGAAAAAAAGTATCTCTTAAACTTTTAGATAGGAAAGAATAACAGTTATTGGTAGAATGGTTTTCTAAAATGGACCAATTTTCATCTACAATTTGGAGGGCATTTTGTTCTACTGGCTCTATACCTTACATCATTCTACATAAATTAATTTTCTATTATTTATCATTTCTTGGTTTATGTTAGCTATATTCTATTTGTATAGTATTTTTAGTTTTTACTTTTTTTCGCTTTTTCTGCGCTATATAATTTATATTCAACATAATCTAATATTCGGGTTCAGGTTCAACTCCTGGTGAAGCAGATGCTTATTTAATCTATTATAGTATGCGAGGATTGACGCTTGGGTTGAGAGATCCTCTTATTGCATACCTAGGCCTTTATATCGTAGGTACTGATTATTCTAGGATAAAACCTAGCTGTCGAACTGTTGACTGTTGAGTTTTATTTGTTTACCGATAAAAATCTTGTATTGCAATAGAGCGTTGTTTCTTCAATGATATTTTCGTCTATAGCAGCATTTTTTAACGAGGTTAAAATTGCACTGATTAACTGTTTGAAAATTAAGTAAAAGCATAATTGGATATCCAATTTTCAATTTAAATGTATGAGTTGGTAATTAAGACAGAGACTTGGTAAACGAGGTTGGAGTGCATTTCCAGTGCTTACAACTAAAAGCCGCTGAATCATATTTTTACACACAATATTAAAAAGCTAAGGATCGACGTTTTGATTTGGTAATAATTATTATTCTGCAGAAATATTGATTTCATCTGGTTGGATTTTAATTTCTAACCATAAAAGTATATGACAACGTGGCAAAATTCGTTTCTGCCACTCCACATTGTCCATTAAAATTTTACTATTGATGAACCTTCTTAGATTTATGAAAATATATTTAAAATTTGCTATAGAAGGGCTCAGTAGTTTTACCACTGTAAAGTCTGTTGAAAAACAGTGTTAACCACATACCGGTCGATTTTCAAACTTCACTGGGATCCACATGTCGCACCACATATTTATATATATATTATAATAATTTAATTGAACATTAGTAAATTTTATTAATAATTTCAAGCTCTATATAACACCGTAGCTTTGTAACCTCTCATGAAGAATGGCGCTTGCCACCTATCGGTCAATTTTCAAACTTCACTGTTATCCAAATATTATCTCTTTTTTAATAACAAATTAGTAGATTTTATTATTGCTAAACCTTCTTGAACCTATAAAGACGATGTGGTTATAATTTGGTATAGAGTCGTTCAGTAGTTTTCGTGGTTATTGATCACAACCGAAAAACGGCCTGTCATTTTTTATAATAGCATTGATACACTTTGCCTTTATTTTATCTTTATTGCTTTTATTTGATTTTTTTTTGTTTTTCGACATAGTATGTTAAAGTTTTAATTTTTTTAATTTAATCATACATATATTTTATATATGGATTATAATATTATAATCCTCCTTATATATATTATATATATAAGGAGGCGCGGTAGCTCAGTGGGTAAAAGGCACTTCACTACCATGCATATTTATATATATATTATAATAATTTAATTGAACATTAGTAAATTTTATTAATAATTTCAAGCTCTATATAACACCGTAGCTTTGTAACCTCTCATGAAGAATGGCGCTTGCCACCTATCGGTCAATTTTCAAACTTCACTGTTATCCAAACATTATCTCTTTTTTAATAACAAATTAGTAGATTTTATTATTGCTAAATCTTCTTGAACGTATAAAGACGATGTGGTTATAATTTGGTATAGAGTCGTTCAGTAGTTTTAGTGGTTATTGATCACAACCGAAAAACGGCCTGACATTTTTTATAATAGCATAGATACACTTTGCCTTTATTTTATCTTTATTGTTTTTATTTGATTTTTTTTTGTTTTTCGACATAGTATGTTAAAGTTTTAATTTTTTAAATTTAATTATACATATATTTTATATAAGGAGGCGCGGTAGCTCAGTGGGTAAGGCACTTCACTACCATGCTCCCGGGCCCGAGTTCGAGCTCAACTGAAGGCAGATAATTTATTTTCTGTTATTTCAGCCGTGGATCGAATTCGAGATCGGGAGACCCTCCTGGGGCACACCCAGCCTCCTAAAAAAGTGGGTACTCTTAATTGGGGGAAAACCCTGGCGGTTGAGCGTGAATTCTGGCCAAATCACCTCCTTTCACAACCGTTGGCTCAGAAACAGTACACCCTACCTAAGTACTGAACCCGAGGCCCTTCATGGGTTGTAAGTGGTACAGGTTTTTTTTTTTTTTTATATTTTATATATCTGCTGATCTTCATCAAAGTTTTGACTGAAACATAGGCAAACTAAATAAAGTTATGCTTGCTTGACTTCATTTTTTTAAATAAATTTTATTGCCACTTCTGAGAAATCCATATCTGAAATTCAATCGAAGCGCCATCGGTTCCAATATTTTTTTTTCGCACTTCCAGCCAATTTTAACCGACCAATATGAATTCTATAATGGTGTTTCAACTCGATTGGAAATAATTTCGGGCATGGTTTGAGGTTTCCATGAATACACAGCTCGACGCTGTACATATTCTTGGCTTAGGGACTGAGCCGATGCACCTGCCCTTCCAACAATAGACCTGGTAATGAATGTGCATCTGTGTCCTCGCTAAATATTGTCACTCCATCTCATTGTCAAACAATTTTATATCAGGCTATCTGGATCAGAGGGTTTGTTCTACAAGCTGCCTACTCTACATCATGGCGAAAGTGATTGCCCACAGATGGCCTTTCTTTGATTTAACTTCTTCCAAAGGAAGCACTAATAATAATGTTAAGTTACAAATGTTTTGAAAAACAAAGAACAATAATATTTACGTATCGTCATTTTACCGTTTACATCCTCATTAAATATATGTGTGTGTATATATATATACACACACATACACACACACACACATATATATATATATATATATATATATATATATATATATATATATATATATATGGTTAAATTTCTTGACTGTTACTATTAAATGTTTAGTTACGTTTACGTTAAGGTTCTCGTTACGTTTCGAGACTATATTGTTCTCATAATCATGCCCTACAGTGAAAAAACAGGTTACAATAAAATTATATAAGTTATACAAATTATTTCAAAACATGAAGTTAGCTACAACACAAGTATATAACAACATGTGTTAGAATAATAAAAATATATATAATTACAGAATATAGAGGAGTATGAAGCTACTTACAATGTTATTAGTGGATATGAATAGACTAACAATTCTAGTTAGAGGACTAGAACTAACAACTAACCTAGAGGAATTTTGAACAGACAGTTACAAGGGTTGTGGGGAAAACCCTACTTCTTAAAAATTAAGTTAAAAGGACTGGTATGGTTTTCCCAAAGATGCAGGTACAAAAATATTTCAGTGTAATATACTAATAACTGGAAAAATAATTTATATGATGTATATAAATGAAAATGTATATTATTGGTCTATTTGAACAGACAGTATAATATACATATAGACCAATAATATACATTTGCATTTATACGATAATTTCTTATAATACTTCAGCGCTCACTGCTTTTCATAAAAACAATCCACAAAACTGCAAAGCTCTCAAAAACTTGCAAATTTAATAAGCTTTCAAATGATATGTTAAAAGTAATGATTTTGTTTTAATTTCATGGAGAAATTTACTTTTGAAACCGAAAAAACATGGTGTTCTCATTTAGCATACAAATCAGGTACTTTGGTAAATAAGACATTATGATAATCGCTTGATGAAAATCTGTATTTTAAATAAAAGAAACACTTCATTAGAATAAAAAGCAAAGAAAAAATTTGTTAATTTGAAAATAAAAGAATCACTGTCAATAAAGCGCCGCCAGAGTCCGTTATTTTATTAAATTTTCAAAATGTCCTCCATTATTTCGAATGCAGCTTCTTGCTCTCTTTCTCACAGCCCCTACGGTCACTGCTAAAGTCAGACGCTGTTGCAATTTGGCTCCGGCCTCCAGAATTCTCGTCTTTAGGACCTCAATGCTGGTCACTTCTCTGGCATATACCTCGCTTTTTATGTAGCCCCACACATAAAAGTCCATTGGAGCTAAGTCAGGTGACCTAGCTGGCCAATGTATCACACCATTTCTACCTATCCAGGTCGAATATCGTTGGTTCAGCCATTCCCGTACTGCTGCCGAATGATGTGGAGGAGCACCATCGTGTTGGAATATTATGTTTTGCTGAACATCAAGTGGAATGTCGTGAATAAGTTGTGGTAGAATATTTTGTAAAAAATCCAAATAACTTTCTCCATTCAATCTGCTGGGCAAAAAATGTGGCCCAATGAGTCGGTCCCCTATTATCCCAGCCCACACATTCACTGTAAAACGATGCTGGAAAGATGCTTCTTGAACCATATGTGGGTTTTCAGCTGCCCAGTAGTGCCGGTTGTGGACGTTAAAAATTCCTTCCCTTGTAAAAAAGAGACTCATCTGTCCATAAAATTTTCCTCAGAAACTGGTGTTCTTGAATGTCTCTATTTAAAAGCCAGCAGATTATATAAATTATTTTTCCATTTATTAGTATATTACACTGAAATATTTTTGTACCTGCATCTTTGGGAATACCATCCCAGTCCTCAGATTAATATATAACATATTAAATAATTTGGCCTTTTGGTTTGTCAATAAATAAAAATGTATATAACAGTTCACAAACTTTTTCGACAGACCGCATAAATTATTGCAACTCATTTCAAAATTTGTTTAAAGAAACAGAAGAAATATTTAGTTTCATGTCAAGAATTTTTTTTTTTTTTTCCTCTGGCACGCATTAGTATTTCTACTTAGACATGGTGTTCCTCTTTGAATGCATCCCTGATTATCTTCTTCTTCATCCAGTCCTCGTTCGTCTTCACTCCAGTGCGGTTCGGTGGCACTGAAGAAGACCTGCGAGGCAGGTCGAAACGTTAGCACGCATTGAAGTATTTCTACTTAGACGTGGTGTTCCTCTTTGACAGCATCCCTGATTATATTCTCCATTTTTTTTTTTGTATTATTGACTTGTTTCTTCAGAATACACTCTCAAAAGGTTTAAAAGAAGCTGGATCAGGGTAATAAGTAATATGGATGACTAAGAATCAATCCACAAAATAACAGGAAAAATATTATATATAAATATATAAAACACAGTCAATGAGTGCTGAAATGAGAGGAGTAGAGTGCATGAAATATTTGCTAAACTTTTTGACTTCTAAGTTTCATTATGAGTGGTTATAGATATCTCGAAAACGGTGAACTCTAGAAAAATATGGTTCATATAAAAATTAAAGGTAATTAAATTTCCTATAAAATTGTTTCGATACATATTTGTCGGTTTCCGAGATAAACGTTATTCAAAATCGATAATTTTCGAAACAAAAATATTTTTACCTCACTTTTTTTCAAAAATTTGCTTCAAGTGCCAACACATACATATGAAATTATGGAAAATCTAATGCTCTAAAACTTTAATTCAGACATTTTTTTTCTGAAAAAAAATCGTGAAATGCAGACAAATGTTTAATAAAAAGGAGGTAAAATAACCTAAGATAACATATTTAAAATTTAATTAACTTTAATTTTGATTTGAAACATATTTTTCTAGAGTCAACTGTTTTCGAGATATAACCGAAATACCAAAAAATGGGACCTTCTCCCCCCCCCCCCCCCCCCCCCACCACCGTGAGCTCATCCTCCAGGAACGGGGACTTTTTTGTATGCTTACTTTCTAACTACTCATAACGAAGCTATGAAGCCAAAAATCGCATATTTCATGTACTCTACAATATGTTTACTGACTGGACTTGTTTTACACTCTCACTCATTAGGGAAGAGGAAATAAGAAAACATAAATATATAAATACTAAATCCGAGTTGTTAACTTATGTTTTACCATTTAACATTTATGAAGAAGAAATATCAATATAACAAAATAAACAACACAACCCAAGTTGAAAGTTTAGAAGCGGATGTTCACTTGTGAGGTTACAGGGAAGAGCTATCGATAAATGTGAAACTCGAAGTGAAGCGTCGGAATCGATCTCGCATTTGCATTTCACATATGGCCGATTTTATAGTTTATCTTACTATATCGTATGGTATGCTGTTATATAATTCTTTATTACCATTTTTAATTTTTATATGTACGATTATCCTCCACCGTCATCTTCCTGAATGATTAGATGCCTCGTAATCTTAATAACTTAGCCCGATGGCTACCCCTAATATAGACGGCATTACGATCTGCGTCACGCAGGTGAGAACACTGACCATCCCAATGCCACATGAATATATTCATGAGCTGGCCGAGAGGATATTTACTAACGCTCCGATATCCGCTGTCACATTACTCTTTCCGTCTCTGTAATGGTTCGAACTTGCTCGTTCTCAGAACTCAAAACTTCTTCTACTCATGGCATTCCTGCTAGTTTTGTCAATAGATCGACCATAAACAATCTACTAATTAACGAATCTGATCCCTCAATATATAAGAGCCTAATGAGATTGCCTGTCGTCATAATTTATAAACATAATGGAGGACTGTGAACACGTCTACTGCTGGTAACTTTATCTAGATTCTTTACAATACCATCATTCCTCTATATTTTTTTCTGTCTTCTTTTGTTACTTTATTCTTGTATTTGTTCTTTGCATGGATTTATCTCTAGATCATTTAATGTCCAATTCATTTATCATGACCAATAATATCAAGACGGGATATAAATCCAGTGCTAGAGGTCAAATGAAGAGAATCAATCAGAATAGGCTGAACAAACTGGTATTCGATAAATTGATGAAAATGACGAATGTCAAGTGATATCCGGAACAAACAAAGGAGGGAGTGGATAGAATGGGTGTCAGAAAGGAGGACTACCAAGAAAAATTCCGGTAGTTTCCAAAATAAACATATTGTAGAGTGAGTGCATGGAATATTTGAAAATTTAAAGACTTTATCACCTGTGGGGTGAGCTAACTTTAGAGGGAGGAGAGAAGGTATCATTTTTGGGTTTTTCGATTATGTCCCCAAAACGGTAGACTATAAAGCTAATTTAATTTTTCATAAAAATTTTTCAAGACATATCTGTTGAATTTCCAACGGTTTTCGAGATATGTGTTATTAAAAATCACAAATTATCGAAAAAAGAATCATTTTTACCTCACTTTTTGTCGAAAATTTGCTTTAAGTGCCAGAAACGTGTATATGAAATAGAAATAAATTTAATGCTCTACAACTTTAATTTTGACATTTGTTCTAAGAAACAATCGTGTTAGGCATTAGAAGCAAATGTTTGACAAAATGTGAGTTAAAAATTATTTATTTGTGTAAATTATCGATTTTCTATAACGTATATCTCGAGAACTGTTGAAAATTCGACAAATATGTATAGAATTGATTTTATAGAAAATTTATTTAGCTTTAATTTTTATTTGAAATATTTTTTTCTAGAGTCCATCGTTTTCGAGGTATAATAGAAAAATCCAAAAATGGGACCTTTTTCCCTCCCCCCCCCACCTTTACCTCCCCTCCAGGGGTGGGGTATTTTAGTATATTAACCTTCTAACTACTCCTAACGAAGCTATGCACTCTACACCCCTCATTTCAGAACATACTGACTGGACTATGCGAGGCTTGAAGATTTTTGTGGTGGAGAGAATGGGACAGAAAAGTATTAGATGGACGGAGCAATAGAAAAAAAGCAATAGTTGCAATTTATTGGACAAAGTAATATTCCGAGGATATCTATCCCTTTCCTTGAACCACCATAGGCTCAAGGGAAAGTAAAACTTAGTATGGATGAATAGACTGTACAGCCTTTTTTAAGCCCGATCTCCGCGGGCTGTTGATCAAACTAAAAAATATTATTTGTTAAATATCTTCAGATAGCTATATACATTACATATGGAGGTGAAAGGGTGAATAATTCACGAATGAAAACCGTGAAGGATTCCAAAATGGGATTCAATAAACTAATTTTTTTTTTTAAATAAACAGCTCTTTGGATGGGGGCATATATACAAGTCGGTATACTTGTAGATGTAATCAAGAAGAAGCTGAAGACAATCAAGTGAGAAGATCAAAGTGACAAAGTTTTATTTGTTCCCAATGATTGGTGAAGAAATACTCCAAACTATGAGAAATCAGGAATGACAAACATTATCAGAAAGGTATTTGGGCGTATATGATGTCGATTTTGGATAACTAGATTTTAATAATTTCGAAAATTGATTGAAGGAAGGGAAAAAGGGGGAGTGTTGAAGATCGAGATAAAAAGTGAAAAATTGGATCATTCAGTCCGGTTGATTCATTTAATTGAGCAATTAATCTCCTTTCCGCGCATCGCTGATCATTCGCTCAATAAAACAAAGACTGACTTGTTGAATCTGTTCTTGAGGAGAACGACCATATCTAGTTCCAACATCCTTATTTATCACCCTGAAAATATGAGATCCACATATTAAAGCTATGTCGCCCAATCTGCAATGGTCCAGACGAAGTGTATTTTTTTTGGATGTGCTTCGTTACTCTCTTGGCCAGATATGTTTAGAAACAGTAATTTCTTTATTTCTTTATTTTTTATTTTTTTTTTTTTTTTTTTTCGACAATTTGTTTCTTCAGAAAATACTCTCAAAAAGCTGGATTAGGGCAATAAGTAATATGGATGGCTAAGAATCCATTCACAAAAGGAAAGGTCCCATTTTGGGGTTTTTCGATTTCATCTCAAAAACGGCAGACTCTAGTTAAGCATGCTTCATATCAAAATTAAAGGTAATTAAATTTCCTATAAAATTGTTTCAATACATATTTGTCGGTTTCCGAGATAAAGTTATTCAAAATCGATGATTTTCGAAACAAAAATGATTTTTACCTCACTTTTTGTCAAACATTTGCTTCAAGTTCCAACACATACCTATGAAATTAAAGAAAATTTTTTTCTGAAAAAAGATCGTGTATGGAACTAGAGACAAATGTTTGATAAAAAGTGAGGTAAAAATAACCTAAGAAAACATTTTAAATTTTATTAACTTTAATTTTGATTCGAAACATGTTTTTCGAGAGTTAACCGTTTTCGAGATACAATCGAAATACCAAAAATCCTCCAGGGCCGTGGACTTTTTCTAATGCTTGCCTTCTAACTACTCCTAACGAAGTAAAAAATTATCGCATATTTCATGCACTCTACGATTCTTTTTTTTTTTTTTTTTTTTTTTTTTTTTTAATAAGTCATAAAACAACAGCCAGTTCAAGTTATCTTAGAAATAATAAAGATTCAATAGTATATTTTTTCAATAATAATTTTTTTGAAATGAAGAATTATTTAAAACTGACTAAAAGCTATAATATTAGACTACATAATATTTTGACGAATTCGCAGCGTACATTATATCTTTTTAAGGCAGTTTTTACTAAAATTTAAATATTCATTAATATTATACGATTTCAGCAGGCTTTTTTGAATAAATTTCTTAGAATATATTTTAGAAACAAATTAACATAAAAATAGCCCGAACAGATGTGAATTCCAGAAAAATATCATCTTAATATTAGCCAAAGGTTTTAATCTACTTAAAAATAAAACAGTAAACTCCCGATGAACCTATAAACTCAAACATTACAATCAGTTGAGCGATTAAGTCTATAGTTAAACATACATAAAACCTACAATACCCTATGTGATATATATTTGATTGGTCACCGAGAGGAAAATGTTAAGTTTTTCAAAAATCTCAGAATTTTGGACACGGTTTTCGATCGGTGATAACTTTGAAACTATATTCCTTTCTTTATTAAATATCTCTTCGTAAATTTAAATAAATTCGAACATAGAGTATCGATAGTATATTATTATTGGGTTACCCAAAAATCAATACAGGATAGGTGTTTTCATTAAATCCCATCTATAGATAATAACATATGAAGGATCATTTTTTGCTTGAGTACAATTAGGATTGATGAATTAATTGCCACTTCTATTGGAATTATTTTATTAGAATACTAGTTTCGATTGCTAAACATTCATCTTCAGTTCTAAAACTTACAAAATTTTCAACACATCAGCAATATGTTACATGGATTATATATATTAAAGTTTTCAAAAACGTTCGACAAGAACGTAACCAAGAATATTGGTACTCACCTTAGGAGATCTAACAGATATCTGAAATATATCCGCCGTGGAAAGTGGAAGGGGCAGGTAGGTTAAATTTTGGGGGTTTATCATAGGATATCCCCATATAATCATAGAATTTTTCTGTTCCTATTGGAAACAAATTTAAAATAGGGCAATTGGAAATGTTTATCTGTCATTTAAACAAAAATCTGGATCGGTTTTAAACAATTTTATTTCTAATGATTGATAAATATATAATTTTAGGATATTTTCTACTTGATGTATTATTTTTATTCCCGAGTCTTTATTGAATTTATGGTTATTTTCGTATAGATTGATAGCGAAATCGGAATTTTGGGTCTTAATATTGTATGCTATTATAGTGTATTTAGCTTCACATTCATTACATTCTAGTAAGTATACACCGCTTTTGGAAAAGGTCTATATTTTCTTTAGGTGCAGGGAAGTATGTTGATAATGGTTTATCTATTTTAAATGCAGGGTTCAAACCTAATTTTTATATATGGATATTTGGCCGTAATATGGTATCAAAATATATTTCTTAGGGGTAGCTTTATCCTCTTGGGGTGTTATGTATATATTATTCAGTTTTTTTATGGACTTGTTTTATTAAAATATTGTTGATCGTGATTTTACTGTATCCGTTATTGGTGGCTATAGTGCAAATGGTTTGGATTTCTTTATCATAATTTTGTTCATTTAATTGTACAGTAGAGCGTCGAAAATCTGAATCATTTGGAACCATAGGTAACTCGGATTACCGATTTGTTTGGATTTGCGAATATAAGCTCGAAATGCCGCTTAGGCCCTTAATAAAAAAAAAAAAACACAGTTCTGGAATACTACTGTGGAAATAAAAACAATAGTTTATACGTATAGTACGTATATTATGTACATTACTGTAGTTGGTTTCTTGAAAAAATATGTAGAGTACATACAATCGAAACGAACAGAGAACTGAATAGTTACAGTACACAAAAAGAAACACTCTAAACATAACTGTACAGAATCATTTACCTATATGTATCTATTTTAGATTTAAAAAGTCGCTAATTTTTGCGTTTGCTTCTTTACTCGTTTTCTGCCAGCCAAGTCCTTCATTCGCTTAAGTAGCAAGAGATGAATTTGACTACATTCTGGCTTTGTTTCGTACCAAGTCAGCACTGTCTCAAACGCAGTAAAAGTTTTAGAATGCGAAGGGACTGAGTTGTCTGGTTCTTCTTTACTGTCACTGCCTTTATTTGTATTTTCTAACTCTTGAACTGAGGTTGCAATATCGTTATCTTCCAGGATCTCTTTAAAGTCAATTCCGTACTTTAATACTCCTGATGACGGTTTGGCCCACACAATTATAAAACTTCTGTTGTTTCCGCGCTAATTAAATATTTTTTAAAAATCCTCCGGAGGCGTTTGGACTTTTTGACGTTTCGGATTTTCGACTCTCCACGTAATTTAAACGCTTAGTATATATAATCTAGTGCTGATGTGTTGGAAATTTTGTATGTTTTAGAACTGAAGATGAATGTTTAGCATTCGAAACTAATGAGGTGTATAAAAAAAAAAAAATGACCGTTTCTTAAACAAATATTTGTATTATTATTTCTTTGATATAAAATACAATTAATACTCAAAGTATAGTCCATTGTTATCTACCGTCATTACCCTTCTGCTAGCTAATTGCTCGATGCCACGCTGATACCATTCCTTGGGATGGCTGTCAAAGAACTCTTGGACAGCATTTTCAACTTCAGCAAAATTATCAAATTTTTTCCCTTGAAGAAAATGGGCCATGGATCGAAACAAGTAGTAATCCGAAGGTGCGAGGTCTGGACTATATGGTGGATGAGGCAGGAGTTCAAACCCATGAAGTTCTGTAAACTTTTCTGCTGATTGTTGATGAGTAAGTTCGTGAGGGACCAGTCTACAGGTCTTTTTCACCTTCCCCATGGAGAGAAGATGGCGACTAAGAGCCTCCCCACACGGGTTGACGCTCGAAGTGCTCGATTCGAGAAAAATCGCACTCGTCTCTCCCCTCCACTAAACTAACAATGGGTTGCATTGAGGTCCGCAGGCGGGTCGTTTTGTGCTCGTCAAAAACCGAGCAGGTCCTCGTCCCCTGCGTTCCTCGTCTCGTGAGATCGGTAGTGCACGGGATTTATCGAGAGGACCGTACGATTCTAGGTCATGGAGGTGGTTATAATTTCATTTGCTTTCTTCTTTTTGTTTTTGTGCTTTATTTTTAAGTTTTAATTATTCTCACAGATTACATCATCCAGATCCTTCTCCCTCCACAGAAGACAGTTCATTTTAAATTTTAGTTTTTTCTTTATTTTCTTGTTGTATTATATTTTTCTTCTCTTAAATTCTATTGTATTATTTTTTTTGTCTTTAATATTTTTTTTTATTATTATTTATTTATTTCTTATATAATTTTACAATTCACAAAATTACATGCTGTACCAAGAAAATAAACTAGACTCAACTTAAAATACAACACTAATAATCAACTTAAATATATGTGATGTAATCATAACTTATAATGAAAGAAAAATATATGAAAAAAAGACTTTCAACGAATAAACAGAAAAATATAACATCCTAGTAATAGAATAAACAAAAATTGTGACTATACGTTCTTAAATATCTCTTTAAATATACATACACACACACACACACACACACACACACACACACACACACACACACACACACACACACACACACACACACACACACACACACACATACATATATTACATATTTATTCACTCATACATACCTATATACACACATATTTACATACATATGCAAATTTTGTCTTTAATATAGTTTTTATGTTTTTACTTTATTTTCTAACTGTATTTTAATCTATTCTTTTGTATTATATTCTTTTTTCTTACCTTAAATATAAAACTTACCTCAAAGTTATAAGTATGCGTTCCTCAGCACCCAAACATTCCCTCATATTGGTATCTTCATAATGAATTCTCATTAGAGTGGTGTATGAATCTTTCGACATTCTATAAAATGCTAAAAATTTAGTGTCACTCTGTTCCAGTTCTTTTGCACCAACAAATAGCCGAGTATTAAAATTACGTTCAATATAAGGATGGACCCATAATCTACGTTTATTTCTTTACAAGCGCCGGTACCACAAAAACATCACAAAGTCTTCCTCATCACTACTTGGACTGCTCATTTTTATTACGTTCTGGGTTTAAAAATGATGAGGAGGTCAGTTCTGGTCGCGAGATGCTAACAAACTGAAGTCGACCAATGTGCGGATGGCAGACGCCCGAGCCGCAGATATCGCACAAGACGAGAGAGACGCGCGAACCTCTCGACGAGTCAACAATCGACCCGTGTGCGGAGGACCTAACAGTATCTTTCGACACACCCCACTCCCTGGCAAGTTCGCGAGTACTTGTGGACGGATTTCTTTCCAACGTCGTATCCCCATTTCTAAATTTTTCAAACCAACGCCGCGTAGCGCGTTCTTCAAGGACACCTTCCCCTTTATATTTAATAATTTCACGAGTTGCTTCAGCGGCTGTGAAATTTCTTTTCCAGTAATGTCTTAAAATTACGAGAATTTCGTAGGACACTGTCGTGTTTCTTCTTTGAAATAAATAACTGAACTGAGACTTTTTTTGAAGAAGTCCAGTGTTAGTAAACAAGCTTAAAGAATGCTCTAATGGGATTATTAAGTATAGGTAAATAATAAATAGCATTAAGATATTACAGACTTTTGAACTCTGGAATTTGATAAAACGGTCATTTTTTTTTATACGCCCTATTAGTATTCTAACAAAATAATTTCAATAGAAGAGGCAATTAATTCATCAATCCTAATTATTATTTTTTGGTATGGATTTTTTCACTTATAAATCATTTATTACTTCATATTCTAATATATATTTTACATTTCTAAATCATAAACCTTTATGAGATTATATGCATGTATATAAATCGATTCATTTAAGCTCTGTAAGTAATTTAAATGCTATACAATCTTCACAGTATTTATCTCCCAAAGATGGTTATAGAATAACCACCTGTATACCAAAATTTATGACGATATTTATTTTATTTTTTTTTCCACCGATGATAAAAAGACAAGCTGATAAAATACAGCCGTAGATATAATATTATATATAAGATGGTGAAGGAGGAAGGTGGAGATGCAATCTGTTGCGGAGAGCTCCCTGTAATCCCGGCTCATTACCCGCCCACTCTGCGGTCTGACCCCAGCGGCGTCTTTGTCTTCTCCGGTCTCCTCTAAATGTGTTCCGTGCCTCCGTGTCTTTCCACTCTAATTAGCTTCTTTATATGCTCTTGTAAGGGCTAGGCTTCTAACTAGCATATGTTATTTTATCTAGGATTATTTCTAGATGTATGTAAATTTCTTCGAGGAGTACTACAGTGACACAATTTTTTAACGCAATGCTATATGATTTTCTATTATATTTTCTAGAAATTAATTCAGATATAAAATGATTATGATTATCAAATATAAAGAAATGTAACGACCTAAAAATTATTTACTGATCAATATACATTCTATTACTCTCAATATATTTCTGCCACAATTAATAATTAATTAATCGTTGATATACGCTTGACTAGTGAGAAGGACTTTTAGTATGTTTATTTTACCAAAAAAAGTTAAAATTCATGTAACTTCTGTCAAGTTAAAGATACATTGGCATATATATGTGTATCTTGAAGGAAATTTAATGTTCTGCAATATTATTCATGAATACTTTTGTCGTAAGACATAGAGGGAAATTCAATGAATTTTTGTTTTCGAAAATGTTCACATTTGTCAAGCTTATATCTCGGAAAAGGTACAGAGTATACAAAATATTTATAGAACAAAAGTTTTAGAAAATTTAATTAACATTAATTTAGTAAATAGTCATGTTTTGCATAGGACTCACCGTTTTCAAAATATAAGAGCTAAACCAAAAGAAGGGACCTTCCGCGCCCCTCTTCCTGTTTCCAGCCCAAAAAACTCCAGGACTTTTAGTATGTTTACTTTCTAATTACTCTGAACATGTTTCAGAAGAAAAACCTTGGATTACAGAAAACGCACTCTATTATTATTTATTGACTGGACTAACTGTCCTTTAAAAAAAAAAAAAAAGCAAAATATTTTTATTTTATCAAGAACCCATTTCCGTCCCATTCTAAAATTTTATTCATATTTAGTCAGTTATAGTATAAATCCCATACATTTTTTCTCAAAAAAATGGAAGTGTACGTATTTTGGGAATCACGAAAACCGTTTTTGGAATTTTCGAAAAAATTCAAAATGAACAGAAAATACTTCAAGTAATGTATCAAATTAAAGGACATTCTGAATGTGAATGAATGCCGCAAATTTGAGCTCTCTAGGAACAATATTTTTTTAATAGTATAATTTTGAATATACTGAGTGCGGACCGAAAACAGTAGTTTTTTGAATTTTCAATAGCTTACAACTCAAAAACTAAAAGTCAGAAAAATGTTATATTTTACATTTTTAATAGTCTTTGTACAACTTCTATACCAAAAATCATAGAAATTAGAGAGGCAAAGGACCAAATTTAATGTAGAATTGGTTGATTTGACATGGAATGCTCCTTCTATGCCCTGTGAATAAAAGTTTGTGTCTATGGTATTAACAACTTTGTAAATTTTATATTGAATTTTATTATAATTTTTTAATCACTTGAATTGGTCTGTCTAAAAAAATGGTAGTCGATTGGCGAGAGGTCTGGAGAGAAGGGTGGATGAGGCAAAGCCTCACAACCAAGCTTAAATAATTTTCTTAAGTCATTATGTAAGACATGGTGGTCAGTACATATCCTAGTTTCAAGCTTTTTAGAAGTGGAAAGCTTCAATAGATTAGCTAAATAAAAGATTCTCTGCAAGTTGGGATTTTCCTCTACAAAAGCTCTCAGAACATTTTCACGAAGTCCTTCCACGAGCTTCCTTGTCTTAAAGGCAGATCTCCGTAACGAAACATTTTCAACCGCCTTAAAACGGTACACTACTCATTCGCTCAGCCATCATCCATTCTGTTAATGTTTCCGACCGTTTAAAAAAATGCTATATTGAATCTTTGTTATTTTTTTAGGTTTATAGTTAATGAAACAAGAATACCAAAATGACTAATAAATGTTGGCGAATCTGTAAAATAATACCTACGCAGTAATTTAAAGATCAAGACAAATTTTCTAAAAACGTGTTAGTTCTGGAAGGTTATTTAATAGTACAGAATTTTTTCCTGTAACGTAGTTCATCAAGAAAATCGACCTTTATTATTTTAAAAAAAAAATATATTTTTTTTAAATACCACATTTCATTTAACTAAAATCACTTGGCATTATTAAATATTAGTATACATCCATTCTATTTTCATCCTAAATTTAAGACTTCACAGAATAATTTTAAATATATTTTATTAAAATAGGTTATTTAATCGGCATTATTTTAGATATTTTGAAATTATATGATTTAAAAAAAAAAAAATCTAATACTTCGACAATTAAGCACAGGTAAATAAAAATAAAGTTTATGAATGGCCAGTTGAAAATTAAAAAACAAAACAAATAATACTAAAGCTTAAGACGTGGTTTTTTGTTCGTTTATGTAGTTTCCATTTTGAGCTTTAGAGTATGTTACAAAGTGGCTACTAATTTCATATATCATCAACAAATAAATTAGTTGCAATCATAATGTATTATGGAATTTAATTTTCTTTCAATTCCAGCCATTTTATTTTCTCGCTCCGCAAATTAGCACCCGATACTTGGAGATATTGTAGTGAGTTCCACCCGTTGTTGTTAGATGGCGTTAGTGAGGTGTATGGAGGTTTGTTGGAGGTAATTCCTAACCTCTCAATTGTAGATTACTGTTGAGTACTAATTGAATATTTTTTTCAAATAGTGGAATAGACTATTTCAAATATAGAGAATCCTCACACTTTTAGAAAATTCTCGCTACATCTTGGCAAGGTTCCAATGTAAAAACGAACTTGAAAAAGCCTTTGAACGGCTCAGTTTTGTAATATTAATTAATGTATATTATATTTTAATTTTATTTCACTCGTCTTGATTTTTTCTCTTACTTAATCTCAGGCTTTCTTTAAAAACATCAACGCTAATATTTCAAAAATTTTAATATGCATTTGTATTTTTTAAAAAAGGATTAATCCTCTGTTTACTATTTTAATATTAGGTTTTTCGGAAAATAATACAGACTTTTTAGTTTTTTGTTTTAATTATCCCTCTGTTTATTAAAATGTTATGTTTGATTATTATTTTGTACGGACGTCAATATTTTTTATTCCTCTTCTACATAAATTTATTTTTACCTCTTCAGCATTTAACTACTTGGAAATAATTCAGCCTTTACTTACTTTTTACTAACTTATTTTGATTCGGCGATTTTGAAATGAAATGAAAATACAAATATGTATCTTTTTAGCTATTCCAAAAATTTTTCTATTAAACAGACTAAGTCTGTTCAATATAAACATTTTCAATGTAAATTGGGTGACAGATATTTCGAAGCGTAAAAGTGATGTGCTGTCGGTTTTGAGTTTAATTTTCCATTTTTAAACCAATCTTAATGGTATACCTGAAAGTATATTTAGAATTGCAGTATCGACATCGCGTATATTATTAGAGTAAGTGGGTATGTCGTGTCCGTAAATAATGTACGGCAAAGATGCAAGAATTGATCCTTGTTGTACTCCAGCCTTTGTGGATAGATGTGGTATCCGAAAAAGAAAAAGAGAAGGATAAGATAGTAAGTCGAAGGAAGGAATTATTAAAGTCTGAATAGAAGTCAATTCTGCCAAATTAATTTTATTAGTAAAATTTCAAATTTTCAATAATTAATTTATATCTAAAGAATTTGTGCCACTTTCTTTTTTAGATATGGATTCTTTAAACTCGCAATACCCTAAATCACCAACTAGACTTCGCAGATTTATGGATAGTTCTGCATCAATAAATCGTTATTGATGCAGGATTCGAGGGGGGGATCCAAGGCGTTGATGGGAAGTTAATATTTCATCAGTTCACGTCGATATAGATCCAGATATCAGTTCTTAGGGAGAGAAAATACAAGAGGACTCTCTATTGATGGTTTTATTGGAGTCAAATCAAATTCCCTTTATAAACTACTTATTATATTTATTTTAGTTTGTATTCCATTATTATTTCTTTAAATTTTTTATTTTGTTTCATTTTGTACTTTTTTGATACCCAACGATCGATTGTGGCTAATCGCATAAACAAATTCAACTTTAAGGGATATTTTTAGAATACATTTTTCGATTGGAAGCATTTTTGTAAAAAGCTGAAAACAGTGTAAACATTTTGGAATTTTTTGCCTCCCAAAAATTTTCCCCTTATCAAATTCTGTCACATTTTGATATTTTATTTTCAAGACTCTTCTAGACCATATAAAAGCATAGAATTTTATACTCCTCCTTTCGTAAGTCAAAATTGTAATTTTAAGGGACTAAATTGCAAACCACCGAAGCTGAAGTACTAAGGGAATAAATGCAGCCTGAAAGATATTATTATACATTTTTGTAATACTTTGAGAATTTTTCTTTTTTTCTTTCTTTTTTTTTCCAAGTAACGGCCTTAGAGACCACGCCAATATCATTCACTTCTTACTACTTCTCTCTTCCCACCTTTTCTTCATTCTTTCCGATTGCTCCTTCCTTCTTTCTTCGATCCATGCATCTTTCCTTCCCACAAGAACCTTGATTACATTTAGTTTTTTCCTGTATTCATCCCTATCAAAACAGTCCTGGTCTGTTATTCCCAGTTTCTCAGTTTCCTCTTTCATCTGTTTGACATATCCCCCAGAACTCTTGTATCCTCTGATTTTATAGAAGATGTCTCTATTTAATCTTTCTGGGAACATCCTCAACATATAACCATAGAACTTTAATCTTCTTATTCTTATGTCTTTTAAAGAATTTTTCTTTACCCAGTATTAACATAATTTTTTATTTCATTACATTTTCATTTTGGTTTCTCGGATTCTTTTCTCTCAACAATGTTTGAATTGAAATTAGCTTATATGCAATGAAAATAATTAATGCTATATGACGTCTAATAATTTCTTGAATAATGATTGTTTTAATAGTTCTCATATCTTTTGTAAAAGGAATGTAAGGTAGGTACCCTTTCAGAAGCGGGGCTCCAGCACACCGGCTTGACCAACGCTACACCGACCAGTTCGATCCCTTCGCTTCACTTCAAGTTTACATTTATCAATAGCTCTTTCCTATAACCTCACATGTAAGCATCCACTTCTACAGGTTCAACTTGGATTGTGTTGTTTAGTGTGTTATATTGATATTTGGTCTTCTTAAATGTAAATAAGTGAAACAGAAGTTAATATGAGTTTCATAATAGATTTAGTGTTTTAGAAATTGATGTTTTCTTATTTCCTCTTCTCTAATGTGCACAAGTGTTACTAATATTAAAACGATTAATTTCTACATGGATTTGGCGTTTTATATATATATATCAACTTAAGTAAAAAATACATTACATATTTTGTAAAAGGATTCTTTGTCGTCTATATTACTTATTGCACTTAAGTGAGACAGATTGTATTATTAAGTCAATGAAACACATCGATCTAAAAATAAGTGTGAGAAAGTACATCACTAGTTTCATATTTTCTTATTTCCACTTCCCTTGATAACATAAAGCAGAAATTAACATCATACCTTTCAACAAGGGTTATGTGTTTTATATATGTATAATTAGTTATTTACACTACCCTAACATCAGAACGTTTATCAGAAGTAAACATTACTTGTGATTTAGCATTATTTAATATAATGCTTTAATATTCGTCACACATTTAATATAATATTGTTTTACATTTAATATAATATTAATTCAACATTGATTTAGTGTTTTATATTTTAATATTTTCTTGATATTCCACTATTCCCCGTTGAACAGATCCGCTACCTAGGACTCCACTTGGACAAACGTCTAACTTGGAATAGACATACAAGACTAAAACGACAAGAAACTGCCCGTCGCTACAGACTACTTCAACATTTACTAGACAAACGTTCAAAGCTCCCAATTAATTACAAAAGACTCATATACATGACTGTGATTAGACCTATTTGGACGTACGGAGTTGAGCTTTGGGGCTCAACTAAACCATCCAATTCATCTCGTATCCAATCCTTACAATACAAAATCCTTTGAAAAATCCTCAATGCTCCTTACTTTATGTCCAATACACTTATCCATAAAGATCTTAATGTTCCATATGTTTCTGATTTAGCCCAAACCAGATACCTATCCTTCCATAGTAAGCTCCATAACCACTCCAATCCACCAGTCTCACAACTTGCTTCCTCCTCCATTCCTGATAATCCTCCGAGGCGTCTGAAAAGAATTTGGCCTAGAGACCTTTTAGTGTAGATTTTATTGAAATGCTACTAGTGAGTAGTTCTTCACAAGTTATTTACATGCCATTGTATTCACTATCAACACATTTACTTGTTGTATATTATTTTGTACAGTTGTGGATATCAATAAATGAAAAAAAAAAAAAAAATCTTATTTCCACTTCATTATTTTCTTATTTCTCATTTTAATAATAGAAGGTAAACAGAAGTTAATATTAGTTTAAACATGGATTTAGAGTTTCTCCGTAAATGAAGGAGTATAACCTTTCCTCTCAAATAGTAGTGACTAAAACATCGAAATAAGCTGGAAGAAGGTTAGAATCGATAAAAGGCACGAGAAAGGGTACCGAATTTATTTTTAAGGTATCATTTTTCTCTTTCAACGTTATTTTTTCTTCGATAACATATTAATATTTTCCAGAGGACTAAAGTGTACAACAAAAGTTTTAGTCTATATATAAACACTGAACGAAGTATATTGGAAGGCGAGCTCCTTATCTGACAGTTGGCGGACAGAGTAACAAATGATCTGCCGAAGATAGAACCATTGTCATCTCTCCCAGCCAGGTCTCTTCGCTTTGTCCTTCCTCGCCCTCCCAATTAAAGTCAATAAGAAACGTTTCCAATAGCATTCTTAGGATTAATTGCTTCCTCATACCGTTTTTATAATGATAGTTATCTACCTGTTTAAAACTGTACTTGTCTCACGATACATCCATAAGATTTTTAAAAAGTACATAAAAATGGGTGCTAATTTACAATATAACTGGAAACTAGTTTTAAATTATAGGCACAACTATATGCAATTACATTGTTGAAAAATAATGAGTATTAGCTCATTTAATCAGAAATAAGCAGAAGTTAATAAATAAATATAAAAAATATATTTTATATGGCACAGGATACATATAGCAGCAATAAATACATACAATAAATGACTCTAAAGGGGTTAAATTCGTCAAACATTTGGGAGCCGTTCTAACTGAAAAAATTTAAATAAGTCAAGAAATAAAAGGCAGAATAACGACAGCCAATAGGTGTTTTTGGGCACTAAAAAGAGTTATAAATTTTAGAGAGCTGTCAAGAGAAGCGAAATTGACCATATATAAAACAATATTAAGACCTACTGTCAAGTATGCGAGTGAAACATGAATACTCACCAAGGTTTATGAAAAGATGCTGAACTGTTGGGAAAGGAAGATCTTGTAAAATCTTTGGTCTGGTACGAGATGGTGATAGGTACAGAATTAGGAAAAATGAGGAGGTAAGAATACTGTACCAAGAGAAAAATATGGTTAGAAGACGCAAGAAGAGGAGGACCTCAAGAGCCTAGGTGTCGGAAGATGGAGACTGATTGAACGGGAGTGAGAGGAGAAATGAAAATGAAAATAAATTTTTTGGATGGGTGGAATAGGATAAAGTGATGGAGGAGGCCAAGGTCCTTCGAGGACCGTAGTGCCAATAAAATAAATAAATAAAATTAAAAAATATATATTTTTATTATAATCATAAATCATATTATTAGCAAAAATTAAATAATATTTGTGACTTTAATATTCAGTGGATTTATAATTTCATCGGAATCATTCATTGTTATTAGGATAACTATAATGTAATTGAAAATTATAATTTGTAATAAATATTGCGTTGTCCGATTTTTTAAATCTAAATGTTTAGGGAGGATTAAAGCCTTGTTTGTTGATTCCCGGAAAAATATTTAATTTCTATGAATAAGAAATTTTTTCCTCCCCTCAAGTATATACAGCGAAAAAGGTGTAAAAATGGGCACCCCTCCTTACTGGCTAAGGGAGATATTGAAGACTGGCGGCGAGGACTGTCTATGGAGCCATTTGCTAATATAAGATAGCAGTGAGCAGTTGGAACTATTCTTTCAACTTGTGTGGATGCAGGTTGAGTCATTGTGAAAAATGGTGTTCATTCAAGAAAATTAAAAATGAAGTTGATTGAAATGTTACTAAAATTTATATAAAATCTATTTTCTAAAAAAACCCTGTTTTTTGTAAAGTCAATTGATAATAATGTACTTAATATATCACTCGAGGTACGCATGATGGTATTGAAGGATCAATACAATTAGGATTGATGAATTAATTGCCACTTCTATTGAGATTATTTTATTAGAAAACTAGTTTCGAATGCTAAACATTCATCTTCAGTTCTAAAACATACAAAATTTTTTCAACACATCAGCTCTATGTTACATAGATTATGTATACTAAAGTTTTTAAAAAGGTAAGACATGAAATCAAACATGGGCACTCACCTTAGGCTGTCTAAGAGGTAACTAAAACAGAGATGGGCTTCTCACTGAATTGGTGAGAAGTAGAAGGGGGCAGGTAGGTTAAATCTTTGATTTACTATGGGGTTTCCCTTATGACTCATTGGATTTTTCCGTTCCTATGGGAAACAAATTTAAAATGGGGATATTGGATATGTTAATCTGATAATTTAAACAAAAATGTGGGTCGGTTTTAAACGATTTTATTTCCAATAATTCAAAAATATTTAATTTTAGGCTATTTTCTACTTTATGTAGTATTTTTACTCCCGCGTCTTTATTAAATTTGTGGTTATTTTCATTTAGATGGATAGAGAAATTGGAGTTTTGGGTCTTGTTGGTGTATGCTCTTATATGTTCTTTTACTCTTTGATTTACCGATCGTCCAGTTTTTCCCGAGTATTTTGCTTCACAGACATTACATATTAATTCGTATACCCTGTTTTTTTGGAAAGGGTCTATTTTGTCTTTAGGTGAAGAGAAGTATGATGACAATGGTTTATCTATTTTAAATGCAGGGTTTAAACCTATTTTTTTAAAAATTCTTTCCCGACTTTAGTGAATATTGGGCCGTAGTATGGTATCAAAATATATTTTTTAGGGGTAGCTTTATCCTCTGGTGGTGTTATGTATATACTATTCATAGTTTTTTTTATGTATTTTTTTTCTTAAAATATTATCGATTGTGGTTTTACTGTAACCGTTATTGCTAGCGATAGTGTATATTGTTCAGATTTCTTTGTTATAATTTTGTTCATTTAGCGGTATATTTAAAAGGCGGTATATCAAAATGAACATAAACTTTAATATATATAATATATATAATATAGTACTGATGTGTTGAAAATTTTTTGTATGTTTTATAACTGAAGATGAATGTTTAGCATTCGAAACTAGTTTTTTAATAAAATAATCTCAATAGAAGTGGCAATTAATTCATCAATCCTAATTGTACTTAATATATGATTATTATGTTTCAAATATTACAAAAAAAATGAAATGAAATATAATCTTTTTCACTAAATGGAGGATAGAATAATTATTTTATGAACTGCGGATTTATTTTTTTATGCCTGTAATTACTAGCAATATTTATTTTCAAAAGTAAATTAGTGTTGCATTGCTGATTCAGGATTTGAATGGCTACTTCCATACCTTATGTTCTTACCCTAAGTTATGGAAGTTATTTTACTTTATATTGTTCACCCTACTTATCTTCCTGTTTTACTATATATTTTTTTAATTTCAGGAGTCGACTTTTTGGAATTCTCTACACCCGGCGCATACATACCTCTACGTACAGGCGCACACCCAACTTGATGATGGAGGTAATTCATTCTAGTAAATAAAGTGGAATTGACTCCCGTGTACCCTCGACGGGACATGTTACCAGCCCACCCACCGCGGCCATTTGGGTTCTGCGACTAATAACTAATTCCACCTACTCACCTCGCCAGGCTATATTTTGCAGCCACAAATTTACCCAACACCGAACCCCGATGCAGTTTTCCAAAAACAGTTGAGTCATTCATTGACGAAGCATGAGTGAACTGGACACTTCATGGCATCCTGAAACTACCCACGGCCTTGCAAACCGGACATTGAAATTCCAAACCTCTTCAAGAACCATTTTGAATAACACTTCGAGGAAATCGCTTCATTCTTAATTTAATCGGCGACAAAGCATTCAGAGAAATATTTAGCCTTTTTAAGTTATAATTTGTATTTTATTGCTGATACTCATAAACATGCCCACAAGTCAAGTAGACAACAGCAAAATAATGCTAAAAGGGGTCTTTTTTCCTTCAACCCCGCATTTTTATCTACATTACTATATAAAAGGACATGTCGTTTCTCGTTTGTGATCACTAACAATGAAAACTACTGAAACAACCTGTACCAAATTTTAAATAATCCAAGAAAGATTTAGCAATAATAAAATCTACTGATTTTCAACGAAATGTTTTTAAAACTGTGACAAATATCTGGATTCCAGAAAAGTTTGAAAATCGAACGGTAGGTGGCGAGAGACATTTTACATGAGAGGTTACAAAGGTACTGTGTTATATAGAGCTTGATTTCGATATTAAAATTTACTTATTTTGTTGTTAAATTATTAAATTGTTATTAAAAAGAGATGAATATGTGGTGCGACATTTGGAGTTTGAAAATCAACCGATGTATCGCTTGAAATATAGTTATTATTTGATCTATATATAGATTATCAACTCACACATTAAAATTAAAAATCGGATGTCCAATTATGTTTATATGTTACGTTCATCTATCTAATCTGTGAATGGTGCCAGTTTAAAAATCACAGCTTTGTCTGGAACTATCATTAGGGCTATAATTCTTTCAAGAACAGTGACAGGAATTTAATTTCAAATTATTAAAATTTCTAATTAAAGTTTAATTTGCAATTATGCAATTAACAAATCAATACAAAAAGACTTATTACAAAACGCTGTTGTGGATCTTCGGACTCAGTATTTCTCTCTCACGGTTAATAGTAGTTCTTTTCAGAACTGGAACCCTAACAATCAAATCATTCTCGTAACATCGAGAGACAAAAGTTGAAATGTAAGCTCATTCAGATGTCTATGAATTCATTTTTTTCCTTTTTGCAGCTTTCTACTATAAAATATTTTTATGGATAGATAATTACAACTTCAAATATTTGTTAAAATTATCTAAGTTGATTTCTTGTTAGAATCGGAGAAGCCGCGACGGGGGTAATGCTATTTTTATATAAATACATATGACTATAATGGTGTTTACAGTTACTATTTCTATAACTGTTTTTAGTAATAAGTTATAATGAATCTCATTGATCTATCTAGAGTTTAAAAGTGACAAAAGTGTTTTAAGATTTTATCATTACTAATGGACATTGGATGAAGTTATATTATAGGCATAATAAATGACTCCGATGAAGCTGCTAATAGAAATAAAGATACATTAACAGAGTGTATTACCTACTCTGTACGTCCGTGAACAACTATATACTGTGATTGCTGGAGGTCGTACAGAGGCCTTAGGTACGTCCCTGGTATGAAATATAAACATTATACTGTAAACCATTAGACAAATTTAGTGAATATAAATACAGGAGTGCACACACAACGTGTGGAATAATTCTGGGCGCCATTAAAAGAAGAAAAAAAAGAGAATGTTGAACTAGAAGGAGTATGACTCATACCTTTGTTAGTTTATTTGGAGAAAAAGAGAATCGTTTTAATGTTATTTTAACAAATATTTAACAAATATTGGCCTCATAAATAATATTATTACATTATTTATATTGTTCTAAATGTAAAATATAAGAATATTTTGTTTACTTATATTCTTACCTTTTTTTAGATTATGAACATTTATGAACTATTAGTAACGCATTAATCACAAATTGATAAAAATCATATGTTATTTATTTTAAATCACAATGCGGGGTTCAAGTAAAACCCCCAAAACTCCTAAAAAGAAGCAGGATAAGGGATCTCCTGAGCTAAGTTTAAACAAAAAATCAAATTAGAGGTGTCACAGGGGTCTACTTCCCCTTATGCATTTCACCCCAGGTATTCAGTATTTCATCAAATGCACTGATTGTTAATCACGTTTAAAAAGCCAAAAATGCTCTATTACGATCCTTTATTCACCGCCTTAATTCAACAGTGCCTCTTTCAAAAGCTAAACTGATTTTCCATAGCAAGCCTAGGTCTGGATTATTATTACTTAAAATAAAAAAGCGATAAAACAAGAATTAAAATTAAAACAAGAAAAACTCTTCATCAGCTGCGTAAAGTATCAAATTGATTTGCCACTGCATGATATAAATACCTATATATAAATATAAATTACACAATATTGTTATAAAAAAATTCAAGAGAGGTTTGGTTTATTAAAAATAAAACACATTGCCTAACTTCATCAGGTTGCAAAATAGACAACATACCAATCAATTTAAATAAATATAAAAACATTATAATATAACAATAATTCATAGTATTCACGATACAAGTATAACTCAATCATTATTAAACATAAACTAGCAGATTTATGGTTTTTTGTTTTGTTTTTTTAATTTCTTACTTCTTCCTTCTAACAATTAAAATAATTCCAACCTTAAAATATATACAATTAAATAAATTTAAAAAAATATATAGATACAATTATACATAAAATGACAATAAATCGAAAGATTAGGTTACTTTACATAAATATAATAATAATAATAATTTAAATATTACGGCATCTGGTAGTGGATCATACCACCAGAGAGTTCAAGATACTGTTTTTGGCTATCACCGCAATATCCCTCGCACCCACACACATGCCCTCAAAGAAGCTCTTGGTTTTGCTTGGCATAACCCCGTGAGACTCAAACAATAAGCATCCACAAAGAAAAAAATAAAATTATTATTGAAATTTTCAGACTACTTCAATATTCACTAGACAAACGTTCAAAACTCCCAATTAATTACAAAAGACTTATATACATGACTGTGATTAGACCTATTTGGACGTACCGAGTTAAGCTTTGGGGCTCCACTAAACCATCCGATTCATATCGTATTCAATCCTTACAATCCAAAATCCTTCGTAAAATCCTCAATGCTCCTTACTTTGTCACCAATAAATTTGTTCATAAAGATCTTAATGTTCCATATGTTGCTGATTTAGCCCACACCAGATACCTATCCTTTCATAGTAAGCTCCATAATCACTCAAATCAGGTAGTTTCTCAACTTGCTTCCCACTCCATTCCTAATAATGCTCCGAGGAGTCTGAAACGAAGATGGCCTAGAGACCTTCTAGTGTAGAAGTTTTAATAAAGTGCTACTGATGAGTAGTTCTTTTCAAGTTTTAACATGTTATTATAATCATTGTCAATACATTTACTTGATGTATATATTCTGTACAGTTGTAAATTTCAATAAATGTATATATAAAAAAAAAAAATATATCGAAATTTAAAACAATAATAAATAAAATATTGTTCATGGTTATACATGAAGGTGGGGTCATCATCCACACTCAACCAACAGGTTTCCCACAATTAAGGGTACCATCTACTTTATATAAAGTGGCACAGGGTGATTGATAGCTCGACCCTGAAGTGGATTCACAGTTAAAATCAAAGAAAATTAATTTTCTCCCTAAAGTCTGACTGCTACTCTTTGGAGTCCAGTGCATTAACTTGACTTTGCAATCGTAAGAAATATATTAATGTTTGGCCATAAGTTATAAACTATGTAATACCATTAGGCTACGGTTACATTACATTTGAATGCCCATTTCATATCATTTTTTTTTTCTAAAATATCATAAGAAATATAAAAAGTGACACTTATTTAAAGATCAAATAAAATTTATTTTTATTATCAGTTTCTTTAACGGGTGGAAGAGAGAGATAGAGAGAGAGTGAGAGAGGGAGAGAGAGAGAGAGAGAGAGAGAGAGAGAGAGAGAGAGAGAGAGAGAGAGAGAGAGAGAGTTTGAGAAAGAGAGAGACAGAGAGTGAGAGAGAGAGAGAGAGAGAGAGAGAGAGAGAGAGAGAGAGAGAGAGAGAGAGAGAGAGAGAGAGAGAGAGAGAGAGAGAGAGAGAGTGAGTGTGTGTGTGAGAGAGAGAGAGAGAGAGAGAGAGAGAGAGAGAGAGAGAGAGAGAGAGCGTGAGAGAGAGAGAGAGAGAGAGAGAGAGAGAGAGAGAGAGAGAGAGAGAGAGAGAGAGAGAGAGAGAGAGAGAGAGAGAGAGAGAGAGAGAGAGAGAGAGAGAGAGAGAGAGAGAGAGAGAGAGAGAGAGAGAGAGAGAGAGAGAGAGAGAGAGAGAGAGAGAGAGAGAGAGAGAGAGAGTGAGAGAGAGAGAAAGAGAGAGAGAGAGAGAAATAATTATACTCTGTACTCGGAAAGTTTATTATTTCTTAAGGAACCCATTATTTATTATAATATAGACATGATCGTTTTCAAGGTGTTTGAATTTTTGATATTTAAGAAACGAAATACGTTAGTTCTGCAAATCGTAACTAACGTACTTCGTTAGGATATAGCGAAAATATTTTTTTCTTTCTCAAAGGAAAACCGTAATCTATTTTAGTTAAATGCCTACTTTTAGATCAGTTAAAATAGTGCACACAGTTTGTAGTTATTTCCACAAGGTCGTCTATTCCTAGAAAGCTTAGCTTATCCAGAGCGATAAATGGGGCAGAATTATAGTTACATATTTATCGCTACATAGCAGTTTTTTTCTTCTTAATCATGAAATAATAATATTTAATTGTATTGAACATCATATAAATGTAGTATATAAGTATATTTATATATGTATCTGTAGTATGTACTTATATACAGGGTGTTCGGAAGATCGTTGGCCAAAAAATTATCTTGGGTAGGGAGGTTCATTTTGAAGACAACAACTTATTCAAAAAATCAATGCCGTATTTACCATAATGAAGGAAGAATTTTTTTTAAGAACAACCACCACAGAAATAAGAAAAAGATATCGTGCTTGTATTAGAAATAGTGGAGATCATTTTGAGCAATACCTGTGATACTCTACTAATTAAATTTATGAATAATCTAAAATTAGTTTAATTTTGTTCCCTGATTTTTGTTTAGAAGAATGTAGATAAAGTTTACTCTGATATTCTGATCGAAATTCCAAGAAAGAAAGAGAAAATATGCAGTTTAACCTATGCTGTACAGAAACACAACTATTTGTTACGTTTTGCATAAAAAATATGATTGGATTCATTATTATTGTCGGTGTGCGCTAGTGGCACCCTATTGTTACTTTATAAAAAAAAAAAAAAAACTAGATGTGCTGCATGCCTGCAAACGGTATTTTTTTAAAGAGTATTAACTAAAGAAGTTTTTAAAACAATTTGGATTTTGCTGTTGCGCTTACCTTTTTTTTTATTGAACCTAAACTTGAAGTTCATAATTTTTATTTTTGCCTTTGACAAGATTTAACGATCTCCCGTTTTTTCGGTATTTGTTTTTTGCACCATATCTTTTTTTATTTTACATGGACACTGTATTAGTAATTACAGGGAAAAAAATGGCGTTGATATATCAGTAAACAACGGAGTTATAAGGCATAAATGTTTGGATTTGGCAATTTTTACAAAAAAATTCATAAAAAAAAAACCGTAAGACTTTGTATATAGGTAAGTGGCCTTAAATAGGTTCAAAATGAACCTCCCTACCCGAGATAATTTTTTGGCCAACGATCTTCCGAACACCCTGTATATATATATATATATATATATATATATATATATATATATATATATATATATATATATATATGAGTTATTTTTTTCCTTATAAACATTAAATGTCCAGTAATATTGGATAATTGTAAGTATATGAAATTCAATTGATTGTAAAATACAGTGAAACAACACAGATTTTGAAGAAAATTCAGGTTGTAAGCGCGATCTGAGCAACACCAAGAGAGCTAGAGCCAGTCGAAACGTTACATTCTTTAGTGTGAAATAAACATTACACATGAGATCCCCTCAAACAAAAGACATATCAAGGTTCTTATTTTTACTAGTGAAACGCTTTTTATGTCGCTAGCCAACAATTGCTTAGCTCCGGAGAGATTATCATTTTCAGTTAAAATAAAAATCAAATAGTTATGGCGTTAATACACGTAATATATTTTTTTTCTGAGTTGTTCAGCAAGATATTGAAGATTTTGTTGCTCAAAACCGCTTAGCTTGGTAGGTATTACCACTTCGACATAGTAAAAATATAAAATTACCAAGAAGATATCTAGTACAGTAAAACTCTAATTATCCGGATATCCGACTATCCGTATATCCGATTATCCGGATTGCTTTGAATAAAAACAAGACATACCTATATTTTTTTTATTAGATACAATTTTTTATTTTAATAGTTTACTAACATTTATTGTGGGTTGTGGTTCATAGTTCACGTAAAGTACGATAAGTCTCGTCTTATTAGTTTTCATGACACAATAAAAGGTATAAAACTAGATAGAACAAGCAGCAACTACTAATTGCGTCTCAGAATTAGGGGCGGCCCCACACAACTCATAAGTCAACACCTCGTTAAGTTCTGAGTACAAGTACTAATTGAATTTCTAGAAGCATGCATCTTGCATCTTGCAGCACATCCGTCTTACACGGGTTTTGTATCCTACATGGGTCCAATAAACTAATAGAGTTTTGGAACCATTGTTGTTACAATTTTGTATTTTTTATTTCAATACCCTAATTCAATAGTAAATCTAATTATCCGGATTTTCGGGTATCCAGATCAGTTAAGCCACACATAGTTCAAGGAAGGTTTAGCTATAATAAAGTTTAAATATTAAAATTATAGTACCATATAAAATCAAAAAATATGTGGGTTCGAGAGAGGTTAGAAAGGTACGGTGTTATATAGAGCTAGAAATGTATAATAAAATTTTCAGAATTTTCAGTTCAATTGTTATTGAAAAAACTAAAAATATCCCTCAGAAGGAACGTAAAATAGGGGTCCCGAGCCTATGCGATGTCAGGTACTCGTTAAAAGAAGTATATCCGTATACTAGATAAGAACCGGTAGGTTAAAGATGATATACAGCTATATATTATATAATAAAAAGGACAAAGCCATTTTTCGTTTGTGATCCTATCCTGAATATATCTGGAGAGGCAAAATTTAGGACTCCCACCGTAGCATCGTCCGATTAGCCATAGCAGCATAAAGTGACATTAAACGAAATAAACAAACAAACAACTAAAAATATATGGAGCGACATCTGGATCCCAATGCAGTTTAAAAATCGACCGATATGTGGCCATTCTGCAACAGAGCTTGCAATGGTAAAACTATTAAACCCAACTATACCAAATTTTAACTACAACATCTTCATAGTTTATAAAAATAAATTTTACTAAAATAGTAATTAAAATGTATAGCCTTATAGGCGTCCTCTTCCTAAAACCTATAAGGTAGCAGGAATCGCCAAGAGGCCAGCAGGCAGCATAGTGTATCTGGTGTCACTCTAGACAGGCACCTTACACTTTCAAACCACTCCAACCGAAAACTTAAGTTGGTGAGAACAAAGTCATACAGTCTAAATCACCTGCTAAGTACACCAAACCTCTCGCTCCGCCTCAAACTAATGATTTATAAATGTTTGCTGAGACCGGCTCTCCTTTATGGAGCTCCGATGTTAGCAAACACATCACAATCGGCATTAAAAAGACTCCAACAGTTTCAGAACGGGGTATTGAGACGAATCGTTCGACATACAACGTTACAAAGAACAAAAACTGACATATTACACAAAACACTAGACTTACCAAAGGTGACAGAATACATTACAAGGAGGCATATCAAATTCTTTGATAGCCTCAAATACTCGACTAACCCACTAGTCAACACATTAATGCCAACTGAAAAACCACTGAGGTGGCAAAATTACGTCAAAACACTTAGACTTGAATAAGATGACTCAACAGACCCTCTTTTCCAAACGCCTAGTGAGCCCCATCACTAGATCAAATCTATGTATTGCTGAACCTATCATAATTTTTGTATTTTAAACAAAACTCCCTTAAAATGCACCAAGTGCAGAAAAAGGGGTGGATTCAAATATTTGTGATTGTATTATAAATAAATAAAAATAAAAGGGGATTTGAAAAAAAAAAAAAAAAAAAAAAAAAAAAAAGGCTTGATTGCCAAAAACGAAGTTTGCCAAAATGTCATTTACTTTTATGGTTAGAAATTAAACTCCAACCAGATGGATTGGTAAAATTATTTCTGCCAGAGTGGATGTCTAAGTATTCTCTTACGTACTCTTCAAACACCTAATCAATGCAATTTTAACCAGGCTAACAGTTACTACAATGCGTGAAAATATCAATGAAGAAATAATGCTGAATTCCATTCTTCAATACAAGATTTTTATTGATAAACAAATGAAATTCAATTATTAGTTAAAATAATCTAACTTTATTTATGAGAGCGGGTATAGCCGTGACGGGGTATGCTTGTTGTTTATAAAATATTTCAACATTTTTATAGCGTTAAAAAAGTCTTTTAAGATTATTATTGCTATAATATTTAATATTTTATATAATAACATAGTATACATCATTGATAATAGGTATTAAAAAATGAAATATTGGGGTATTCCTACCTATTTTGTCTTAATCTATTCTTTATCAGTTCTTATTAAAAAAATTAAACTGCACTACCCTATTTCTGTTTTTCTTTTTTTTTTATTCTGTCTTCCATATCAATCAACACTGCTACTATGCTGTAAATTACATACATTCTTCATCTTTCGCAGTTCCCCTCATCTAAATAACTTAACTTAAGACTTTCTTAGTTCTTATTAGATTCGAATATGCTCATTTTGTCTACGACACAAGGAACTACGAAAATCCTAATCATTTTCACACCACCAAGATAAGTAGCTTCCTCAAAATTGCTTCTCCTATGTTCGATGTCATGTTGATTTGTATTTCATAAATTACGAAATATTTTATTTTTATTTTGAACCTTTTATATATGTCTTATTGGTTTTAGGACATATTTTAACAGTTACTTATAAATTTATTAAGTACGTTTTTGTTTTCAGACTAGTTGATTTTTTTTTTTTTTTAATCATATCTGTAGTCTCAGTGCCATTGGTAATTTATAATGTCTAATTGCCCATAACGGCATTATTCGTATTAGAGCTAGTGATTCTCCTATTCGCACGCCCGTAAGGACTTAATCTTCAAGAAGAGTCGAACATTGTTTACATTATGACTTTTTTTTCCCAGTCGCTCGGGACTATTCCAAATTGGGGCTTTTACAGAATTCTTCAACATCACGAAAGTTACTGAATTCCTGTACTCCTAAAATACTGAAGAGTATTTTATTAACATGTAGATGTGTGTAACGGTTAAGATCCAGAAGTATGATTAGTTCCCGAAAAAGTAAAAATCCAATGCATGAATAACGATCGCAAAACCAAACAACATCGTTTCTAATTCCCATTGTTCTGCTATTTATATTAGAACTTAACAATTTTTGGTAATTAAATACTGGACTAGAACAATCAAGAATAATATCAGCTAAAATATTTTCTATTTTTTAATCATAAACCTTTTTTTTTACTTGAAGGTTCAGGAATTATAACGAGAATATTTAAAAAGGGAAATCTTTTATATTAATATTAACTGTGTAGGTTACTGTGTATATTACTATGAAGAAATAATTTTAATTTAATCAACTGAATCTTTAAAATCAGTTAAGAAATATTAATATAAACAATATTTAAAATTATATATCCCACTTCCTCCTGTTTTTCTACTTGCTTCCCATTCCTTTCCTGATAATCCTCCCAGACGTCCACAAAGAAGGTGGCTTCAGACGTTTCTAAAGTTAGACTTTAATTTGAGTTCTACTAAGTTTCTCTGCACACTTTTTGTTAAAGCCCGATAATTTAATATCTTATTTTATTTATTTTTTTTTTTTTAATATTCTCATCTCCTATAGTGAAGAAACCGCATTTAACTTATAATGAACAATATGTAGTGTAAATAGCGTGTTTACGGTTCAAGTTAAGTGTTTATGGTTCAAGTTACGTATTTACGTACGCCTCGGGAGATAAGAGACTCAACGGTCAGTCTGGGCCAGACCTCCCTGGAAGAAGTAGTTACGCACCATCTCACCAACTTCATCCTCGAGACTCACCGGCAGGTTTTTTTTTTTTTTTACTCACCCCTGCCCATGGAAGTATGAAGCTAATCACCGTATGGATTGAAGATTGCACCAGGGACCCTCAAGCACAGTAACACGTAACTTGAACCAATATATAAAAAAGGAAAAGAGACATTTAAATTTTTTTTTGGTATGTATTTGAATTTGGTTTATTTTGTAATCACAATAGGGGATTTTTAATATTATTAGGAGAAACTTTTTTTTTATTTTGTTTATTTCTAGTTTCAAACTTAAATTTCTCACCACGATATTTTTAATGTTTATATATATTTATATACTCACTCATTTGAGAAAATATATTTTTAATTTCTGGTGTTCATTTATAATTTCAATTTTCTTTGTTTTTTTTTTTTTTTTTTTATGTTATTAATTATTTTACAGGTTTCCCAATCTTTAAAACTTATGTTTGGGCATTTTTCTAAGTAATTCTTTACCAGCATTCATTGGGGTTGGGAATTGTTTTTTTCCAAAAGTGAAAAGCCCCCCTCCCCAACATCTTTTGGTCCTGTCCGAGCCGGATATTTTTTTTATTACTGATTAATTAATTACATCTTTTGTTAAACTCCGAGACGGATTTTTTTTAACGAGTAATTAATTACATCTTTTGTTACAGTCTGAATAATTTAAAAAAAAAAAATTAATTTTTTCGTTAATTGGTCCTCCATTTTTATTATCCTTTTCGTTATCGTTATTTAGAAAGATGCCACCTAAGAGTCAAAGTTCAACCGAAGAACAATTAAGTAAGTTAAAGGATTTAGAAGAACAAATGGCTGATCTAGCCGATGATATTCAAAATACTGCTTCAATCGGGTTTAGTGTTCGCACCGATTCTTCTAGAGAATCTTTATTTTTAGCCCGACTCTCCCGTATTGACTCTACATATGAAAAATTTTTTGCCGTTTTTTATGAGGCTAAATCCTTAGCTAAAAACTTAGAAGTATCTTGTGATAAATTTAATAAGTTAAAAAATGATATGCGGTCCTCTTATTATGAGGCTTTGTCTTATGGGAAAATTTTCGATTCCGATAAGAGTACCTCAGATGTAAATAAAACCTCACCAATTGACACGGCTTCAATCTCACGCTTGCCTACAATTAGTATCCCTACATTTTCGGGAGATATCGCCAGTTGGCAAAATTTTAAAGAAACTTTCAGGTCCTTAGTCCATGATAGGGGTGACCTTGATGGAATTCAAAAATTTCATTATTTAAAAATATCGTTAAAAGGTTCTGCATTACACACAATTTCGTTTATTTCAATGTTCCCTGCGGGTTATAAACAAGCATGGGAAGCACTCACCAAAAAATACGACAGTGAACGTATTCAAGCAACGTTTCACTTAACCAAAATTTTAAACTTTAAACCGATAACCAAAAGCGATTTATCCCAGGTGGAGCACTTCTCAGCAGTGGTACTAGAGAGCGCTTCTGCTCTCTTAAAACTGGAAATGGCGGACCTCTCAGGATTTATTTTAAGCACTTTAGGTCTCAGATTATTAGATAGCAAAACCCGCGAGTGTTTCGAAATGGAACATGCTTCAAAATCTGAAGTTCCGACTTGGAGGGAGTTTGTAGATTTTATTCAACTTAGATCGGTCAAATTGCAATCTGAGGCCCTTCTATCGAGTACTGCTACGGAAAACTTTCATAAAAATTTTGGGTACACTAAGTCCTCAAAACATGTTTTAATGACCTCTAAATCAGGGGTTCACTCAACAAATTGTTCATTTTGTAAGAAATCACACCGTATTTATGACTGCTCAGTTTTTAAAAATCTCACACCACAACAACGTTGCGACCGCATCAAAAAATTAAATCGTTGCTTAAATTGCTTGGCTTCGGGGCATTTATCGAATCAGTGTCAATCTAAAACATCTTGCCGCCATTGTAATAGAAGGCATCATTCTCTTTTACATTTTTTCCCTCAATATTCTCAAAAATCCGATTCAATACGCCCGCCTACTCCAGCTCGTACTAGTCCACCCACCAGTCAAGCTGATTCTCCTCCCTCGAAAAGCGCGATACTATCCGTGTCTGCCGCAGGTCAGACGGACGTTTTGCTTGGCACCGCAGTTGCTAGGATTCGGGATCATCAAGGTCAATGGCATGGTTTACGGATCCTAATAGATAGTGGTTCGCAACGCTCCTTCATAACGGAAGAATGTGTCTACAGGTTAAATTTACCACTCGCGCGCAGTAAACATAGACTAGTCGGTTTTGGGAACCAAACCATCTCTAATGTAAAATTCGAAGCAACCTGTGTCATAGTGCCTAAAAATAGGTCACTCCCCGAGCTAAATATTACGGCGATGGTGATTAAGCGAATTTGTGGAGACATGCCCACAAGTCCTGTTCCTAGCAGGATTATTCAAAAATTTCGTGCTCTAGACCTAGCTGACCCTTGTTTTCAACAATCGCGACCGGTTGATTTTCTGTTAGGGGCAGATTTATTTGCTGACATTTTACGCGGGGGTACTATAAAACTTGAAGAAGGGGTTCCTAATGCACTTGATACCATTTTCGGTTGGATCTTAATGGGTTCCTTAAAGGGTGATTCAGCTGGCGAAGCTTGTTACCCCAGCACTGTTCTCCATAGCACAGCCCTACCCTGTTCAGAATGTGAAGAGCTCACACGAGTGATGATTAAATTTTGGGAGGTGGAAAACGTCGCGAACGTTGCGAGGTTAGATCCGCAGGATGTTCATTGTGAGGAGCATTTTGTGGCTACTCACTCCCGAGACAAAGATGGTCACTTTACAGTGAAACTTCCGTTCAAAGGAAATCCACCCGAATTGAGTGATTCCAAATTTGGAGCACTCAATCGATTCAAAAATTTGGAAAAGAAATTTGAGAAAGACCCCACACTGCAGCTTGGATATTCCAAGGTGATGCAGGAGTATTTGGAAAAGGGTTATATAGCACGTGCAAAGGGGTCAGGGAAATGCTATCTCCCACACCATGCGGTTTTGAAAGACAGCACATCCACAAAACTTAGGATTGTGTTCGATGCATCTGCTCGATCTAGTAACGGGTCCTTAAATGATCATTTACTCACCGGACCCAAGTTACAACGTGATATAAAGGATGTCATGCTTAGCTTTCGCAAACCCCGCATTGCTATATCGGCAGATATTTGCCAAATGTATTTGCAGATAAAACTAGCCACAAAAGACCGTGAATTTCAACATTTCTTTTACCGATTCCGAGCTACCGATGCCTTGACAGAGTATCAATTTAACAGGTTACCGTTTGGGTTATCCTGTTCGCCTTTTTTGGCAATGCGCGTAATTAAGCAGCTTGTGCTGGACGATGGAACACCTTATCCTGAAGCTTCACGTGTATTATTAGAACACATGTACGTTGACGATCTCTTGACCGGAATGGACACGATTTCCGAAGCTTTAACTCTGAAGCGGGATCTAATAAATCTATTAAAGAAAGGAGGGTTCGAACTAAAAAAGTGGAGCAGTAATTGTCCACAAATCCTTGAGGACGTGCCCTCGGAGTCCTTGGAGTCCCCGATTTCATTTTCTAACATGGAAGATACCATAGTCAAATTGTTAGGCATACAGTGGGAGCCCAAATATGATTGTCTGTCATATAAGGTAGTCATCAAAGAATGTGTTTTGACAAAGAGAGGTATTATGTCCACCATAGCCAGAATTTATGACCCATTAGGATATTTGGCGCCAGCGGTATTTAGAGCAAAGACGATTTTGCAGAAATTATGGGAAAAGAAACTCGAATGGGATACTCCCATACCCCCCGATATTGGCAAACAGTGGGAAGCATTTTATAACAATCTAACACATTTGAGTAAAATCCGTATTCCTCGTTGCATCTTTGTTGAGGGTTCCTCGAATGTAACGATTGTTGGGTTCGCAGATGCGTCCGCGTTAGGTTATGCCGCAGTCGTATATCTGCATCTGGAATTACCAAAGGGTTGTTCATCCTATCTGATCTTTGCGAAAACTCGGTTGGCTCCTCTTAAGCTTTTATCGATACTTCGGCTCGAGTTGTGTGCAGCCGTATTATTAGTTGACACTTTGAAGTCACTTAAGGACACCTTGTCGCACTGGAATGTAAGGTCCACCGTTTTATGTTCCGATTCGACTACAGTTTTATCGTGGCTTCACCTCCCTTATTCGTGCTTAAAATCGTTTGTGGCTAATCGAGTAGCTAAAATATTAGAATTGTCTGAGCTATCATCCTGGAATCACGTGAGTTCGGAAAATAACGGCGCTGATGTGGCCTCGCGAGGAACGTGTCCTTTGGAACTACCTTCGCATACCACTTGGTGGAATGGACCAAGGTGGCTCGGTTGTCCAAAAAATAAGTGGCCTATTTCGTCTAACCCTGTCTTAATTGATCCATTGGAATTAGCGGAAGTTAAGTCAGAAGAAACGGTTACGATGATAGTCATCAATGCGGGAGAATGCGAGTTTGATAAATTCTTAGAACGATTTTCCTCGTATTCGAGGATGGTAAGAGTATTCGCTTATGCCATTCGATTCATACACAATGCATCAAACCGTAACTCAGTGAGATCGGGTTTATTGTCACTGTGGGAAACTCGACAAGCAATTGAAGCAGTGGTTAAAGGTGTACAATCATCAAAAGGTCTATCTGTATTGGACGGGGAGCGAATGAAGTCGATGAGGTCACTCAACCCTTTTGTTGATCCCGGTGGTTTGGTCAGGGTGGGCGGCAGGTTACGACATGCCCCTTTATCATATGAAGCTAAGCACCCAATACTGTTACCCTCAAAATCTCATTTCGTTAATTTGCTTATTGATCACTTTCTTCGGGTGTATCTTCACGCCGGTCCGCAGTTATTGTATTCCTTGCTGCGGAATAAATTTTGGATCATAGCCGGTAAAAGTGTCGTCAAGTCACGCGTGCACCGCTGTGGGAAATGCCATCGTTTAAGGGTAAAAAACATCAACCCTTTCATGGGCGATCTTCCCCCATCGCGGTTTGAACAGGGTAGAGCCTTCCTCAACGTGGGTATTGATTACGCAGGTCCCTTCCTTTGCAGAGAATCGTTGCGACGTAAAGCTGCTCTAAGTAAAGCGTATTTATGCCTCTTCGTATGCTTTAGCACCAAAGCGGTACATATTGAAGCAGTAACTCAATTGAGCACAGATGCTTTCATGGCATGCTTCGATCGATTCGTTGCTCGTAGAGGGTTGCCCAGCAAGATATTTTCTGACAATGGTACCAACTTTGTCGGAGCATCCAATCGTTTGAAAGAACTCTATAAATGGTGGAACTCTCGCGATGTCTCGGAAAAAATAAGAACTTTTTTAACCGCTAAGGAAGTCTAATGGCACTTTATACCCCCCTTTGCGCCACACTTCGGTGGTTTGTGGGAGGCAGGGATCAAATCGTGTAAGTATCATCTCATACGAGTATTGGGTACTCAGCCAATCACCTTTGAGGAATTAGCTACCATAGTTACAAGGATTGAAGCCGTTCTCAATTCGCGACCCCTCCACCCATTATCCTCTGACCCGGAAAATTGTCAGGCTCTCACTCCGGGACACTTCCTTATAGGAGCTCCTCTTGTTGCTTCACCGTAACACAATGTCACGGATATTCCACGGAACCGCTTGTCTAGGTGGCAGCACTTGCAGCGTTGCATTGCGGATTTTTGGAAGCGTTGGCGACTGGACTACTTACAAAACCTTCAGCAAAGAGTTAAATGGACTGATCCGACAACACCCCTCTTATCGGGAACATTAGTTCTTCTCAGGGATCCCAATGTGCCCCCTTTTACAATGGCCGACTGCAAGGGTAATTGAAAAACTTCCTGGAAAGGAAGGTATTGTTCGAGTGGTGAAATTAAGGATTGAGAAAACCGAATTCCTACGACCAGTCTCCCGCCTATCTCCTTTGCTTCCTGAGGACACCAGTAATTGAAAATTTATGAAATTTTGGTGGGCGGCATGTTAAAGCCCGATAATTTAATATCTTATTTTATTTATTTATTTTTTTTTAATATTCTCATCTCCTATAGTGAAGAAACCGCATTTAACTTATAATGAACAATATGTAGTGTAAATAGCGTGTTTACGGTTCAAGTTAAGTGTTTATGGTTCAAGTTACGTATTTACGTACGCCTCGGGAGATAAGAGACTCAACGGTCAGTCTGGGCCAGACCTCCCTGGAAGAAGTAGTTACGCACCATCTCACCAACTTCATCCTCGAGACTCACCGGCAGGTTTTTTTTTTATTACTCACCCCTGCCCATGGAAGTATGAAGCTAATCACCGTATGGATTGAAGATTGCACCAGGGACCCTCAAGCACAGTAACACGTAACTTGAACCAATATATAAAAAAAGGAAAAGAGACATTTAAATTTTTTTTTTTGGTATGTATTTGAATTTGGTTTATTTTGTAATCACAATAGGGGATTTTTAATATTATTAGGAGAAACTTTTTTTTTATTTTGTTTATTTCTAGTTTCAAACTTAAATTTCTCACCACGATATTTTTAATGTTTATATATATTTATATACTCACTCATTTAAGAAAATATATTTTTAATTTCTGGTGTTCATTTATAATTTCAATTTTCTTTGTTTTTTTTTTTTGTTTTTTATGTCATTAATTATTTTACAGGTTTCCCAATCTTTAAAACTTATGTTTGGGCATTTTTCTAAGTAATTCTTTACCAGCATTCATTGGGGTTGGGAATTGTTTTTTTCCAAAAGTGAAAAGCCCCCCTCCCCAACACTTTTTGTCTTCATAATGCAGCTGATTTATTTCGTGTATTTGGTTATGCCGTTGTAAATTTCCACTAATAAATGAAAAAGTATATTTCCTATTATAGTTTGAAATTTGAATAATTATAAAAATATTTTTATTTATTTATTTTAATAGAGAATTATAACTTTGAATAGTATCGTATTAGACGTAGATTCGTCAATGTTGCTGTGAAGTGAAATAATTTAAATTAAGATTTTATTGCCTCTGTAGCTCTATATCTTCGAACGAACAGTGATGCATTAATAAAACTTTTATTGTTTATTGTTAAAAAAAAAAAAAAAAATTCCAGTCAGGGAGAAATTGAGTTTGCGAAAAAACTGATTGATGAAGTATAGAAAGTAAAGAAACAAAAAAAAATAATCTAATAACAGAAATTATTTGTTATCATCTATGTACATCAAGACATTCCTACATTGTTAACACTGAGTAATAATTAAGAGACTATTATATGACCTTGTTTATTATATGAACACATCAATTTATATTTTAGAATTAAAAGGATCAAATTACTTAAATTACATAAGATTCATTACATAATTACAAAAGACTCATATACATGACTGTGATTAGAGCTATTTGGACGTACGGAGTTGATCTTTGGGGCTCCACTAAACCATCCAATCCATCTAGTATTCAATCCTTACAATCCAAAATCCTTCGTAAAATCCTTAATGCTCCTTACTTTGTCACCAATAAACTTATCCATAAGGATCTTAATGTTCCATATGTTGCTGATTTAGCCCACACCAGATACCTATCCTTTCATAGTAAGCGCCATAATCACCCAAATCCGTTAGTTTCTCAACTTGCTTCCCACTCCATTCCTGATAATGCTCCGAGGAGTCTGAAACGAAGATGGCCTAGAGACCTTCTAGTGTAGAAGTTTTAATAAAGTGCTACTGATGAGTAGTTCTTTTCAAGTTTATAATCGTTGTCATCACATTTACTTGATGTATATATTCTGTACAGTTGTAAATTTCAATAAATGTGTATAGAAAAAAAAATTACTTAAATTAATAATTAAAATAAATTAACAACAAATGATTACAAGAAATAAGCAAAGTTAAGAGAAAACAGCGGTTTTTCTATCAAACCAACATAGCTTTATAACATAGCACATTTTCGATTCCTGCAACGCCAAAAGAAGTACAGTTTAAAAAAAAAAACCAAAACTTAAAAAATTTAGGCAAATCTTGAATTTTTTCGTTCAAACCGTTTCATTCATTCATTATAATATGTTTGTCCTAGCTACAAATATTACGTAACAAAAATATTTTCGATTAAATTTTTAACCAGAAAGCTGTGGTTAAATTTTGGATCTGTGCAACACCAACAGATCTAGAGTGTATCAAAATGTTATAATTTTGAGTTTGAAAAAAATACTACATTTTCAACAGTGAAAAAAACCTTACAAGGTGACTTATTTCTTTCAAACCAATATGGCTCTTAAAGGGTAGGTCCTATTGTCAAATTTTATAAAACCGAAAACTTTCTCCATTAAATTTCTGCTAAGGAAATTCAAATTTTCGATCCAAAAGCGATGCATTGCTGAGATTGAAAAATACGTTACAAAAAATCATACACCACAGCGAAAAGACGTATCCCATGTCAAGATTTAAAATTAACTAATTTTTATTTTTTATTTTTTCAAATTATTTAGAACTATTGCCCAAAATGTAAATTTAATTGCAATGTTACAGAGGTTAGACAATTTGTGGTATTTTGTTTAAGCTTAACGCCAAATTTTAGGACATAAAATGTTAGAATCCTACAAACAAGAATAAATTTTCCATAAGACGCTTGCTAACTATCAACCAACTTAATTAAATTGTGTTTCTACATTTCCGGGGTTCTAAAAATAACTATTTTTATAATTTAATGATATTTTCACGCATAGTAGTAATTTTTAACCTGGTTAAAATAATAACGATTAGTTGGTAGAAGACTACATAACAGCATAATTAGGCATCCAATTTTTAATTTTAATCTATAAGCTGGTAATCCAGATGGACAGAGACTATTAAGAAACTCTTGCGGATAATGGACTGCGTCATCAGTGCATACAACTAAAGAACCATGAATCATTTTTTTAGCAACAATATCAAATAGCAAAGGATCGACATTTCGATTTGGTAACAATTATGATTCAGCAAAAATAATTTTATTGATTTCATCTTGTTGGATTTTAATTTCTACACATAAAAGTATTATATATGAAAGTTAACCTCGTATCTGTCACTCAACATTGTACTATTAAATTTTTACTATTACTATCTTTCTAGAAATTTGGTACGGAAGGGTTCAGTAGTTTTGCGGAATGCTATACAGAGTGAGTATCTCTTGGTGTAAAAAAAAACAATTGGGTGAAACTTCATCACAAATGCAGCAAAATGCCGCAGACCTCACCTTTCTATTTCAATCCGTTGCAGATATACGGTAAATCAAAGACTTTTGAGAAACCACGTTTTTTTTTTCACAAAAGCTGTAATATCTCCAATACCAAATGAGAACACCATGTTTATTCGGTTTCAAAAGTGAATTTCTCCATGAAATTGAAATAAAATCATTACGTTTAACTTATCATTTGAAGCTGATTAAATTTGCAAGTTTTTGTGAGATTTGAAGTTTTGTGGATAGTTTTTTCGGAAAACGGTGAGTGTTAAAGTAATATAAGACATTGTGACTTCAAGCTGTTCTTTAGATACGAAGTTTGTAAAATTCAAGGTTACAGTTACTCAGTTATTATAGAAATTTTAATTCTAAATCCGAAAATGTGGTCAAAATTCGAAATATTAAAACAAAATGGAGATATTACAGCTCTTATGAAAAATAAAACGTGGTTTCCTCAAAAAAGTCTTATCATATATCAGCAACGGATTGGAATAGAAAGGTGAGGTCTGCGGCATTTTGCTATATTTTTGATCTAGTTTCACCGAATATTTTTTTTTACACTAAGAGATACTCACCCTGTATAACACCGTACCTTTGTAACCTCTCTCGAATGGTGCTCGCCATCTAGCGGTCGATTAGCAAACTTCACTGGAATCCACATGCTTATCGCTTTTTTGTTACAATTTAGTTGACAATATGTAAATTTTATTATTGTTAAACCTTCCTTGAACAATGGAGATGATGTAGTTAAAATATTTTACAGATTTGTTTAGTAGTTTTCGCGGTTAGTCATCACAAACGAAAAATGGCTTGTCCTTTTATATAATAGTATGGATATAGATTTTGCACACAACTTAAGATAATTTTCTTGGTAACGGTCGGGTTAAGAGGAGGCAGCAAACTGCCTTGACCCGCGCTACACCGACCAGTTCGATCCTTACGCTTCACTTCGAGTTTACATTTATCGATAGCTCTTTCCTATAACCTCACATGTAAACAATCACTTCTACAGTTTCAACTTGGATTGTGTTGTTTAGTTTGTTATATTGATATTTAAGTCTTCTTAAATGTAAATAACTGAAACATAAGTTAACAACATGAGTTTCATAAAGGATTAAGTGTTTTATCAATTCATGTTTTCTTATTCCCTCTTATCTAATGTGTAAAAGTGTTACAAAACTTAAGAACATTAATTTGTACATGGATTTGGTGTTTTATATATTTTTATTTGTTGTATCAATTTAAGTGATAAAATTTCAGTATGCTTATTTTGTGAATGCATTCTTTGTCATCCATAATACTTATTGCCCAAAAGTGAGACAGATTGTATAATTATTTCAATAAAACATATCGATCTAAAAATAAATCTGAGAAAATATATCATAGGTTTCATATTTTCTTATATCCACTTCCCTTGAGAAAATATAGCAGAGATTAACATCATCACTTTCAACTAGGATTCTGTCTTATAATGTATAATGGATTATAACATGGAGAATAGGCAATGTTAAAATAATCACTAATTAAGAGGTAAATGACACATTACTATATAATTGTAAAACTGTTGGTATTATGTTATAGATTAAAGTGTTTTAAAAAAAATTTAGAAGCCTGATGATGGAGCATTGTCTCGGAAACATGTAGCTACAAATGTTAAATAAATAGGAGTTATGACAAATAAATACTTAAGGATTCTGTCTTTTAAATATTATAATTTGTTATTTACACTTCCCTCACATCACAAAGTTTATCAAGAATTAACATTAGTGATGGTTTAGCATTATATTAAATTTCATTTAATATAAAATTAATTCAAAATTGATTTAGTGTCTTATATTTTGAAATTTTCTTATTTCACATTTTAATATCATAAGGTAAACAGAAGTTAATATTACTTTGAACAAGGACTTAAAGTTTCTCCGTAAATAAATGAGAATAACCTTTCCCCTCGAAAAGTAGCGACTAAAACACCGAAATAAATCGGAAGAAGGTAAGAATCGATAAAAGGTATTCTCGGCGGGCGTAGGAGCTGCCTCCTCTTAACCCGACCGTTACCATTTTCTTAGATATTTGTTCTTTATTTCAGTTGTGAAATATAATTTTATTTTACTCTTTACTCTCTATTTATTTAGTTAAAACTAAACTAAATAAATAGAGAGTAAAGAGTAAAATAAAATTATATTTCACAACTGAAATAAAGAACAAATATCTAAGAAAATGGTAACGGTCGGGTTAAGAGGAGGCAGCTCCTACGCCCGCCGAGAATACCTTTTATCGATTCTTACCTTCTTCCGATTTATTTCGGTGTTTTAGTCGCTACTTTTCGAGGGGAAAGGTTATTCTCATTTATTTACGGAGAAACTTTAAGTCCCTGTTCAAAGTAATATTAACTTCTGTTTACCTTATGATATTAAAATGTGAAATAAGAAAATTTCAAAATATAAGACACTAAATCAATTTTGAATTAATTTTATATTAAATGAAATTTAGTTTATATGTATAAACTATATTTATAATTTTATTATTTTATTTTAATTTGATCTCTTAACTGTAATTGTATTTATTCCTGCACCCGTTTGTTGTTCATAAGGAACTTTGTATTACAGTAAGATTATTTTTCTATTCTGTTCTTGATTTTAAACGCATTTTGAAATGGAGTTAAGCTATTTTATTTCGCTCTTGAAAACCGATGGTGTTCCCCTAAAATAGAGTCATTAAGCCTCCATGCATTGGTGTCTATTATTTAGGAAATGTACGTTGAAGCGGAATTTTTTCAGGGAAACGAATGGGTTCCTCTGACGGATTTCCATTATTATTTCTCCGTAGAAGGTAGAATAATGATGAGGCAAGAAGAATATATTCCACAAGTAATCTCTTTTATAGGACGATAAAGAGAAGAAATTATAAAAAGCGATGACCTCAATAGAACTAATCTGCCGGGTAGATAAAAACCAGCCGGGCTACATGAGCTCAAGGCCGATAATGCTACGTGCTACGCCTCTCTCGTTTCTTTCACACTCACTATCAACTCTACATGTTTAATATTATTACATCTTACAATATTTTTTATTTTAACTATTTATTGATATTTACAACTGTATACAATATACAATTAAATTTCTAGAAAAAGATTATAATGACATGTAAATCACTTGTGAAGAACTACTCGCTAGTGACACTTCAATAAAAGTTCTAAACTAGAAGGTCTCTTAGCCATCTTCTTTTCAGACGACCTTTGTCGCCAGAACCTACCGTGTAGGAACTATATTGGTTTGATAGAAAAAAGGCTCATTTGAAACCACTGTTTTCTCTAGATATTATTTCTTATAATCATTGATTGTTAATTCAATTTAATTATTAATTTAAGTAATTTGATCCTTTAAATTCTAATATCTAAATTGGGAAAAACATTTTTTTCGCAGTCAGGGAAAAATTGAGTTTTTAAACTATATTTTCAACCGACTTCAAAAAAGAAGAGGTTCTCAACTCATCTGTATTTTTTTTTTTAATTTATGTATTTATTTATTTATTTTTTTAAACAACTGTTATTAAAGTAACAATAAGTTTAATTTTCTCAATGTGTAACAATACAGGCCTTATAGGCGTGTGGGAGAGTAGCTCTCAACAGTATCTCCTCCTGGCGTGGATTAAAAAAAAAGGAAAAAAAGGATCTCTCATCCAGCTTCTTTTTATCCTGAGAATATTTCAAGCTATATCAGTCGTGGTCATGTCAATAATGAGTATGTTATTAAGTCCATGAAGTCTGTTTTGAAATCGTCTTTAAAGGCTATGTATATATTCCTTTACTGTTGGTGGGTAATTTTCAAATAAAATGGCAATTTAGCTTTCCTGAAAACCCATACATCCTTTGGAAAAAAAGTTAATAATTCATGTTCTGTGGTATACTAGGATATTGCCAAACTAATTGAGAATATTAAATTAATGAATTTTTAGAGATAAAAAAAAACCTTTAATAATTTGATATACGTTAACAGGTTTGTACTTTGTCAGAATCGTGATTTTTATTCAGGTTTTGGATTTAAGAATATAATAAGATAAAGAATTATTCAGGTTGCAAATATGAAGTGATTTCCCAGGAAGAACAATAGTAATGAATTACACGTGAGAATTTTTTTCAAAAAATTTAACGCACCTTCAAATTTTGTTTTCACGAAGAAGTTCATGGATTTTACCATCCTCCCCCCCCCCCAAAAAAAAGATATTAACATCTGTTAATTTTTTTTTTGACAGCTATACAGTGCTGGAACAGAAAATTGCCATTTTGTTTGAAAATGGCCCGGGTAAGTATTTTTGTTTGAAATATTTCTATTTAAGGTGCTTATTTTTTGCAGTCCGATATATTTGTGTGGCGTATGTCCATTTGGGTTTAAGTAATTAAGAGTATGTATTTGGTCTTAATTTTAATGTCGTCCGTTTGTGAAGTATTGGATACATGAGTTTTAGTCTCTTGTTTAGGCTGGGACGGTTTTGTTTTACGTGTGGGTCCCAGGTTATTCTTCTATCGAACGTAAATCCTAAGTAATGTATTTCGTTTGACTGTGCTCTGGGTTGATTGTCGATGAAGACATGTGGGCAAGAGTCACATCCGAGTTTTAAGGTGATATGCTGTGATTTGGTATTTTATTTAATTATTATTTTTAATAATCCTTATAAATATTATATGCCCCGGTTAATGTAAGTAGGAACGTAAGAAAAAAAAAATGAAACTTTCAGGTGAGAAATAAAAAAATCAGGTAAGTAGATTTTTTTTTTTCTTTCAGTGTATATGAAGCCTTTCGAATATATGAAGCCTAAATATATATAATAGAAACTTAAACTAAATTAGTAAAAATATGACAACTTGAAACGTGAAATATCGAAAAATCTAAGTTGATGGAATGTAAATGATTTAATTAAATGTTTATAATGGAAATTTATTTTTGTCCTTTATATTTGCGTATCTACGAGCGAGGGTTTGTAATTATTCGAGGTCATTCCTCGATAATGGTCTAGTTGCAATCTGAAATAGATAGCCTCCGCTAGATGAGATAAATAGCTGACTAGAAGAGCGGCTAGAGGAGAGGAAGGAACAGGGTCTATATATAGGCACCGCTTATCTGTTAGCTAGGATAGGGGCTGCCTGGCTAGGGTTTCAGTCGGCTCCTTCCAGCTCAACTTGCACCCATTTAAATTCTTAGACTTGAGCTGATATCACCGCTTCGGAAAATCCTAGTCTAACTAAGCATTATTGAGATTCTAGAAAAGGAAAGAGGTAGTCTTAATTCGAGTCAGGCAAGCGAAATGGATTTAGTTATAAATATTATGGGAACTATTTACTAATAGATTAGATGGACAAAACTGATTCATATAATTGTATATGAAGCGATTTAATATTAAACCACACCCAGATTACTTAAAAAATAATATAAATAAGAAATTTTAATTTTGATTATTGTGTGAAAACCGTAGTTTTTTATTCCTTTGAAGAACTAAAAAATGTTTTTTTTTTAATTTTTTTTTACATAAAATAATAACTATATTAAATAAAATATTTAAGTTCAAATATTTCTCTATTTTGTTAATTTTTCATTAAACTAAACAACCCTAAAATATTTCTTTAGGTTTTTAATAAACTTTCAACTAGTTTTAGCCTTGGATCAAACTGGTTTAATTCAAAAATGCGTAATACCAGGAACATTTGCATCAATCAAATGTTATAATTTTATCTTGAGGAGTACAGATATAAATCTATAGAAAAAGCCCCACAAAAATAACAGGTCAATGACAAAAAAGTGACGAGAAAATTTTCATGTAAGCTAAACAATTGGTTAGAAGTAGTTTAGAACCATGTAGAACACCAACTCAGGCATTCACTGCTGATATCACGATTTGGAAACTATAGAAACTATCTCTTCTCATCTTTATTTATTTATTTATTTTTTTTATCTTATAATTTTATTATTATTATTTTTTTTTTTTTTTTACAATTTACTAAAAAAAATGTACCATATTCAATATTTTCAATAAGTAAGTGTAATATGTTTCTTCCGTACTCTATTCAAGGAAATTCAAACGAAAGCTTTATTTTCTGAGAAAAAAAAAATATAAAATATTTAAAATACTTATAAATCATTTGAAATATATTAATTATATCCATTTATGATATCTAAACGTTTTAACAATGATCAGGATTAAAATTAAATATCTTACTTAAAATGATAAAACCTTTCTACATCTCTTTTAAATGAAGAAAATGAGTTTTAATCTGTTTACCGTGTGGCATCAAACTCAAAAAAAAAAAAAAAAAAAAACTTTGTCAAAATTTTCTGGAGTTTTCAATGTAGTGAAGTTTCCTTGAACAGATAAGTTATCTCGTTCATGCTCCAACTTCTAAGAAACTTTTTCTTTTTTTTTAATTTTTTTTTATTATTTCCTTTTGAATGTTACTTGGTGGTAAGAAACGCCTAGTTAACGTTTAAATTTCACTGAAAGTTTTTTTTTATCATAGGCATGATTGAATTCCAAATATCATAATTAACTGTCTAAGATAAGTAAAGTAAATTTCTGACTTTTGTTTTTATTTTTCTAAAACAACACTCCTGGTCGTTTACAAAAATAGAAGAGAAACTGACTGCTTTTGAGCTATGAACGAAGCGCCATGAACATTGCCGAAGACACCCGAATTCCAACGAAAGCAATAATCGGCTTGGCCGGCTAATCAGCCTTTTTGCCAATCGACTGGTCGGCCAGTGACTAGCTGGCCAAAGTCATAGCCTCTAACATACATTCAATTATGTTATTTATGTCAACTGCCAATTGAATAAATTAAATCTATTTTACAACATATAACAAAACAAAAAAAACAAACATAGGCTCTCAAAATGTCTTCAAAAATGAAATAAGAATGCTATGTATCGTTCTAAATAATGACATTTATTTGAAGCAATATGAACAAACAAAAAAAATGGTAAAAGTGTGCATTAAAAATAAAAAAAAAATAAAATAAAAAAACAGGGTGAGTCTCTCTTAGTTAAAAAAAAATGGGTAAAACTAGATCAAAAATGAAGAAAACTGCAGCAGATCTTACCTTTTCCAATCCGTTGCAGATACACGATAGTTCAACGACCTTTTTTTTACCATAAATGCTGTAATATCTCCACTCTGTTTAATCATTTTTCATATTTTGACCACATTTTTAAATTTAGCATTAAATTTCATATAAGGGCTGAGTTCATGTAACCTTGAATTTTACAAACTTGGGACCTAGAGAACAACTTGTTCTTAACCTTATTTAGGGAAGTTACAATGTGTTATATTACTTCAATGCTGACTGTTTTTCGACAAAAACTATTCACAAAAATGCAAAGCTCATATAAACTTGAAAATTTAACCAGCTTTCGAGTGGTATGATCATATTAATGATTTCGTATCGATTTGATGGAGAAATTCACTTTTAAAACCGGACAAACATGCTGTTTTCATTTGGCATACAAATCAGTTACTTGTGTAAATAAGACATTATGATAATCACATATATTTTAAACATAATAAACTCTTCATTAAAATAAAAAGAAAAGAAAATATTTATTGTTTTATAGAAAATAAAGGAAAACTGTCAATAAAGCGACACCAGATCAAAGGATTTTATGTTATACCATTTATTTATTATTATTATTTAAAAATTATTTTATTAAATGTTCAATTTAAGGTTTAAAACCCAATGATAATGAATATAGACCTAAATTTTGCCCTTGGCTTCTGAATGCAGACGATATTGAAGAATACCACTTTTTGAGGAGAATTTTATGGACAGGTGAGTTGGTTTATTAATTTTTGTACTGCTTTGAGAGAGAGAATTACGGGAGATAACAATTAAAGATACATTAGGTCCTACAGAGATAAAACTATAACTCATTAAGCTTATTAATAATAATAATTCTTACTGAATTATAGTTAATAATAAGTAACTTAGATGTTGGTGCGTGTGATGATTGTTATTTCCGACAAAAAAACAGTATAACTAATGAGAAAAAAAAAAATTAGAGGCGCAATGGTTGGTTGGTTTTTATTGTTTATAGGCGTAAGAGTTGCTGGTCATCAACTTCTGTTGGTAGTAACAGGATGAATTATAATAAATAAAAGAACTTGCAGATATTAGAAAAATTGATAATTTTATATTTTTAAAATAAATTTTGAAGCACCATTGTGTCTTTTTAAATTGCTCTAAACAGAATATTTCGATGACCCTGAGGTACTGATGAATCCTTTCACATTTGTCAGGTTTTTCGCAACATCGCATTATATTTTTTTTGTTTTTAACTCACTTCATATTCCTGGCAGTAAATAGACTGTGTTGTCTTGGACATTCGAATACATAGAAGAGAAGAGAAGAGAGAAGGGAGTGATGCTTGTGTTGCAAAGAAGAATAAAATATTTTTAAAAATACCTTTTCCTAATGTATAAATATATATGTACAAAATATTTCCTATCTAATATAATGAAAATTTATCCTTATAACAAGAGCATATAAAAACCTTATTGAAAAAGATTTAAGATTTACGAATTGAAAAAGAAATCACACCCTTAAACATTAAAAATTCCAACGAACAAGCTGATTTGATTTCGTGTTGATTTTTTATTTTTAAATACAGCAGCCAACTCTTCAAGGTTTTCTTTAACGATGCTTTAACCTGAGTGGATTTACAATTATAACTTCTTTTTTACTAAGCTGCTTCCAATGTTTGGTCAAAGTTTTCTTTCCTAGTATTTAGAATTAATGACCTTAGCAACTCGTTTGTTCTTGGCTTAATACCATTTAAATTTTTAAATTGCTATTAAAATCTTTCTAATAATTCAAATAATTCATCGATTCGTGATTTTCTTGATGATTCTATAGCATTTTACGATCTTCAGTTAAAAAAGTACTTAGTTTCACTGAGAGAAATTTACAATACAAAATTATCCAGTTTAGGTTTATGAATTAAAATTATATTAATAACAACATTTAAATCAATCAATTAGGTCAATAAATATGGAATAATTATAAACTATAATTTTTTTTTTACTTATCACAATTTTTCAAGTATAGGATTTGGCAAAGCTCGTTCTATTTTTTATTACTATAGAATATAGTAGATAGAAATAGAAATATTTGAATTTTAGTATTAATTACAGAAGTGAACTTAGAAGATAGACAATTCTAAATATTAAAAAAAAAATAAAAACCTCATTAAACATTATTTTATAAAAAAAACTAGCTGAAAGTACCCTGCTCCGCTACGGTTTAATATCATTAGGATTAATTACAACTTAAATTAGTAAAAGTTAAGCTTAACGTTGATAATTATTATTACTTAAATAAACCTAAGTAATTCCATTCTAAGAATAATTTCAATAAGTGAATTTGACAATTTGCAAAAGTTAATTTTATATTATTTTGATAGTCCTCCAGTGAAGCTTCGAGGCAGCACTACCATCTTACCTAGCTCTGATACCAGGCCATCAACTTTTCTTATGGCATACTTTAAGTGAATATAGCCTCAACCTCTCAACTTTTTTGATTTTTTCAAATAAAGTTTAATCTTTCTGTTTGTATTTATACGTACATATCAAGCATAAATTGGTTGAGGAGATTACGAAATTAAAGCAAATAAGGTTCTTCACCTCCTCGCTCCATCAACAATTAGGCGTAAAAGTAAGCTGCAGGCACAGTTTTCTTAAGTGGTGTATTGGTTTTTGGGTCACGCTGAGGAATGTTAATAATCCAACCATCTTCTCCATGGTAGAACATGAGACGATACTGAAGAGAGTCATACACTTGATAGAACTCACTGATTCTTATCAGTTTTTGTCCCTGCTGTGGAGAACAATGTCTCGCTTTTCAAATACCTGGCCAACAATTAAGACAGCAACTTCGTTAGCGGTAGGAGTATTGCAACGTCCTCAGTGAGCATTTGAAGGCTTTTTGTCAGCACTGATAACTACCTGGAAATCTTGTAGATCTTTGGGAACAAATTCAACAGCAGCTCTGAAGTCCTACGAATGCAGGCTTGACATTTGGAAAGTGACCACAGCCTCTTTCATGGTTGTCATCACCAAAATAATTCACCTGAATAAAAGACGGTTGCTGTTGTGTTCCAGGCATCAAACTCCCTATTCTGTGATATAAAGCTGTCCTCGCACCTTAAATGTTAGCATTATATCTCCCTCTTTTATCTCTTTTACTCCAAATATGTCATTTGGAAACAACCGTTCTATTTCCAAAAATTATTTAGAAACTGCTCAGCCTAGAATGTCCGTAAGTAAGGAGGCTGCGCAAGTGTTCAGGATATTCTTGAAAGGGAGGAAGTTGGACTTTCCCGTAACTGCAGCATATGGCAGGGCTCTCGTCCTTCCATTTTACAGTATAACACCAATTTCAAGTAGACCGTGATCCAATATAGACGGTTTTGTCTTTTGCATATTCAGTTCTTGGGTCATACTGGCTGTAACCTTTCCATTTTCTTATACTTCTGTACAGTTCCTCTAAGTACAGTTGGATGATTCTCAGAATATGTGTATACAGCATATCCTTTAACTTCGGGTTGGCTTTCTTTATGTTTGTTAATCACTTTTCTGCTAAATTTAAGATGATTTGTCATGTATTTCTTAACAGCTTCCCTGTTCACCTCTACATGTTTGTGAATATATTTATCAGCCGAGTTCCTTAGTTGTTAGTTGCGACCTGAATCTGTGAATCATTTTTACTTTTAGATTGATGGGTTTACTTCTATGTTGCAATAAACTCATCTGAACTGAGAAAAAGGTATATTCTAGGTTCAAGGAATGAAATTCAGAAATTTCATTTACCCAATCTAGGTACAACTTGGGCCTGTTTGAGAAAAACCAATTATCTTGTGACTGGAAAACTGAAGGAAGAGTAGTTGGGGACGATGCTATTGGTGAAAGAATTTAGGTGGTCTGGAATATGTACATCGAACTGGCCTTACATGTCATCACCAGAGAACATAAGTCTTTTAACCTCCTCTTTAACATACGTCTTTTAATAGCTTCTCGTCACAACTCAGACTTGTAAGGGTCAACCTCTGCAGCCACATAAAGTACCATATTATAAGGTTTCGACATCGATCGTATTTTTGTTTGTTTACAATTATAAGGAACTTAATTTGTGGTCAAAGTGTGCGGCTTAAACATCTAACCTATTTGTTAACTTAGCTTATCTCCAAATACCATATGACAATATTTCTATTATTATTCACAAAATAAAAATTGTAATCGTATTTTTCGCGAATAAGCCACGATCCAGGCCGATTTATAAAAATTCCTTTCTTAGCGAGCACCTATGGCCCTAGAGGAAGCTTCATATCGAATTTCATTCCAATCCGTTCGGTGGTTTCTGAGATTTCGTGTTAAATGAGTGAGTGATATTTGACAAATATATAGTAGATATTGATTCAATTGGGTTATAATAAGAAAATTGGTTTGTGTAATGTTATACCAGCATTATGTTTATAGGAAATTACTATTAGGAATTTTGAATATTTATTTTTAATATTTGTTTAGGAAGGTCAACTGGGGCTTGAAGGTTATCCTACATGCTACCAAATTATTTAAGACAGAATGGGAAATTAAGGATTAATTTTTTGGGTGCGCCAAAAAATGAAGTTTAAACCGCTCAGGTGGGATTCGAAGCCAAGACCTTCAGTACCGAATGTTTTTCGGCACATTTCTCCCTAAAAATCCGAAACCATTAATCTTATTCAAAATTTCACTTTTTGATCAGCAGTTTTTTGCCCTTAAAAAACAAACAACTATTAGATACTGTATACGGACTTTCTATTAAATTCTGAGAAATACCCACGCCAGGACTCTAAATGTGTGTGTTGTGTATATGAAATTATGTACGTAGATAATATAACCTAAATCTCCAAACCTAATTCCAGGTACAAACGCCAAATACACTCAATCCTTTGTTGAAGGGGCAGGACACCGGAGTGTTTGATCCTTTGTTGGCGAAATGTGTTTAATTCTTTGCCAGAGGATTGTATGCCATTGTATGCTTGATCAATTTCTATTGTCCAAACTCTGCCTACCTTTGTTGAGCGCTGTCCATTGTATAGTGCTTCATATTGGGCCTGCCCTGAAAGATTAGTTCCTGGAACTGAAACTAGAATAAAATTTTCTTTTAAGTGTAGTATTTTTTCATTAAGAAATAATCACTGACTATTTCCACTTTGAAAATGCAGTTGTTGTTTTGTTTTTTATCTAACCGTACAATAGAGATCGTAAGAACCACTGACCTAAAGTTGTGTTTTGAGAATAATTTTGTAGAAATAATTTTTTTCTTTTAATTTATATTATTTTTAAATTAAACAATGTGGAACTTTGTAAGTGAACTTCGATTCGAAATAATCTTTAATTGGGCCAATCGTTCAAAACAAAAAACATATATCTTACAGTCAAAAATAATGACTTGCAATTTCTAAAAGTTAAATTAAAAAGTATAAATTTTTTTGTATACATACAACGAAAAAGCGTTGCCAGCTGGATTCAATAAAGTTTTTTTGTTTTTTTTTTTGTTGTTTTTTTCATTTATTGATATTTACAACTTTACAAATATATGTATATACGTATGAATATATGATGTATCAAGTAAAAGTGTTGATAGTGAATACAAAGGCATGTAAATAACTTGTGAAGAACTACTCAATAGTTGCACTTCAATAAAAATACATACTAGAAGGTCTCTAGGCCATCTTCTTTACAGACGCTTCGGAGGATTATAGGGAATGGAGTGGGAAGCAAGATGAGATGGTGGATTGGAGTGGTTATGGAGCTTACTATGGAAGGATAGGTATCTGGTTTGGACTAACTCAGCAACATACGGAACATTAAGATCTTTATGGATAAATTTATTGGTCAAAAAGTAAGGAGAATTGAGGATTTTTCGAAGGATTTTGGATTGTAAGGATCGGATACGAAATGAATTGGATGGTTTAGTGGAGCCCCAAAGCTCAACTCCGTACGTCCAAATAGGTCTAGTCACAGTGATGTAAATGAGTCTTTTGAAAATTGATTGGGAGCTTTGATGTTTGTCTAGTAAACGTTGAAGTAGTCTGTAACGACGAGCATACTTAATGTTAAATTTTAAATCAGATACACTATCGGCCATTGTTTTAAATAATATAATCTATAATTGTTTTAAATCGAGTTCTGTAGATATGGATTGCACAAGGTTCGAACATAAACGAAAACGTGATGATACACCAACAAATCAGTAAGTACTTTTTATATATATTTTATATATTGTCATGAATTTTAGTATGTAGAATCAGGAGGCAATGAGTGTATGCAATATTCAATAGTACTTCCAAAAAAAACACTGCAAACACAATACTGTTCAAAACACCTCATAAAATGTTTTCCTTTTATTCATAAACATTTTTTTGAATATTTTTCATTCGCTTGTAGTGAATTTTACTGTACTCAATTTTTATTAAATTGTGTACTTTTTGGCTCAAAAACATAATTTATCAAATATCTTTTAATTGAATAAAATACTGAACTTTGTAAATCATAAGGAGTGTATGTATCGCACAGGATATTTTCCACTGACCGGTAACATATTTATTTTTTTCAATTTGATCTCTTTTTTAGTAAAACATAAATTACATAGTTACAAAATAACAATAGATAACGAGGAATATTATAACAGAAATTCTAATAATGCCTGACTTTCCTCAAAGGACTTTGAGGGCTGGCTGCACTGAATTCCAGTCATGTGCTGGAATGTGATCCGCTGGAGTGGGTTGCTATGCAAGAGCTGTCCTCAGCCTGATTAGCCGCCCAGCTTATTGGAACTGTTCTAGCCTACGTGATCGGCTCAGGGACCTAGGGCTCTGCGATTGAATCATCTTCCTCTGGCTATGTCTTCTCCCAAGGCTCTTCAGAAGGTAACTAAGATTTGAAAATTAAAAATACTAGGACGGGAAAGAATTTTATGTGTACGAAAAATTCTTTCCCGTCCTAGTATTTTTAATTTTCAAATCTTAGTTATATGGTGTTTTTCAACAGATCATTAAGGGCATGAAGGACGGTTAAAACTTTATATGGATTAATTTAGATTTTATTAGAAAGATAATATTGTATAACTTAATTTGACATATCAAACTTTATTTTTTCTGTCTTTCTCGAATTTCTCTGAAAATAGCACCTGTCCTGACCAAAATGAAGGGTATATAAATATTTGAAGATTTTCTAATGATAATTGCGGTCTCAAGAAGCATTACCTTATACGATTCGAAATTTTTTGTTGAGAAACCCAGCTTAACATTTTCAAAGCGTACAGCTGTTTCAACGGTATTTACTTTTTAAGGAAAGAAAAGTTAATAATTAAAATTCGAAAAAAAATGCTTTTTTATAGTCTGTTAAAACAAAAGACCCGAAAACTCGATTTCGTGCACCAATTGGAGCTTTCAGGACAAGTCCGACACTAAGCATCTGTGTAGAATCTGGTCTAACATCTCTGTTCCTCAGAATACTAAAACTAGCAGTAAACTATATGGGCAGATTATATCCTTAGAGATACATCTTCTAACCCAAATTCTAAACAATATTCTACAAGAAGAATAATATGACATTTCCATTAGCAGAAAGAATGATATCTACTATAATTTCTACTATATTTTCTAAAATATATCAAATCACATCTCACCCTTGCCTGATAATTAATTAATACTCATAGACGGATCCAGTCAACACATAAACAGCATCTGCCTTTGTCACTCCTCAAACAACACGTAAATGTAAATTCCACAAACTTTGCAGTGTTTATACAGCTGAAGTTAATGCCATCGCCATTACGATACACCTTGAGCTCGCCCATTGAATATGTTGTATTGGTTTCAGACTCTCTTAGCGCTTTATAAACCATGAACAACTTGTATTCAGATCACTTAGAAATACATTGGATTCTAGATTCTAGACAAGAAGCTTTACGAAGGAGGAAAATCAGAACTCGCACGCCCATTTAGAGAGACGATATCCCAACAGTGGCAGAAACTGTGGAATCACAGCCCTACAAGTAAACTTAAGAGAATCAAGAAGGACGTAAAACAGCTCCTGTTGTGCTAAACGCAGATAAAAAGTAATCCTCGCATGACATAGAATTGGCCATACAAGAATTGCACACCTTCACCTTATAACCAGAGAGGCTCCTCCTAAATGAGAAATGTGTGGCAATGGTTCTTCAGTACTCCATATGTTTGACGAGTGCCCTTACTCAACCAACAGGTTGTCTGAATCAGGAGTACCTCGAGACATCTCAACGGCGTTGGTACACGATTAAAAAATCATTTATAAAATACAGGGAAAAACTATTTCATAAAATATAGATAGATCTTAAACATTATTATATTTTGATGAATTTTCTATAATGATCGAACGAGCGTTGATGTTTCTTAAGTTTTCCGTTCGAAAAATATTCAAGCAAAGCAAATACTTAAACTTTTATTCAAAGGGTATAAAAAAGACATTACTCCGTTGGCAGAATTATATTTTTTACGTTTTAAAACAATAAATATTAGTAACCACTGAATAATCTAATAATAGTATTGCATAAAATGTTCTTATTGATTAAACAATTGCGGAGGACAGATCCTTACATAAACACTAAGGTTGAAGAACAACATTTAATCCAAGTTGGAAGCAGAGACCTGCTAATGCACGTGTGGTCGGATTGCGGTTAAGTGATAGCTGGGTATCAGATACCTGGAGGTGCCACCGCGGAATCCAGGCCTTAATTGGATCCAATATATTCGGATACAAGGCGTATGCTCTGCTAATTCCCATCCTAGATCGCTTGAAGAGTTGATAACAGCTTTTGAAGAACCGTGCAATATACCACAGCAGTTCCTTGATCTATTTGTTAAATGGCGCCAAGGACTAATAATAAGCGTAAATACTTAGCAATAACATACTAAAAAGTTAAATTTATTTGAGATTGAGAATTAAATTTGATAATTTTATGTGGTTTTGAAATTTCTTATTAAACAAAAATACTTCAAATTCAAATGATATGATTATACAATAATTATTCATTAATTTATTGAATCCCAAAATTCTCTTAATCCTTAGCCATTTTCAACAATTTTAAACATAAAAGAAATTTCTGAAATCGACAATTTTAGAGAAACGTTTTAATCATTAATATATTAAAATGGAGCAATTACATTTAATTTATTATAGTTTATTAAAATAATATAGATTTAAAATATTATAAAAATGTTAAAAAACTGCAATACATTACTGTGTTTTTATTTAAATAAAATGGTGTGAGTGAATGGCAGTTGATGCAGTCATGAAATAAGAGGACAACTTCTTATGACCTTTTGCATACAGTGGGATTATAATTGTTTACAAAGCTTAACTAAATAAATCTGGGACTTGATAACACTAATTCCAATCAGAACGTGACATCATAGTCTGGGCTAATGAGTAGCAGGGCACATTATGAAATTTCATTTTTCTGTTGGTGTATTTAATTTCTTCAAATAATCCTTAATTGTTATTTTTTATATAAAAAAAAAAGTACGTTTATGTAACATTAGGTAATCAGCAAGAATTTAGCCCCTCCCCTTAACTCCCTATAAATAAGATTTATTTTGGGGGGGGGAAGGGGAAGGAGGGCTTGCCACCTTCACAACTCTTTACCCCTCATGCTTATGGACAATAGATAAAATAACTAATACTATTATTCAATCAAGTAGTTTTTCTAGTAGGTACGTGAAGCAAGTATTTATTCTCTATCGTGTTTTTCATCAGGAAAACTTTTTATAGACTCAAAAGGTGAAGTGCAATTGTATCATGGGTTACACCACTAAAAAGCTAACTAAATTCCGCAGTTTTTGGGAAATTTGACAGCTTCTAGGGTGCTCCAGTGCGGAATGAGGAATTTTCAAGAAATATTAAAAATTTAAGTTTTAATAAATGTTTTGTTTTGCGCCTTAAAAGGCCCCTAAGATTTAAAATAACTAGACCTATCTCATCTTTTAGAAAATTTAATGCTGATTAAAAATATCATCGTTTTTGTTTCTACGCTTAATGAAAGTAGGGAAAACTGCCATTTTTCAGAAAAAAGTAAGATTTTAAAAATAACAACAAAAAAATTCTGTTCCCTCAACAGATTGAGATAGGAAACTCGTTTCTGCGCCATTTTACCCCGTTTAGCATGCAGTATTATCCTTTTTTTTTCACACTATGTCTGGGACACGCTGTACAGACTAATCTATAGTAGTAAAATATAATATTTATACTACGAGTATTATATAAAAAGACAGGCCATTTTTCGTTTCTGATCACTAACCGCGAAAATTACTGAACCAATCTTTACCAAATTTATCGAGGTCATCTTCATAGTTCAAGGAAGCCTTAGCAGTAAAAATATTTAAACATTTTCTATTAAATTGTTGCTAAAAAGCTACAAATATGTGGTGTGCAGTGAGGTTTGAAAATTGACCAATAGGTGGTGAGCCCTAATTAAGAGAGGTTACAAGTGTACAGTGTTATATAGAGCTAGGAATTAATAATAAGATTTGCTTAATTCAAAAAAATTGGTATTAAAAAAAAACTATAAATATTTAATGTGACGTGTGAATCCTAAAAATGTTTAATAATCGAACGATGTGTGGCGAGCGCCAATGGAGGTGTAAAAACCTTAAGATGAATTAAAATTCTAGTTGATAAGATAAAAAAAATCAATACGTAGCATTATTTGGCCGTCAGCGTATAATTGTGGTACAAAAACAAAAATAAATCATACTTTATATATATAAATGAATCGAAAAAATAATGTTTATTCTGGGACTTATTGTCCCCTAAAAATAACAAAAATCTCACAAATTAATTTCACTATGACAAATTGTAATTGTTACTATAAAAAATAAATCTTTTAAATTTGTCAAAACTTCTGTAGGAATTAGATTCAAAAGCCTTATTAGTGTCAAGAGACCTACAATGACTCGAACCCCTCCTCACTGCCGCTGGTATTCTTCCCCGTCCAACGTCATTCATCTCAACAGGTCCTCAGGTAACACTTGATCCTTTTTCTCCTTTTCCCACGGATTTTCTCATTCTAATATTTTTTCAGAAATCCACACCCTGACATCCTTTCAACGTCGTTTCTTTATCATCCTGGAAATCCAGAAAATGTCGATATGTTGTCAAATGTTGACCGATCCGGATTATTGGTTAGTCATAGATGCTATTGCTTAATTAAGACAACAGAACCATAAAACTAATTCACTGATGTTTGCTCTAAAGGGCATAAGTCTTGGAATGTGAAGTTGACAAGACGATTTTCTAAAGGATTGAAAAATCATTTTAAATCCATCCTAAGTATTTCTTTATTAACGAATCACTATATTACATCACAAGGGACTATTATAAAATAATTTTGATAGAAATTATGACCTAAGCCCTTTTGCCCAAACACCAGTGATATACGCTAATGGAATGAATCGTAGTCGAATTAAAGTTTCTTAAGAAAGCGGGAAAAATTTTAGAAAAATATTTTGTGTCTTGTTTCCATTAGCCCCGCCAGTGGTATATTATCTGGTAACAGTAACCAAGTGACAAATTAAAAGATATGGGTTAGAGAAACATACGTTGTTATTTAATTGAAATTTTATAAAAGAAAATTTGAAAAATAACAAAATAGAAAAATATAATTTTAATTGGGTTTTTTAGTTATAATGTGGCCTTGTTTGCAATGCATTACTTTCCTAAAATTTCTCTTTCTTCTGTGTTCCTAATTATAGCATAATTCATACACTTTAAAAATAATTATCTTGGTTTCTTTATCAACCGGAATTACACTGACAATAATTTATTAAAATTAAATTAAACATGTGTATAACTTGTTGAATCAAATTACATAGCAACCGTTAATAATTATCATCGTATAATCATTGGCGGGGGTATTGGAAACAAGACCCTACTTTTAATGATTAATTAATGGGAAACAGAACATTTTAAATTTTGAAAAATTACAAAAAGGGCTAATGACATTTTTTTAAAGGTTATTTAATATTCGTTACTAACGCCTAAGATTTTTTAGTAAAAATCAAAAAGTTCAGAGGCACAATTATCAAAATAAAGGTTACCAAAGTGCACTTAAACGAATCACATGAAATCGAAATATAAGTTCAGACAATAATATTAGATAGCCCTTTCGTGCTGCACAGAATAGAGTAAGTATTATATTATACCTGTTATATTGATATGACTTTTTTTTAATTTTATTAAAATATGTAAGAAATTATAATAATAATTTTATTATTATATGACATAATTTTATAACAATGTTTAGGATACTACGTATATTGTTCCATATACAACAAATTCCTATAATAGAGGAAAACCATGGATGTAAACCTTAACCTGAAAATAGGATAAATGAACATGCGACATAACAGAAATGGACTGGGCAGGCTTATAATATTTTGTACACTAAATATTCCTTGAATTATATACAATTTTTAGTTTCAGAACGCGAATTAAAAAAATAATTCCAACATTTTACAATTTTTAAAGGCAACAACACTATTTCAATTATGATATTGTTTATAGTTAGTGTTTTGTTTTATGATAAAATATAAATCGTTTTTGTTAAAAAAAAAAAAATAATAATAATAAATAAATAAATAAGGTTTGCACGCTGCATATTGCCGAGTGTGAGAAAAATACTTTACACTTAAGTTAAATATTTTTTTTGTTTTTTAACTATTATTAAATAAACTGGTATAGTAAGTTTATCAAAGTAAGCTGTAAGAGTATTTTTTAATTTTTTTTTTTTGTTTACATTTTTTCAGTGCACCATTCTTTGTAATAGAATCGTTTACTTCAGAAACCACCTACTCGGTGGTTCAACTTTCGGAAAACTAAAAAAAAAAAAAACTGCGCTTGGGTTCTTTCTGAAATGAACGGATTATTTTCAAGGCTGGCAAAAAGCATTGCTGATATGGAACATAAGTTTTTTCTGCACTAAAAGATGTATTTATCTTAAAATTGTGCAGAATCACAAAAAAGGCAGGTTTTGATATTTTGTCCTTAAGGTGGTTTCTGAAATAAACATTTCAATTATTGTAACGCTTTAAATAAATCTCTTTTGATTTATTTGGTAATAAACTATGAATTGCTAGAATCCATGATAAGACATTGTAACCCTTTAGTCAATTATAATTAGTGAATATTATTTTTTTATTTTTTAAATGCAATTTTTATTTATTTATTTAGTTTTATAAAAATATTTAACAACAAAAAAATTCTTAGGTCAAGGATGCACAATTGAGTTTTGCTCACTACTGATGAAGCAGCACATTAAAAAGATGATATTTATTGGGGCCTTATGTACTCAATAGCTGATTTTTATTGAATAAAGTCCTCACTATTAAATGGTAGCAGAAAATGATTCTATTAGATGCCCGATGGCCTGTATTTTTCTTGGAGCATTTTTACTCTTAATAAAATGACTTTTGCACTATCATTTATATTTTACATTTAAGATAATTTACATCTTTATTTACTATTTAATTAAATTAATTACGTTTACGTTAATTTTATATAAAATGAAATAAATAATAGTGTATATATTTAGGGATTGTTCGAAATTATTAATGTTATTTTTTCTAATATTATTGTTCCTTAAGACTTCCTATTTTATAGAGGCCTTTATAAATCTCTAAGATATATTCTTTTCAGAAGCTTCTGAGGATTATCTGGTATCGAGCGGACAGTTGAAAAATTGGGGAATTGTGCGTGAGCAATTAGTTCTGATTCAGGCGTATTTTTTTATTATTAGATACAAAAATAAATGACACCTTTTTAGTCGTCATGTATGTATGGTTAGAGCAATGTCTCAACGCTGATAGGTATTATGTATATGAGTAGTTTATAAAAATAATCTGTATGATAGTGGATTTTATTATAGAAATTGAATTATTAGGGAAACAATTTCATTTGTAATTTAGTTGTCCACGGAAAAAAAAGTGATGTCGTTATCAAGTTATGATTCCCTGCTAATAGTTTCACTATTGAAGAAAATAGAATAAAGTTCATTTTAATTATAGACATGATTGTCATACATTACAAAAAATATCATATCAAATTTTCAAAACTTTCAAGGTACCAATTAAAGCTCAAAATTTGTCATCCTAACTGGGAAAAACAATAGATCATGAATATGTCAATCTATAATCTACTGCTTCTGATAAGGAAACTATCGCCAAATTTACGAGCAACGCCAACAGAGCAAGAGCGTATCAAAAATTTTAATTTTGTAGATTTTCCGTGTAAGACATGACGTACACAATAAGACAAAATTGCATACCATCTTCCTTGCTTCGGCCTTCCTTTCTAGAAATAATTTCTAGTATTTTTTTACAACAAATTATAGTCAATTATTAATTATTGCTTGGATATTATTGTGTATTTGTGCAATAAATTACTATAGTTTTATTTATCGTGGTATACAAAAAGGTCAGTTAAATGTAGTTTTTCGTAAATAAACAAATTATTCAACAGAAAAAAAGTAATTTTGAAAGGAAGTAATGTTACATGGCCAAAGGTTGTGAAAGGAGGGGATGTCACTTAAATCACGCTCAACCGCCCGTTTTCCCCCAATAGAGGGTACCCCTTGTTTCCGAGTAAAGGCTCACGAAATAATAAATTTTGCTTCATTTGCCGGAATAGAGGGTACCCACATTATATAGGCTCTTGTTTCCCGAGCTTAAAGGCTCGAAATAATAGAAAATAAAATTTGCTTCATTTGCCGGACGTAAAACTCGGGCCTTATTGCTCCAATGCATTACCCACTGATCTGCCGCATGTCCAATCCATAGATAAGGAGTTACTTATTATTTAATGAAGTAAAATATTTTTCTTCTTTCCGTTTTTTTTTCTATTATTTATATTGATAATACGTAAAAGTGTTATTATATATATATATATATATATATATATATATATATATTTTTTTTTTTTTTTTTATCTTTTTATTTTCCTATTATCTCAATAATTCGTTTAATATAAATTTTAAACATGTAGAGTAAGAATTTTTGTCATTAGTGAGCGCCGAACCAGAGTAGTATACTATACCATTGAATATACTATTTTATAACATTAGTTATAAAAACATATAACCGGGTTAGGGTCATCAAATGTGTCAATCTGTATAATAATCTATACTATAAGGACATTTTTCTTTGTGATCACTAACCGTGAAAAAATAAGTTTTTAATTTCTACAAAAGTCATCGCTCTAATTGAATTTTTTCTTTTTAAATTTTAATTCATTTTTTTCTAAATGATTTTAATTTTAATTTTTTCATTGTCTCGTAGCCCAATAAAATTAACCTTTCGCTATCCCAATAGAGGGTACCCACATTATATAGGCTCTTGTTTCCCGAGCTTAAAGGCTCGAAATAATAGAAAATAAATTTGCTTCATTTGCCGGACGTAAACTCGGGCCTTATTGCTCCAATGCATTACCCACTGATCTGCCGCATGTCCAATCCATAGATAAGGAGTTACTTATTATTTTAATGAAGTAAATTTTATTATTTATATTGATAATACGTAAATTATTATTTATATATATATATATTTTTTTTTTTTTTTTAATATAAATTTTAAACATGTAGAGTAAGAATTTTTGTCATTAGTGAGCGCCGAACCAGAGTAGTATACTATACCATTGAATATACTATTTTGTAACATTAGTTATAAAAACATATAACCGGTTTAGGGTCATCAAGTATGTCAAAGCAAATGTGTCAATCTGTATAATAATCTATACTATAAGGACATTTTTCTTTGTGATCACTAACCGTGAAAACTACAAAACCAATCTGTACCAAATTTTAACCAGATCATTTTCATAGTCCAAGGATGGTTTGGCAACAATAAAATCTACTGATTTTCCACTAATTTGCTATTAAAAAAGCGATAAATATGTGGTGGGCAGTGAAGTTTTGAAAATTTACCGATAGGTGGCGAGTGCCAGTCGAAAGAGGTTACAAAGATAAGGTATTGCATAGAGCTAGACATTGATAATAAAATTGACTTATATTCAATTAAATTATTTTAAAAAATTTAAATTTGTGGAGAGACATGCGGTTCCTATTAAAAGTTTAAAAGTCAACCGTTCCGCAATGCATTTTGAAACTGCTGAACCTATCTATACCAAATTTTACTACTTCATTTTCATAGTTCTATAAAATTATAAAGCTATAATAACATTTAGAATAATAAAAATTTTAATGTAAAATGTTGAGTGTCAGAAATTAAGTTTGCCACATTGTAATATACATTTATGAATTGAAATTATTACCAAATCAAAATCCTATTCATATGGGTCATTCCATGTCAAATCATCCAATTCTACATTAGATTTGGACCTTTACCTCTCCGATTTTAATGATTTTTGGTCTAGCAGATATACTTACCAAGACTAGTAAAAATGTAAAATATTACATTTTTCTCACTTTTGGTTTTTGAGTTATAGGCTTCTAAAAATTCAAAAAACTACTGTTTTCTGTCCTCATTTAGTATATTCAAAATTACGCCATTAAAAAACGATTGCTCCCAGAGAGCTCGAATGTGAGGCATTATTTTCTACTTGAAATGCCCTCTGATATGATATATCATTAGATATATTTTCGGTTCATTTTGAATTTTTTTGAAACATCCAAAAACGATTTTCGTAATTCCCGAAATACGTACCCTTCGATTTTTTCGAAAAAAATATAGGTGATTTATACTATTACTGACTACACGTGGACAAAAGTTTAGGATGGAACGGAAATGGGTTCTTGATAAAAAAAAATAAAATATTTTGTATTTTTTTTTAATGGACAGTTAGTCCAGTCGATGAAGTATTACAGAATGCGTTTTTTTGTAATCCAAGGTTTTTCTTGTTCAGGAAACTTGTTCAGGGTAGTTAGAAAATAAGCATATTATAAGTCCTGGAGTTTTCGGGTCTGGGAACAAAAGGGAGGGGGCGCGGAAGGTTCCTTTTTGTGGTTTTGCGTTTATATCTCAAAAACGGTGCATCATATGCAAAACACGACAATTTACTAGATTAATGTTAACTAATTTCTCTACAACCTTTATTATAATCACATGTTTTATATTTTGTACCGTTTCCGAGATATACGCTAGGAAAATGTGAACATTTTCGAAAAAAAAAATGTTCACCTCACGTTTTCTGTTAAACACCCATGTTCACATTTTCCTAGCATAACTACTGCTATGCTTAAAAAAATCACTGAAAAAATAATGCTCGACTGTATATACTTCAATACAAGATTTTTATTTATAAACAAATAAAACTTCAATTAATTAAATTATTTTAAGTTCTATAGTTATGAGAGCGAGCGAAGTCGCGACAGGGGATGCAAGTTTATAATATTTTGTATTTTATGATAGGAATTGGTGAACGATTTCATCAGCTATCTCTTCCCTACTCAATATATGATATTCTATCTCAAAGCTATTTTAGGCTGAGAGGAATGGTACCAATAATGTCGGCTTGCCTATTCTAATAAAGTTTAATAATATGGGAACAAGAACGTTGCAATAGAGATCGAGTGAGCTGGGCCAAGGATCCACATAAAAGTAAGATGACGCTGGGGCCTAATAAAGTTGGGCTTCCAATAACCGTCCTCAGTAAATTTCCCTCCCACAGGCCCCTCTTTTTACCCTCTCCGCCCGGGGGGTGGCCAACCTAGTGATTTGTGATCCCATCTTCTCCTTGTCAGCTCTTTATCAACAGTTCCTCTTTATTGCTTTCTAGTTTGTTAATAGGTTTCTATCAGAAGAGTGTGGTTCCAAGGATCGCTGCGTCTGATCGGAAGTGGATAATCTAGATACATAGGAAGCGATAATCAAAAACATTCAGAAAACTTGTTCAGAAATCATCATATAAATAATTTTAATCGGACAGGTCTTAGTGCCAAAAGGCATTCTTCCTCCAATTTTTATATACTTCATTGATATTTACAACTGTACAACTGCATAAATCTATACTATTATATAAAAGGGCAAGTCATTTTTCGTTTGTGATCACTAACCGCAAAAACTACTGAACCAACCTGTACCAAATTTTAACTACATCCCCTTCATAGTTCAAGAAAGGTTTAGCAATAATAAAATTTACATATTTTCTATTAAAATTTTGTTAAAAAATCGATAAATATGTGGTGCGCAGTGAAGTTTGAAAAATTACCAAAAGGTAGCGAGCGCCATTCAAGAGAGGTTACAAAAATATGGTGTTATACAGGGTGAGTACCTCTTAGTTAAAAAAAAAAAAAATCATTCAACATCATCTGCATTCAGAAACTAGCGGCAAAATTTCAGTCTGTGTTCATTATCATTGAATTTTGAGCCTTACATTGAAAATCTAATAAAATAAATCCTAATTAATAATAATAAATAAATAAATGTAATATTATAAAATCCTTTGACCTGGTGTCGCTTAATTGACAGTTTTCCTTTATTTCCTATTAAACAATAAATGTTTTCCTCTTCTTTTTATTCCAATGAAGAGTTATCTGTTTAAAATTCATATTTCTACTAAGCGATAATCATAATGTCTTATAACACTGTGACTGATTTTATGATTTGTATGCTAAATGAAAACACCATGTTTTTCCGGTTTTAAAAGTGAATTTCTCCATGAAATCGATACGGATCATTAATTTGATCATAACATATGAAAGCTTGTTAAATTTGCAGTTTTGTGAATAGCCTTTGGAGAGCGTTGAAGTATTATAGGACATTGTAACTTCCCTACATAAGGTGAAGATCAAGCTGTTTTTTAGGACCAAAGTTTGTAAGATTCAATGTTACATGTACTTTGCTGTTATAGGAAATTTAATGCTAAATGCAAAAATGCGGTCAAAATTTGAAAAATATTTAAACAAAATGGAGATATTACATCTTTTACGGTAAAAAATTTGTTTTCCTCAACAAAGTCTTTGAATTATCGTATATCTGGAACGGATTGGAATAGAGGTAAGGTCTGCGGTGTTTATCTCCATTTTAATCTAGTTTCGCCCATTTGTTTTATTTTTACACTAAGAGTTACTCACCCTGTATAGAGTTAAAAAAATATATATATAAAAAAATGCTTATTTCTATTATATTGTTATCAAAAAAAGCTATAAATATGTTGTGTGACGTGTGGATACCAGTAATGTTTAAAAATCGAACGATATGTAACTAGCACCATTTTGCAATAGAGTTTTAGTAAAACTATTAAACCCATCGGAACCAAATTTCAACTACATCATCTTCATAGTTCTAGAAAGGTTTACAATAGTAAAGTTTACCATATTAATAATCATATAAATGTATAGTGTTAAGTGACAGTAACGAGGTTCGTCACACTGTCATAAACTTTTAAGGTTAGAAAAATAAAATCGATAAAATTATTTCTGTCGAATAAAACTTATTACCAAATAAAAGCGTCGATCCTATGCTTTTATAGGATATGGTGTGTAAAAATATGATCCATGGGCATTTAGTTGCAAGAACTGATAATGCAGTCAATTATCCACAAGAGTTTCTTCATAGTCTCTCTCCGTCTGGATTACCAACATGAGTGGTTTTTTTAATTTTAATATATAAATATTAAAATTAACCATTAGGTGACCAATTATGCTTTTATGTAATCTTCAAACACCTAATCAGTGGAATTTTAATCAGATTAAAAATTATAATGACATGTCTATTGCTAGTCAAGAACTACCCAAAAGTAGAACTTCAATGAATGCTCTATATTAGAAAATCACTTAGCCATCATCTTTTCAGACGCCTCGGAGGATTTTCAAATGAAAGGATAGGAATAATATTATTGGGTCAAATCTGCAACATATTTCACGAAGGATTTTGGATTGTAAGAATTGTATACGAGATGAACTGGATGGTTTAGTGGAGCCCTAAAGCTTAATATGTCCAAATTAGTCTAGTTACTCTTATGTAAATGAGTCGCCTGTAATTAATCTAATTTAATATATAGAAAAATTATACAGCTTAAGTAAACATAAGTACGTTACTTGAGCTACTAATTCTTAAAAAAATGTGAGATATAAATAAATTTACTGATAATTATTCTAAAAAAAATATCCATAAAAATATAAAATAATATCTAGAAAAAAATGCATTAGTAACAATAATAAATCCTTTTTTAATGTTCATCGTTTAATCGCTTAATTACCTACAATGAATCGTGTAATTCGCATAAATGAATGCATCTTAAGTAATTTAAACTGGCTGGACAACTTGGAAATTCCTTAACTAAAGCAATGGTTGAACCAATAAAAACATCAAAAGATAAATGGCGCGCCATGGAAACGCTCTAAACTAAAAGCAAGAAAAAACAGCTTTAGCGTGTCTGGGTATTAGTCTTTATCCACGGGGTACCATTCAGTGTCGAAGGCAAGTCACGCCGGCACTTAAACTCTATAACAATACGCCTGCTATAGGCAGGTACAAAACAAGATGGTTCGAGACAGAGATATTTATCAAGAAAATGAAAATTCAGAATATAAGTATTTTGAGCTTTTCAACTGTTCAAATAAGAGTCCCTTAAATAGGCAGCAATAGTGGATGCGTTATTATATTTTATATTTTTATAATAGAGTGTTGAATATAACAATTTAAGAAGAACTATGCTCTCTTCAGAGGCCCTTATGCGATTAATATTATTGACGCAATACATGATTAAAAAAAAAAACAGTACTCTTCACATGACAATTATATTTATCAATAAAGTATCAGTTTCAATTGTTCAGTCAAGGAGGGTGGACCTGCCAGTTCTAATCGCGTCTGTTTTGGATCAAGAAGAGGAAGAAAACAAGGGAAAGGTCAGCGTGGACAAAAAGCTAGTTAAATAGACGTGAGAGTGACGGATATGGAGAATAGCTTTGTGAACTCAATAGTGAGGCAGATAACTACAATTTTTAATAATGGACGAAGAACTGTTTCCTGAGCTAGTTGCATTGATTTCAGCATTTATGATAAAGGAGGATACGATTGTGAGGAAGGCCAGTTCACAGAGGGATCGACTTGCAGTGACATTAAGATTTCTAACCACAGTCCACGGTTTTGAAGGATTGAAATTTTAAATCTTACATTCCAATACATAAATTCTCATCTTGAGGCGGTTTTTCACAGTTATACCAACACAACGAAAGTATATGAAATTATAGCTGGAACCAGTACCTACGAAATAAAACAAAAAAAAATGCCATAATGCGTAAAACCGTTTTTCGCGGTTATCGCTTACTTGCGGTCAGTCCCATTTGTCAGCCAGCAAAGTAAGGTTCCAGAAGGTCGTTATCAGGAAAAAACTTACGAACTTTTATTGTCTACGGATCTTAATGTTCTTGAAGTGCTGAATCCGAATCTGAAGTTTGCTTCCACGACAGCCGTCGGCTATAACCAAAATTGCGAAAACAAAACGCCCAAAATAGCGGTTATTGTCGGTTATTTTACCTATAACAAGAAAGCGAAGGGCTTTTCAAAGAATGTCTTTTTTTTAAGAAATTATAACTGAAACACGTACCTCCGTTATGAAAAAAAACAATTCCGAAATCGGACGATTATTCGCGACGTTATGGTCTTGGGAACATCGTAGAGATTGGCTAACTTGTGTTCAGTCCCACTTCTCCGCGAAAACACGTTTATCGTTACTGTTTTCACTATAACTACGAATATATTTGTCCGTTCCTAAATTTCTTCTTTTTTTTTTTATCTTAAAGCTGGTTAAATTTACTGGAAAGTAGAAATACGATAAAAAAAAGTTTAATATAGTCATTCTATATACATAATATATTCAAACTGCCTGAAGAACCCTTACCACGGATATACCTGTTGTAGGAGGACAAGCTAGATCCAAAGAGATCTCAGCACTGCTCTCTCAAGTGCTTCTCTATTGTCAAAAGCTGAATATTTTTAGTGAAATTATTTAGCTATTATTATATTTGAACCCTACATAAATCATTTAATTGTGTTTATACATACATTTGAAAATGACTTCCGATGATCTTATACTTTGGAACTTACGGGTCCCTTATAGGTAACCTAAATATAATAAATTCTGGCGATTTTATTTTGGCCTTTTTCATTGAAATAAAATGATTATATTGACAAAACCCGGAACTTTCAAGGCTCTACTAACCAATTCCAGTAAATCAAGACCCAAGCTCGAAGGACCATAATCTTAGGTACGTCTTTGAATTCATACGATAATTTTTTAATAAAATGCTTACCTATATTCTTTAATGTGTAGCTACAATATGCTATAGCATATGTATTACGAAACCCTACTGTCTGAAATTGTTTTATAATAAATTTTTGAAGCAGCACACAGTTCGACAAACAAAATGGGGCATTCAGTACATGTATTGAAACATTTGACTAGATAAATTAAATTTTCTAAATCAGGCATAAACTGAACCTGTAAAGAAACCTGCATTATTTGCAACGTTAATCTGTTTCTTGATATATATCAGAAATTATAATGACAGAGACTCGTCAATTTGGATTCTAACTTTGGTCAGATGTGCCTCGCACTAAAGGAGGGTTGCTGATAATTTCATTTGGAAGTTTTGCATATTCCACGGAGGGGCGTCAAACCCTTCAGCGAACGGGCCGTCAGCCCTAAACAGTACCACCCCCTCAAGAGATGTGTACTCTTCCACTGTGTAATGTCCTGTCCGGCTGAGTAGGTTTGATCGACAAATGTTTCACCCACACTTAGCGATGTGAAAACACATTATTCAAACAGGAATTCCAAGTGTTTACTTCCTATCAGTATATAAAATGATTAGTTACTCTAATAAATGTAACTCGAACAGCATTGTGAATAATGTTACATAGCGTTAAGGCATTTTGACATGGAAATGTCTTTTGAATGGGGAACAAGAACAAGTTCTAGCTCTGTCAGTGTTGCTCGGATCGAAATTTTACCAACTATTCCCTTATCAGAAATTTAATGGAGAACATTTTTTGATATATTACATTTTTTACTAGGACCGTTCAGGAGCTATATTGGTTAGAATGAAAAAAAATCACATTTGAAAAGCCTACTTTCTCTCAACTTTTTTTATTTAGAATAATCTTAGATTGTTAATTTAAATTAATCATTAATTTAAGTAATTTGATTCTTTCAATTCTAAAATGTAAATTGGTAGCAGTAGATTATATATCGACGTATCCATGATCTATTGCTTTTCCTAGTTAGGGAGACATTGAGTTTTTTTTTTTTTTTTTTTTTTCACGATTAACCATTATTTATTTATTATTATAGTTTTTAATTTTATTTATTCGTCATTTTATTTTCTAAATAACTTTAATTCCGTTTCTTTTACCTTGTATAGCTACCATTAATAAATGAAATCGAATGATTTAATAAAGAATATTTTAATATTTTTTTAAGAGACCTTTCTAGACGTATTATTTTTATTGGTTTAGCTCAACAACACGCATGCGAATCTTGACTTCTTAGAGCAGCAATGGCAACGCATCACAATCTGTGATGCTGCCTCCCAATTTCTTACCATGAAAACTACTGAACCAATCTGTACCAAATTCTAACCATTTTATTTCGATTCTCCCAAGATGGTTTAGTAATAATAAAGTCTACTGATTTTCAATTAATTTATTATTTAAAAATTTATAACATGTGAACAGTAAAGTTTGAATATTGACCGATAGGTGGCCGGCGCCATTCTATATAAGAGGTTAAAAAGATTTGGTGTTATATAGAGCTTGAAATTGATAAAAAATTAAATTAAATAATTTTAAAAACGATTTAAATATGTAGTGCGACATGTGGATCCCAGCGAAGTTTAATAACCTACCAATATGTGGTTGCCACAGTTCCGCAACATAGTTTACAATGGTAAAACTATTTAAATCATCTGTACCAAATTTTAACTTAATTATCTTCATAGTTCTAGGAAGGATTAAGAATAATAAAATTTACAATAATAAAAATTTAAATGTACAATGTTAACATCTAGAAACTAGGTTTGCTACACAGTCACATCGACGTCCGAAATGAACTCTTCTGGATGACATATTTTACACACCAGAGGCATCTACAGTCAAAAACATTAGTGAATCGGTTATTCGTCTATTCGGGAATTTTCTCATATATGATAACGGCAGATAACAACGGAAGATAATAGTTTTTTGTTTCTCCTGTAAAAATTAATTTTTGCAGATAAGAGTTTCCACTTTTTAGAACTAAAAAATCCAACCAGATGAAATCAACAAAAATTATTCCTGCCGAATAAAAATTATTACCCAACCCAAATGTCGATCCTTTGCTTTTTTTGATATCGTGTGTAAAAATATGATTCATGAGACTTAAGTAGTAAGCACTTATAATGTAGTCCATTATTCGCATGATAAATCCATCTAGATTATAAACTCAAATTTTAAATTTAAAAATGGATATCCAAATATGCTTTTACGTAAAGAATTATCAGTGTATTAGTGTACCAGATTAAAAATTATTACTATGCGTGAAAATATTATTGAGAAAATAATGCTTATTAATTACATGCCTCAATATAAAATATTTATCGTTAAAAAAAAAAGTAAAAAAAATCAGTTATTATATAAATTATCCAAAATGTTTTTATGAGAGCGGGCGAAGTAGTGACGGGGTATACTAGTTAATAATATCTATAAAAAAATAGACCGAACAATAAATTGGAGTTGAAAGAGGAATTTTCTTTTGTTTCCCACCAACACTGAAATCACGCCCGTAAATACCACCGTATGATAAATATCATAAAATAATATCGGTAAATACCGTAAATGATTCCAAATTCTACTCCCCATCATGACATTCCTGTTATCAGAGCAGATTTTATGACTGAATACTTTAAAAATTATTTAAAATGAAAATGAAATAAAATAACAAAGCTTTCCAAGCTGAAAAACTTTACTGAATGTTACCTTTCATTAATCTTTAGTCATACTTATTACTAATGAATTCTTTTATTGTGTTCTTGTCATTATAATTACTATGAGCGCTTACTCCGCCCAGTGTATATAAACATTTTCTTGTTCGTAGATAACGATTTGGTTTGTAGTTAATTAAAACGAAAATAAATATTTTGGTTTAATTATTCTTCTGTTTGTTGTTGTTAGGTCGTTTTTGTGTATTTAGACCATAGGCTAGATTGCAATCAAGCTTATAAACAATGAAATAACATTTGAAAATAAACAAATGGCCAACCAGCTTATTAAACACTCTGTCAAATTAATTTGACAACAAACAAATACATCTAAAAATACAACAGAATTCTAGCAATGTACATAATCGTATCTACATTAAAAATTAAATATCTGAACTATCCAATTCTTACTCACATAAAATTCTTGAGAAATAAAAAAAACACATTCGGAAATCCCATATTGAAGTAACTCGACGCTGAAAAGCACAATGAGTCGATGAGTAAAATATATTTAAACTATTTTAATATAAATATTACCCAGTTGACTCTCGATAGTTTAAAGTTCTAAATTAAAAAACTTTGAAAAATGGAGAGTTTTGAATATCCAAAAAGGTAGAAAACAATTATTGCTATAAAGAACCTACTATTGTATTACAAGAAAACTGTTTAGTAGCAATAAAAAAAACAAAATCATTTGTTTCTTTTAATTTTCATTCTTTGAAGAAAGATATAAAAGACTTAAGGTAACAAAAATATTGTTTGTGATCCGTTAAGAATAAATAAGAAACGCGGATCTTCCCCCAGTTGTTTCCGTCATTTTCACTCTTAACCTCTAGACCTTTGACTCTTTTACCTTTTCTGCGTGTTATTTTTGGTCAACTTTGGTGTTTATTGATAGCCCTCTGGTTTATGCCTTTCTGGCATTTTTGTTACGTATAAAGATTTTTTAATAGTCTTTTTAAACGTACTATAAAAAACAAATGTGTTCTTTTTCAAAGCCTCCAAAACGCCATTTATTTTCAGCGTATTTATTTCTTCCTCTCTCCTGAAGAGGAGGACTTCACTTTCCAATTCTTTTGGTATATTGTTAAATACAGGCTAAGAACTTCATTCATCGCTAGTTTATTACTGAGAAATTAAAAAAAATTTTAAATCGAATACAAAATTGTTTCCGAAAAATCTTGGAGGAATTCATTGGTCGTAATTTAAAAGGAATCTTCACGGAATCCACTAAGGCCGAGCTGTTATTCTCTTCTTTTTTTTCTTAACATTTATAAACATTAAAGAAAATCTCAAATGGAGCATTATTAACGGGAAGTCGAATAGTTATAATTAGTAAAATTTCTTTAAAACATTGGTCCACGGAAAAAAATTAGTTTTACTGTATATTCTTTATGTTGACTGTCAAGCGAATGTACGATTTTAAGCTTGACTGCTTGGAGAACCTTTACGGATTTCCCTTTCTGTAGGGGGTTTTACTCATCTTTTACCTGCTAATGGGTAGTTACAAAAGTTTTTTTGCATTGTTAACAAATTCAAGTTCATTGTTTTCAACAACTTTTACTCATCTTTCTACCAGTAATTGGATTTGATGCTTATACCAATCCTTCAGCTTTTAGGTACAGAAAGATCTATTAGCATCCAGTTTTTACATCCTTGTAGTTAAAACTCTTTTAAAAAATTAGCAATGTATATAAACAAATCATAATCTAATGGTGTAATATTCATTAATTTATTAGTGCACTCAATAGTCCTTTAAAAGCCTTGCACTCTGCTAGAGCTTACTTCCACTCTCTTCTTTCTACCGGAAGGCCCCCCCAGAACTTAATGCCCATCTCCTTAAGGTCCCGTCCTTTCTCGTCGTCCAGCCATCTGAGACAGGATTTTCCTTCACCTCTTTCCCCTCCTGTCTTACCATAAAGAAATCTGGTTGGTATTCTTGCCCTCTCCACATGACCTAACAAACGCGGTATGTCTCACTTCTATAACGTCCATTACACCGTATATATTCCTTAGTCCTAATCCTCAACTCTGATTAGACCATACATCTGAAGTATTCTCCTGTTTTTCTTAAATTATGGACCATGTCTTACATCCATATCAAACTATTGGCCTCACAATATTTTTTATATAGAAGAAATTTTTTATTCCTGAATACACTTTTGCTGTTCAGCACTTCCTGCGTACTAAATAGACATCTCTTTTCTGCTTTTGAACCTTTTATATCTTCATCCTCTCTGTTTTCATGGGCTGGCCAAGTAGCATATCCTTAGACCCTTCATGAGCTGTAGTGGTACAGAGTTTTTGTTTATTTTTTTTTATTGGATTAATTATGAAGTGTCGGAATCAAGGGCTGTGATAATGTAATATTGCTGGTCTGACCCACCACTTCTTGTCCAGCCATCCCCTTTGTAATCTTATTTTTTTTAACGACTAGGAGTAAATCCGGAGTGCAGAAGCCCCGAACAATTAAACTGCCCATCAATGGGAGGGGAGGGGGTGGGCTAAGAAATCTGCTTAGCCGGGAAGCGAGGGCTGCCGCAGACCCCAATTGTTTATATTCCATTAGTGGCTGTTTGAGCTGGCCGTCAGTCAACACAGCTCGTTCCCCTCCTCACGCTTCACTACACGCCGCTCCTATCTCTACCAACTCCTATCCCAAAGCTCGCTTTGAGCCTGCTAGTATTAAATTCTTTAGGATAATGAGAATAGATTACATTAAATATGATTAATTTTCATAAATATTCAGTAAAGTCAACTTCCGAATCAACCAGAAGACCGTGTACCTTAAAATACAATAATTCCAACCTTGAATCGGTTAATCGTTTCACATACCTAGGCACTGAAATTAATTCTGCGGATAGGGTCAGTGATAAGATCAGGAAAAGAATGATGAATGGCAATAAAGCGTACTTTGTTCTCGTAAACTTTATGAAATCGTCTTTGCTCTCTAGACGCACAAATCTGCACAAATCGTTAATTAGATCCATAGTTTGTTACGGTGCTGAAACATGGACACATAAAAAAGTTGACCAACAAAGTTCTTCAAGTCTTAGAGATGAAGATAATGAGGCAAATATAAGGTCCAATACGTAAACAAGGCGCTTGGCGTATCAGAAGCATCTATGAACTGGACGAGTTAATCAAACATGCGGAGGACGCCCTAGGAAACCCTGGCAAAAGGATATTGAGAAGGATATGAGGATACTTAGAGATACGAACTAGAGGAATATGTCTCTAGATAGGAGGGAATGTAGCAGAATTGTACGCAAACATACCGTGGTTAGTCAAGCATACGTTAGAACAGGTATATCAGGTGCGCTATCAAAGGTGTCGAATCTACACATATAATGAATGCTATGAATTTATTAAAAGTGAAAATTATTCTAACTGTTATTTATTATATATCAATCAAAGTTATTTTAGTCAGTCACCAGAATTACATAACATAGCTGGTCAATCAGTCCAAATGTATATATTTCAATTAAATTAAATTTTCAGTGATTAATGTTCAAGGATTCTTTCCTATGTCAAATTTGAAAATGTCTAATCTCATTTTCTAGTTATTTTGAAATATTTATATTTTGTTACCTAACACCTCTGCACATAAATCGTTCATCCACTGAACTATTTTATATATATAAATATATATTATATATATTTTTTATTAATATATAAAGATTATACCCCAGTTGGGATAACCCAAGTCTCCATTCTATTTATTAGGCCAATTTACCGAACTGTGCAAAAAATATACATTAAGTAAATGTATTGACAACGATCACAATAACATTTCAAAACTTGAAAAGAACTATTCATCAGTAGCACTTTATTAAAAATTCTACACTAAAAGGTCTCTAGGCCATCTTCGTTTCAGACGCCTCGGAGGATTATCAGGAATGGAGAGGGAACTTGAGAAACTAACGGATTTGAGTGGTTATGGAGCTTACTATGAAAGGACAGGTATCTGGTGTGGGCTAAATCAGCAACATACGGAACATTAAGATCTTTGTGGATAAGTTCATTGGTGACAAAGTAAGGAGCATTGAGGATTTTTCGAAGGATTTTGGATTGTAAGGATTGAATACAAGATGAATTGGATGGTTTAGTGGAGCCCCAAAGCTGAACTCCGTACGTCCGTAGGTCTAATCACAGTCATGTAAATGAGTCTTTTGTAATTAATTGGGAGCTTTGAACGTTTGTCTAGTAAATGGTGAAGTAGTCTGTAACGACGGTCAGCTTCTTGTCGTTTTAGTCTTTCGCTGAACTAGATTGTATTTTCTTAAAATGTGACCCCTTTTTATTTTTAGTCTATTTCGTTTATTCCCTGCCAGAAATTCCCATTTAAATAGAAGTTTTCACACATTTTGATGATACTAAAACCTTACAAAAATAAACCAATCCAATTCTTATTTCTCCCTGACTGAGAAAAACAATAGGCAATGGATATGTCTATCTATAATCTGCTGATTTCCGCAATGTATATTTTAGATTTCGAAAGGGTCTTGAATTAATTACTTGAGACAATAATTAAATTAAAATAACATTTAATGATTTTTCGAAATAAACAAAACTGAAAAAGAATGGGGATTTCAAACAAGAAACCAATGAATTCGCAATGATTCAACACATCTCCTCCATTATACTTAGACAGCAAACCGAAACCAGAAAACACTGTTAAATACTTTTAGTCCAGTCAAATGGTTTTAAAATAAGGCTTGAAGTGGAAAATTTATAGGTAATTTTTTTTTATGGTTTACTTTTTATTTTTTGGGGTGCTGAACACGAATATGAAGTTTTCCAAAAAATTTCTATCTGCAAATATGAGAAAAAATAGAAAAAAGTAAAAAAGTTTAAATTGTTTTCATTATTTTGTTTATAACTTGCAAGATGATCATTTTAAGCAAAATACTCTCCTATATTAAAATAAAGTGGAGAAAATGGCCTACAATTTATGTCCTTATGATTTTTTTGTCAGACGTAAAGTATCCAAAAAGGAATTCGGCCAACTGGGGGCCAGTCCCACTTCTCCGCAAAAATATGTTTGTCATACTTTTTTGTCAATAACTCCGAAACTATTAGTGCGATTAAAAATTACTTTTTTTCATCTTAAAGATGATGAAATGTACTATTGGACTCTATATATGAAGCTTTAATCGAGTCTCTTGAATAAACTTGCCAAAATGCTAAAAAGAATCCGTACTGTTGTAAAATCCAAGTTTTTTGCACATTTGTCACTATAACTCCGAAACTATTAGGAAAAAAAAACTTAAGGACATAAACTGTAGGTAATTTTCTCCTCTTAATTTATAATATAAGAGTATTTTGCTTTAAATGATTACTTTGCAAGTTACAAGTAAAATAATGAAAAAAATTAAAGCTTTTTTACTTTTTTTCTAATTTTTCTCATATTTGCCGATGGAAATTTTGTTGGAAAACTTCAGATTTGTGTTCAGCACTCCCAAAAATATAAAGTAAGACATAAAAAACAATTACCCATAAACTTTCTAGTTCAAAATACCTTTTTACTGGACTTTTTGTACTAATATTCAATAAAAGGATGGTATGAAACAGACGCGATTTAGTTTAAGTAAGAGTTAACGACTCTAGTTTCCCCTCCTGCAAAGAAGATCCTCCCTTAAACCTAGACACCACCTGAATACATAGACTTACTGAAACCTATTTGGACTTACACATCATAGCTTTATGGATCACCCCCCCCCCAAAAAAAAACCAAAAAAAAAACCCAAAACAAACGCTCAAATACTAACTACAAACATTTCAACAACAATCTCTGCTACTAACAACACGATCTCCTGTAATGATACCTGTAAATGATAATCTGTAAATGATACCCACTGAAAAATACCACATTAAAACCAAATACAAAATATAGTTCACGGCAATCATTATGACCATCACTCATTTAAAACATGGCCAAAAGAAAATACTCAAAACAACACGTACCGAAGGTTAAAAATAAGTTGGATGTGGAATCTCCATAAGTAACAAACAACCTAAAATAATATTCACAAAGGAGATAACAATAAATACTGGTCCCCCTCATGATATACATGTCTTATTTATTACGTATTCAGCACATTCGCCGATTTCCTTTATCTTGAAAACCGGTGTAAATAAAATATGTTAAGTTAAACAAAATTAATTTACACAAGTAATCATGTCCTTTTCCAATTTTTTCAACATTTATAATTAGAATGAAGACATTATAGACTTACAATGAAAAAAAACTAGTAAACACGCACATGGAATAAGTCGTCCCTTGTTGGAATTGGATGCGAATATTCATTGAAAAAAATGGATGCGTTGCCGTGAAACTTTTTTTTTATTTACCTATCACTGGAATCCCCATATTAAAAAAATAAATAAAATTAAAATTAAAACCCAGCATTGTATTTTTGTCCAAAGATGGCGACACAAAGGATTTGCTGTTTACACCTATAGCCGTCCTTCACATTCCACCTTCAAGTGATAACGCAGCTATGTAAATGAGTTTTGTCGCCTGCGTCGAAAAGCTACTGTGATACTGCCATAAATTCTTAACATAACCAGAAAATCTAACGTTGCATTGTTGAAAATATTTTTGTGAAATTATTTTCTTCGAAAATAAAAATGAAAAGAAATTAAAAAAAAAAAAATTGTATTCCGGGTCTTGAGAATAATAATAAAAAAAAAAAAAAAAAAAAAAAAAAAAAAAAAAAAAAAAAAAAAAAAAAAAAAAAAAAAAAAAATATATATATATATATATATATATATATATATATATATATGTGTGTGGAATATGTATTGTGGCCATGTCGTTTATAAGTGTATTAGGATGTCCATTTTATTATTCGTGGATTAAAGAAACGATAAAATTAATTTTTATTGTTGCTTTTGAGTCTGTATTTCATAAATGTTATTACCACGAACGTATGGTTTATTTAATCACTAAAAGAATTGTAGCAATTAAATGACGAATTTCATTATTTTAAGTATTAAAACAAGATCCATGGAATTCAAAATTTACCAATTCCAAAAATTGCTTTTCAATGACTTTTTTTTGTTAGATGGATGAAATAGACGCTTTGAAAATAAACGTTGTTTCATCAAAAAACAAAATTATATGTTGCACCAGAAAAGAGGTAAAATAATTTATAATATTGATTAACGATTAAAACAAAATTAAAACACTTCCTCTTTAGACACGACTATTTCAAATCTTGTTAGTACTAAATATCATCAAAATTCAAGAATATATTTTGAGAACTCTGACGTTTCAGTTGTATTAAAAAGAGAAGGAGTTCCTTCGTGTCTAATTCTACAAGAATTCATTTTAATATTTATATTTAATTTGAATTGAAAATATATATATATATATATATATATATATATATATATATATATATATATATATATATATATATATATATATATATTATATATATATATATATATATATATACATATATATATATATATATATATATATATATATATATATATATATATATATATACAGATATATATATACACAGGGTGTCCCAGACATAGTGTAAAAAGAAAAAATGGGTAATACTGCAAACTAAACGGGGTAGAATGGCGCAAAAACGAGTGTCCTATCTCAATTTTTTGAGGAGATAGAATTTTTTTTGTTTTTATTTTTAAAATCTTACTTATTTCTGAAAAATTACAGTTTTCTCTACTTTGTTTCAGCGTAGAAACTAAAACGATGATATTTTCTTAATCAGCATTAAATTTTCTAAAAGATGAAATAGGTCTAGTTAATTAAATTCACTTTTAAGGGGCCTTTTAACGCGCAAAACACAAAACATTTATTAAAACTTAAATTTTTAATTTTTTTTGAAAATTCCTCACTCCTCACTGGAGAACCCTAGAAGCCGTCAAATTTCTCAAAAAACTGCAGAATTTAGTTAGCTTTTTATTGGTGTAACTCATGATACAATTGCACTTCACCTTTTGAGTCTAACAGACGTTTTTCTGATGAAAAACACGCTAGAGAATAAATACTTGATTGCTCCACATACCTACTAGATTGAATAAATGTATTAGTTTTTTATCACTTGTCCATATGCATGATGGATAAAGAGTTGTGAAGGTGGCAAGCCCTCCCTCCCCCCCCCCAAAAAAAAAAACTTATTTATAGGGAGTTAAGGGGGGTTAACCAAATTCTTGCTGATTACCTAATGTTTCATAAACGTACTTTTTTTTTAAATATAAAAAATAATAATTTAGGATTATTTGAAGATATTAAATACATAAACAGAAAAATAACATTTCAAAATGTGCCCTGCTATTACTCATTAGCCCAGACTGTGTTATCAATCCCCGGATTTATTTAGTAAAGCTTTGTAAACAATTATAGTCCCACTCTGTGCAACGGTCATAAGAAGTTATCCTCTTATTTTATGACTGCATCGATTGTCATTTACTCTTCAGCCATGGACTTCACCACAAGTGAGTACGCAGATAAGGTTTTCGTCTACGGGTTCTGCAATGGCAATGCGCTAGCAGCTCAGAGGGAGTATGAGAACCGATACCCAAATCGTCGGGTTCCAAGCCCTGCCGTTTTCAGCAGGACATTCCGGCGGCTTTCAGAAACCGGATCAGTCATAAAACCACGACGTGAGGTTGGGCCTCAATTAAGGGATGTAGACATAGAAGAACATATCATCAGTGAAGTAGAGGAATCCCCCACTACCAGTGTCCGCCAAGTTGCCTCTCATACGGGAGTTAGTAAAAGTTTAGTTTGGCGCGTTTTAAAAAAAAGAGAAGTTACACCCCTTTCATTTTTCCAAAGTACAGGACCTACTGGAGACCGATTACCCACAGAGAGTTTAATTTTGTCGATGGCTCCTTAACTCCGATATAGAGCAATATCATTTTTTAAAAAAAATTCTTTGGACTGATGAGTCTACTTTTGTGAGGCAAGGAATTTATAACACACACAATTCCCATTACTGGGCTACTCAGAACCCTCACGTCTGCCAATCGAGCTCATTCCAGCATCGGTTTTCCTGCAACGTATGGGTCGGTGTTGTTGGTGACATAATGCTGGGGCCTTATTTTTTTGAAGGGAATTTAAATGATGAAGCCTACCTAAATTTCCTGCAAACTGATCTGTAGGTCCTTCTGGAAGAAGTGGATCCAGAAGTCAGAAGAGAAATTGTCTTCCAGCATGACGGAGCTCCACCGCACTACACCACCGCAGTGAAGAATTGGCTTAATGACACATATCGCACTTGGATAGGTCGCGGAGGCGTGGTATCCTGGCCGCCTAGGTCCCCGGATCTCACCCCCCTTGATTTTTTCGTTTGGGGTGCCTTGAAGGAAGAGGTGTACAAAACGCTAATTACATGTGTGGCGGAACTACGAGCAAAGATACTTGAGGCTGCTGAAGTAGTAAAAGCCAAGTTGTCATTAAATGTCAGTGTTGGGGCAATGAGGAAGCGCGCTAGAGCCTGCATCCGAAGTAATGGAGGACATTTTGAACACGCGCTGCAATAATCCATTTTAATATGTTTCACCAATAATAATAATCCTCGCTATTTTTTTTTTATCTTCAACATTTATTATGTAAAATTTTTCAAATTTTAGTTGATGAGAAGAAAAAAATTTAATTTATTTTAAAGAAAGTATTTTTTAAATTTAAACTAAGGAGTTTTTTATTTTTTATTTTAGATTATTATCACCCTTTTTACATTATTTAGAATTCATACATTGTTCTTTCTAGTCTTAAAAAAAAATGAAGAAAAAAACATTCTAACTCATGGGAAGTTCAGAAAGAGAAAAGTTCTATTAATTTAGGCTAGTGAGTTTACATCTGACCACGCAAGAAGGACAATTTTCTTTATCCTCATTTTTACATCTAATAATATTTAATTGAAAAAATAAATATGTAAAACAAATAAAACAAAATAAAAGGTTATTTTTAGTTTTTTTAATGAATAAATTTATGTATTTTTAATTAATTGCTTGAAAGATCTGATTTTATGAAAATAAACATAACAAGTATGTGGCACAAACTATATATGTTTCATAATGTAGTAACTAAAGTCAACGACAAATAACTAGGAAATATCAATAAGTATTTTTTTTATGCAATTAAATAATGACGTAAGATTAATAAATATTAGAATAAGAATAATGAACTCAAAATCACAATATAAGCGAAAAAAAATATTCTGTCGTGATTTTTTGTTTGTAAATTATTTAATCATTTATTCATTTATATTATACGAATTTTATTTATTACAAGTATGCAAAATATTATTTTTTTCTACATTGTTGAAGTTTTTACATTTTTTTTTTCAAGTGATAAAAACACATCCCATTAAGCTGTTGGATTAAATATTTTTTTTCTGACAGCTACACATATTAGATATGTTTTTTTCCTTTTTGACTAGTCTTTTTAAAAAGTTTTGTCATTTAGATTTTTTCAGATTGTTTTTTCTTTACTTTTTTCTTAAATCTTATTCAGACTTACTTAGCTAAGTGTCTTGTGAATTTCATAATGAATTGAAGGTTTTTCCACTTAAAATTCTGTACTAAACTGAGATTTAAAAAATATATAAAATTAATAAATAAACAAATAAAAATTAAGGAGGTAAAATAATAAAAATAGAGATAAAATGGAGGTACAATGAAAGATCGAGAAAAACTCGGAGCTCGGTAGATTTACATGAGTGTCTGATGGACTGATACCGAGGATAGTATATGGGTGGATATTAGAAGGAATGTGGCAAAGGAAAACATGGATGAAGGAAATATCTTCTATTTCCTTTCTATGTACTCTCCATAATGGGGCTTGACCTAAGAGAGGAATGGACCTTAGACAGAAGAGTATGGAGGGAGGCCATTCAAAACATAGGTTAAGGAAAGCCACTACGTTATGAAAAATCCTAATAAAATAAATAAATAAAAATGCTGAAAAATTATGTAAAATATATTTTTTGATATATACTGAAAATATATTTAAAGGAATTGGGTTCTTCCCTTTTATTCACCTCATCTTTCCTCTACAGGACTTTCAGAGCTTATATAACTTAATCCACCGAAAATTATTTACAAATAATTATAATAATTCAGATATTAAATAAAAAAGGCTTTTTTTATTTCGTTTCATCATGTGACGTAAACCTTTTCAAATCTAGAATTGAAATATTAGTTAGTCGTTGGTATTAATTTTTAATTAAATTTATTTGATTTGTTGTACTTTTTTTTTTATTTACGCTGTTTCCAAAAAAATATGTAACTTACAGCGATCATAGGAAATAGTTCAATGTTTAAAGAAAAATAATTTTAAAAATGGATTTATTTTATTAATATAACTGTCTGTATTGAAATGGACTGGATCTTAAATCTTTAAGAAGGGAAAATAATTCGGTATGTTTTACTATAGTTTAAATATATTTTAGACAAACGATCAAAGCTCCCTATTAATTATAAAAGACTCATTTACATGACTGTGATTAGACCTATTTAGACGTACGGAGTTGAGCTTTAGGGATCCACTAAAACATCCAATTCATCTCGTATCCAATCCTTGCAATCCAAAATCCTTCGAAAAATCCTTAATGCTCCTTACTATGTGACCAATAAACTTATCCATAAAGACCTTAATGTTCCTTATGTTACTGATTTAGCCCAGACCAGATACCTATCCTTCCATAGTAAGCTCCATAACCACTCCAATCCACTAGTCTCTCAACTTGCTTCCCACTCCATTCCCGATAATCCTCCGAGGCGTCTGAAAAGAAGATGGCCTAGAGACCTTTTAGTGTAGATTTTATTGAAGTGCTATTAGTGAATAGCTCTTCACAAGTTATTTACATGCCATTGTATTCACTATCAACACATTTACTTAATGTATATGTTTTTGTACAGTTGTAAATATCAATAAATGAAAAGAAAAAAAATTTTTTATTTTGTTTTTCTTCTTTGCTCTTAAGAAATTGTATTGATATCGCATTCTTGAAACATACTATTGCTTCTCATTTAATAATATCGTATCCCATTATATACTTAGCTATTATGTTTGCTTTTTCTTGTTGCGCTTGGCAAATGTCGCGAAATTACTAAGAAAATCGAAGACGCTCCCACAGAGAGAGCTCTGGCTGATTTAGAACTGCGAACTCCCCCTACGACGTTTATTGGGATACGAGTCTTGTTACTTGAGGGGGCTTTGTAAAATAAATTTGTCGTAGTAAATAGAGGAAAGGGGATTACGGCGTCTAATAAAGTTTCTTCAACCCGACACAGCACTTTGTCCTAACCCCCTCCTTCCATCCCACAACCACAATCTGTTCGGCACGAGCGGGTAACTTGATGGAACCTAGTGGTGGCAACAATCGAAAGCCTAAATAGGTTGTCTATACTTTGCCATATAATATTGATATAGATTGAACATAAAGGAAATATATATTTAGTTGAAATTTTGTAATTTTTCTAGCAGTCTAACCTAATAAGTTTGGCCCGAAAGAAAGGAATATGCTGTATTTTTTTACTATTGACAAACACGGGTATGCCTATAATAATTGTCTAGGAACGGCCAAACTGAATGGGAAACTTCAAGATCGGAAGATCGAAATTTACCTAGGACTATTACTAATGGGAATTGTTTTCCTAGCGACCGAATAATCTGGTTCTTTTTATTTATTATTAATATCTTCTGCTCTAAGGGCTTTAAAAAGGTTTCTTTTTTTTCGTTTTTTTATGGGTTTTTTTATTACCCTTTTGTTTAATTATTTTTTTCAAAGTTTAGCGGACATTCGCTATGATATAAATCATAATCCTAATATATATATATATATATATATATATATATATATATATATATATATATATATATATATAGATCTGGTGGTGAACGTACACGTATGTAATTTAATATATTCTTTTTTTTACATCCAACAAAAAGTATTTCGATAAAATATATATATATATATATATATATATATATATATATATATATATATATATATGTATATAGTTAAGACAGTAACCTTTGTAAAAGGGGTCATCACCTCTTATCCTACGCCCTTCGATTCCTTATTCACTATTTGCTTTCACATCGATAACAACCCCTATAAGTTAAGACAGTAAACTTTATAAAAGGTCATCACCTCTTATCCCACGCCCTTCGATTCCTTATTCACTATTTGCTTTCACATCGATAACAACCCCTATAAGTTAAGACAGTAATCTTTATAAAAGGTCATCACCTCTTATCCTACGCCCTTCGATTCCTTATTCACTATTTGCTTTCATACCGATAACAACCCCTATATATGACCTCGTCTTTTAGGACGAAAGGGAGAAGTAAGTTAGGATTGTCGCGGTCAGTACGACCCGTCTTATAGCTATCAGTCAGTCATTGTTAGACACAAGTGTTGTATTTATTGTATTTGAAATAAACCTTTTTTTTTTTTTTTTTATTTTTTTTAAAGTCTAAGTTGGAGTAAGCTTATTTAACTGGCGCCCGAACAGGGACTTGAGAGCTTATTTTTGAAGAATAAGTAACTTTGCGGAGCTTAGGCTGAGTGTAATACCAGTACCGTAGCAGCATAACCACGTCTCCACGTCTAGAGGAAGATTTGCCACTGAGTCTTGAACAAGATCAAGCATTCTCCACGACTACGAGGATCTTCTTTCCAGTAAGCAGAAATTTCAATTTCTACAATCTCAACCCAACATCTCTTTTGTTAAGAAGCCAACATCAACTGAAGACATCTTAGGGTAATTATTTTTATATAAATTGTAACATTTGTATGTCATTACTAGACAGACTTAACGCTTTAAGACTAACCGACCAGACAAACGAAAACACAATGGCGTTAGAAATTAAAGAAAGTGAATTTAAAATGATTCCAGATTATGATGGAAATCCAATAGGTCTAGTGAATTTTATTCGTAATACTAAGTTTTTAACAGAATTATACTGTAAAGAAAATAATCCACATAGACATATTAATCATACAAAGATTATTTTAAATTTATTATGTAAATTAAAAGGGAAAGTAGCCGCAGCTGTACATGATAAAGAATTTAATAGCGTAGAAGGAATTTTAATTTTTCTAAAAAATAAATATCAAGATTCTCGAACTCGAGAACAATTATTTGCGGAATTATTAAATGTCAGGCCACATAGTAACGAAAATCCTCATAATTATTTAGAAAGATTAATAGAACGACGTTGTGACTTATATACTCGAGTTTACACCGACGATACGATCTTAGATAAACAAGCAGAAATGAAAAGATATGATAGACAAATATCCCATCACGCGGTGCATAATCTCCACCCTTCTTTAACAGATTTCATTTATCATATAACATGGAACACATTAGAAGATATTGAAGATATCCTTAAAAACAGTGCCGCACACATTGTTCAAAGGTTATACGGTAAACATCAGTATAATCCACAACAAAAAAATTTTCAAAATCCAAATTATAAAGGGAAACATTTTGATCCCAACTTTCAAAAGAAAAAAGACTGGGAACATCAGAAACCCCACTATGAAAAACCAAGGTACGAACAAAAACCGTATCAACAACCGTATCAATTGTATTATAATCAAAACCCAAACTATAAGCAGTATCAAAAACCAATATACAACAAACCATGGGACCCGCAATCTCAACATCAATTTTTTAACAAACCTCCATCGGGAAACTGGAGAAACCAACAAAATCCAAATCGAGAACAAGTTTCATTACCGCCAACTGAAAAAGATTCCAATACAGTATCTATGAGGACTGTGTCCAATAGAGTTCATTATACAGAAAATGAAAAAGACGAGCAGGTTCGAATCCTAACGGAAAGACTGAACGCTATAGAAGCTCGACAGGATAATTTTTTAGGCTCAGGTCCATGCAACAACGACCCGCCGGACCAATAGAAGTTCACGAATTGAATAATACGAACAATGATCTACCGGAATTGAAAGATGACAAAGGAAACAAATGGCTGATCGATACCGGAGCAACGCAAAATTATATTAATCCGAAAGCATTACCAAAAGACGCCAAAATAATAAATGAACGCTTTGCGATAAAAACACCTACAGGTCGCGCAGAAGGTACAAAAAGTGCACTAATAAATCTGCTTCCACTGATAGGAATAAATCAAGAAGCAAAATTTCTTATTTTTCCCTTTAGTGATCGATTCGACATACTACTGGGCTATGATACAATGAAAGATTTACAAATAAGTATCGATTTAAACAAAAAAGAATTAAAAGTCAAGGAAAAAACGATATAAATTAGAAAACGAAATATTTTATATCGAGGATAAAAACGAAATAAAAAAGCTAATAAGACTTGACCACATCGACGAAAGTTTAAAAGAAAAATTAATTAATATAATAAGTGAAAACGGAGATATGATAAAAAAAGAAAATGAACAATTAAAAATAACGGGTTCATTAAAACATAAAATTATTACTACCAATGAAAATCCTATTTACACTAGGAATTACAGATACCCGGAACAATTCAAACAACAAATTCACGAGGAAGTGGAAAAATTGTTAAAAAATAATATTATTAGACCGAGTAAGTCGCCATATAACTCTGTACTGTGGATAGTTCCAAAGAAAATGGACGCGTCAGGAATAAAGAAAGTAAGAATGGTGATAGATTACCGAAAGCTAAACCAATCTACGATAAAAGATAAATTTCCTCTCCCTAATATAGAAGACCTCTTGAACAGATTAAAAGGAGCAAAAATATTTTCGACAATAGATCTAACCTCAGGTTTTCATCAGATTGAAGTGGATCCGGAAAGCATAGAAAAAACAGCCTTTTCTACGGAAAATGGTCACTATGAATTCACAAGGATGCCATTTGGACTTTGTAACGCACCACCTACGTTTCAAAGAGCCATGACCATGATGATAGAAAATATACCGAACGCTATGATTTATGTAGATGATATTATAGTTTACTCAAAAACAGAGGAGGAACATTTAAGAAATTTAAAACACATTTTCGAAGCCTTGAAAAAACATAATTTATCAATTCAGTTAGACAAAACTGATTTTTTTAAACGGCAATTAAAATTTTTAGGCTACATTGTAACACCGGAAGGCTTAAGAACCGACCCCAACAAAATAGAAGCGATCCTAAATTTTCCTATACCACATGATGAAAAAACGGCACGTCAATTTCTGGGTATGACAGGCTGTTATAGAAAATTTGTCAAAGGATATGCAAAAATAACTAAACCATTATGCCAATCTTTACCAACAAAAATTTATAAAACGACAGAAATAAAGAACGCATGTAAAACCTTAATCGATCTAATGACAAATGCACCAATTATAAATTATCCGGATTGGAACAAACAATTTATTCTTACTACGGATGAAAGTAATCAAGGATCAGTATTATCACAAAAGGACGAGAATGATGTAGAACACCCTATAGCATTTGCCTCGAGAGTTCTGCAAAAAGCTGAACTTAACTATAGCACAATCGAAAAGGAATTGTTAGCTGTAATATGGGCAACACAACATTTCAAACCCTATTTATATGGTACCAAATTCTTATTACAGACAGACCATAAACCACTGACATGGATATTCACGATGAAAAATGGAAACACGAGAATAATGAAGTGGATATGGAAACTGCAAGAATTTGAGTTCGATATAAAACACGTACAGGGAAAGACAAATCATGTAGCAGACGCGCTTTCAAGAAATAGTAAATTAACAGAATTAAACCTTTCCGAAGAAATGGATCTAGACGAAGTCTTACAACAACCTATCAGGCATTCACTAGAATACGAATCACTAATGCAAGAATTAGAGATGCCACTGACACGAGAAAACTCAGAAGATCTTGAAACGATTCACTCACAAGAATCTAGCGCAGCGCAAGTATGGTTATGCGAACCAGACAAATGCATAAACATAGAAAAATATCAATTAGTAATAAAGAGAGGTAACGAAAAATACGAATATACTAAACCATTTAAAATTTTTTAAAGGACATTATCTTTATTCTATACTAAAAGATTTAACCAATAATGTTAATCATCAATTAGAACTATTACAATATAAACATAGGACAAAAAGAGGATTAATTAACGGTTTAGGAAGTATAATTAGTTGGCTAACTGGCAATATGGATGCCAATGATAAAGCACACTACGATAAAATAATAGGAACGATAGAAGAAAATAATTATAAAATTGAACATAATATAGAAACCTCAGTTAATATTGACAAACAATTAATATCTGATTATAAAAATAAAATTAAAACACTAAATAAAAATTTCGAGCTTATCACCAATAATACGATGACATTAAAAACAAATGAAGACGCTTATAATTTATACATACATATTTCTCAATTACTAAACCAAGTAAAAGAAATAACTCTATCACTAGAATTTTGCAAATTAGGTATAATTCATTCCAGTATTATGACTAACGTTTTGAAAAATCTTCCTAACACAGTTCATTTAGTATCTAACAATACAGAAATTTTATGGGCAAATAGTAAAATATTTTGTTCAACACAAAAAGAAGGTAATTCATACTTTTATAAGACTACCAACTCACGAGAACAAATACCAAGGATACGTAGTTCATACAGTACCTAAATATATTAATGGCACATTTTACGAAATCGAGCTTGACAACGATTTATCCATTCAAAACCAAAACAACATTTTTACAGCAGACTGTATATACGAGGAGGAATATTATTGTAAAAATCTTATTAATCTTGTTAATAACAGTTGTATTTATTCAATAATTCAAAATGGCAATGTAAAAACTTGTAAACTTAAGCATAGATTAGATAAAAATATAAGATACCTGGATATTACAAAACAATATTTAACTTATAATATAAGTAAGATAACCAATTGTAATAATATTAGCCAATTTTTACCTAAAGTAAGTCTGATAAATATAGGCATAAATGATTGTTACCCCACATTAACACAAATTTATTATCACAATTATCACAACATATTACAACCATTTTATGATGTATCAATTTCAGAAACATTAAACTTAAATACCACAAATGTAACTATACCAACACTCAACATTCTTAGATTTAGCGAAAATATCGCAGTGTATTATTATTATTTAATTATTATCGCTATTATACTGTTAATCATTATTATAACCGTATATGTATACTATTATAGATATAAGAAAACACAAAAAGTATTGACACCCAGTGCTCCATTCACTGAGGACTCTTGTAAAATTATCCTATCTAAATTGTATGAATCAACATTTTAGCAAAAATTGTTATCAGGAGCTAACAATCTTAAAGAAGGGAAGAGTTAAGACAGTAACCTTTGTAAAAGGGGTCATCACCTCTTATCCTACGCCCTTCGATTCCTTATTCACTATTTGCTTTCACATCGATAACAACCCCTATAAGTTAAGATAGTAAACTTTATAAAAGGTCATCACCTCTTATCCCACGCCCTTCGATTCCTTATTCACTATTTGCTTTCACATCGATAACAACCCCTATAAGTTAAGACAGTAATCTTTATAAAAGGTCATCACCTCTTATCCTACGCCCTTCGATTACTTATTCACTATTTGCTTTCACACCGATAACAACCCCTATATATGACCTCGTCTTTTAGGACGAAAGGGAGAAGTAAGTTAGGATTGTCGCGGTCAGTACGACCCGTCTTATAGCTATCAGTCAGTCATTGTTAGACACAAGTGTTGTATTTATTGTATTTGAAATAAACCTTTTTTTTTTTTTTTTTTTTTTAAAGTCTAAGTTGGAGTAAGCTTATTTAACTATATATATATATATATATATATATATATATATATATATATATATATATATATATATATATATATATATATATATATAAGATTATTAAAATTTGTCAATAAATGGCTTTCAAAAAAGTTTTTTTTTCAATACATTTAAAAAATATTATAATCTGTCATTTTGGAATCTGGTTGTTGAATCTATCTATCTGGACTTCATTCCCATTATATACAACAGATAAAAAATAATAATTACCGCATTTAAGTATATATTTATATTTATATTACGGACTGTCAGGCACTGCCATTTGGACCGTCGGATCACCGCCCTGTGATCTACAAATTTGAAGGGTCACCAGTCACGCCACCGGCAACGAGGTATCTTCTGCATAAAGCGAATTGGAAGGGCTACAAAACAAGCCTAGATGAAACGCTCCCTCAAGTGAAATCTTATTTGACACCAGGCGAGATTGATGCAGCGGTAGATATCATCACTACTTCCATACTGGAAGCTGCGGACCAAAATATACCAAAATTTTCCCCACTGCCAAATTCTCAGAGGCCCCCACCGCCGCATATTTTGGCATTGATAGCTCAAAGAAACAATATACGAAATATATTTAACCGCACGAAGGACTACACCCTTAAGCCCATCATCAACGCCATGACCCGCCAAATTGCAAGCCTCATGAGCGACTGGAAGACAGCCTTATGGCATGAACAGTTACGGCGGACGCACAATGACCATCGTCAGTTCTGGAGGTTAATCCGGACATTCATAAGCAAGAGGAAAGCGGTGCATCTACCTGCAGAAACGAGCTGCTGACACCTCAAGAACAAGCCGAATTATTGGCCATGGCCTAAACCACTAAGGACGCTGAGAGGACGGCTAACGCACCACTTCCAAGAAATCACCTGGAATGGACAGCATGCCATCAGTGCTTCTGAAGATGTTACCCAGAAAAGGGAAGGCGTACCTCCTAAATATCTATAATTCATGCTTTCGGATATCTTACTTTCCTAATGCCTGGAAAAGAGCTGTTGTTGTTCCGTTACTGAAGCCACCTGGCTTTTTTTTTTTTTTTACCTAAAAGGGGTGACTCTGCGGACCACTATCGTCCAATCAGCCTTCTTTCACATATAAGTAAGGTCTTCGAGCGACTTGTTCACTATCACCTCGTGAACCACTGCTTCAGTGAAGGCGTCATCCCTCCCGAACAAACTGGATTCCAACGAGGTGTTCGCCTGTGATCATTATCTGGTGAACTTCATACGCACACCATTAACCAGATGCACATGAATAAAGCTACGGCGTTTATATCCCTCGATTGCTCCCAAGCATTCGACTGTGTTTCTCATCCGCAGTTGCTACGCCGTCTAGAAGAGTTCAGGTTTCCCGTAGCCTTATGTCGACTTATCGACAACTACCTCAGCGGTAGATCGTTTATAGTGAGGGTAGGGGAAAGCCTATCTTCACCTGTTCCCACCACATGTGGAGTGCCACAAGGTTCGGTCCTCGGACCGATACTATTCAATGTTTTCACTGCACCAGTAGTTGCCATTAAACATCCTGAAGCGGTGGTGGCTGCTTATGCTGACGACATAGGAGTTTATGCATCTAGCATGAATGCGAAAAGGGCTCTTAGTATGGCTGAGAGGGCAACAGAGACCATAGCTCAAGTCGTGTGGAATCAAAGTGAACCCTAGAAAGACCGACGCCATCATAATGTCTTATCAAAAAGGGAAGAGGAATCGATTGCCTACCCACTTTACTGTGGACAATGAGTAACCCTACAGAACAGGCGTATATTTTAAAAAATTGGGCATATACCATGTAAAAGACAAATATGCATTTTATAATATTAATTATTCACTCATTTATCTTGTTTTATATATATATTATCTAAAATTACCAACAAAAAAATACATTTATATATATATATATATATATATATATATATATATATATATATATATATATATATATATATATATTACCATATTTATATATATATATATATATATATATTATCTAAAATTACCAACAAAAAAAAAAAACATTTTTATATATATATATATATATATATATATATATATATATATATATATATATATATATATATTTAGTACAAAAAAAAATACCCTGTTAAAGATATCTAATCAATTCCTATTTATACCGTACTTAGCAATGATAGAACGCAGCGGTCAGGAATAGAAGCTAGTTGCATCAGCAAGCAAGTCAGAAATAGATACTGCTCTAAGAGCTCGGGGCAGAATGGCTCTTTTAACACGTTTCCTAGGTTTTTTCTAGGTCTATTATTATCTACAGGAGGAGAGAACTAAATGGGACTAAATGTCTATAAAACTAACCGGACGCTATAAAAGGAACATAAACTATATAAAAAAGATATAGAAATAAACTGATGCATCGCAAACTGCACAAAGATGTTTTTAATTTTTTTTTTTTTTTTTATTCAGTCTTTACATGGATTTGTGAAGCTAAGAATCATTTTACGTAATTTTTCACTCATCGATACAACTGCTAAAGATTTTGTACTTAAATCTTAAAATTTAAAAAAATAAAATACAATTAATTATAAATAAATTCGACAAACTGTTCACTGGTTTTTACGCTGTTTAATGGTCCTTTTCAATTTAAAAATTCTCATAGTTCCTTACTTTGCCAATGAACTAATCCACAAAGATCATACGTTGCTAATTTAGCCCAAAGCCTTTTCATACTAAACTCCTGAACCCCTCAAACCACTATTTTCTCAACCTGCCTCCAATCTATTCCTGACAGGTTTCAGAGGCGTCTGAAAAGAAGAAATGGAATCTTCTAATATAAAAATTTCATTGAATTTTTACCAATGGTAGATACTTTAATCATAGAAATGTTAAATTATTGCCAATACTGCTCACATTCACCTAAAATATTTTTTGGGCACTTGTAAATATAAATAAAAAAAAATAAAAAATATAACATTTAAAAAATAAACCCATTTTAAATCATTTTCTATTAATTTATTTATGTTTATTTTTATATTTCGTTATGTAGAATTTTACAATCACAAATGTTCAGAGCTGAATTCAAGAAAGAAAGTTAAGACTTAGCGTTTGCAATGATCACAATATTAAATGTGAAGAAATAGATACCTACTGATTCTTTTTTAAAGCAGTTACCACGAACAAAATCGTTACATTTGATTGATGACCACTAAGCATCAATCGAAATTCTTCGATTTTACCCCCAAAAAATAATAGCACTATTCCAAGAGAACAGTAAACTATACAAACAATACGTAATCAGGCAGATATGTAGATAAAAATAAAGTTTTTCCTCAACTTATTTCTATGAGGCTGCTCAAATTTTCTACATTCAAAAATTGAAGTGATATATTCCTTTAAAATGCTTTTTTTTTTTTTTTTTTTTTTTTTTTTTAATAACAATTTATTGAAATTTACAACTGTACAATATTTATACATCAAGTAAATGTGCTGTTACCTATTACAATAACGTGACAAAACTTGTAAAGAACTACTCATCAGTAGCACTTTAATAAAAATTCTACACTAGAAGGTCTCTGGGCCATCTTCTATTCAGAAGCCTCGGAGGATTATCAGGAATGGTGTGGGAAGCAAGTTGAGAAATTAGGAGATTTGAGTGGTTATGGAGCTTACTATGAAAGGATTGATATCTGGTTTGGACCAAATCTGCAACATATGGAACATAAAGATCTTTATGGATAAGTTTATTGGTGACAAAGAAAGGTGCATTGAGGATTTTTCGAAGGATTTTGGATTGTAAGGATTGGATACGAGATGAATTGGATGGTTTAGTGGAGCCCCAAAGCTCAACTCCGTACGTCCAGATAGGTCTAATCACAGTCATGTATATTAGTCTTTTGTAATTAATTGAGAGCTTTGAACGTTTGTCTAGTAAATGTTGAAGTAGTCTGTAACGACGGGCAGCTTCTTGTCGTTTTAGTCTTGTATGTGGATTCCAAGTTAGACGTTTGTCCAATTTACTTTAAAATGCTAAATTTATTTGTTTAAAAATATGATATTTTTTCATTTGTTTTTGTATGAAAAAGGAGTGGTTTTATATTCAAATATTAAAAATCAGTATGAGTATAAAATATAAATATACACACACATTTTTTTTTTTTTTTTTTTTTTTTTTGAATCAAATATTTACTCTAGATCCCTGTCCGGCTACTAAGTTACTTCAAAAAAGATTGTCGAAAAATAAAATAATGTGTAGCTTATAGGAAATTTAAGTTATTAAGTTATTTGATTCTGTTTAAAAAAAATAAATAAACAAGGAGTTTATGTAAAAATCTAAGTTTTTATATTTGGAAGTAAAATTTTGGGGATTTTATTCAGCATCACATAAAAACATAAAAATCTATATATATTTTTTCTTGTATTCACTGATTTATTTTACCCTTATGTCTTGACTAGTAGTAAATTAAGCCAGAGGTTTTTAAACGATTTTTAAACGGATCCACGAGGTATGCGGACATTGTCGCGTTTCCGAAGAACGGACGGACAGCGCTCATAGTGGATCCTACTGTAAGGTATGAAAATAATAACCTCGATCAATCAGGCGAAGTAGGAAGGGAGAAAATGGATTTTTATGAAAAATGTATCCCTTTCCTCAAAGAGAAATTCCGCGAGACATTCGGAAATAGAGATTTCTCCGTGAAAGGATTATGGTTTGGGTCTCGCGGAGTCATCCCGGAAAAAACAAGGAGCTTTTTGGAGGATCTTGGCGTGGAGGTGAGGGATATAGCGATAATGGCCGAAAATATAATATTGGACTCCCTGGGAATTATTCACCACCACATACATGGTGCATAGGATAGCCCATTGCAATTTACAGTTATTAAATATGTAGCAATTTATCCGATTCCTGATTCTATGTGCATTTATTTATATGAATGTGTGGTAGATATGTAAATATTAGGGGGGGGGGATAAAATAAAATGAAAGAATAAAGTGAAAGAGGAAAAGAAGGGGAAAAAAGAAAGAAAAAAAAAGAAAAAGGGGGGAAAAAGAAAAAAAAAATGTTATTAGTTTGTCTAGTATTAGGTAGTATTAAGTATTATATTATATAACTATAACTAAATTATAAATTACAGTGTTGTCTTTAATTGGATAGATGAGTATGCTGTGTTTATAGCAACCCAATGAAGTTGGGCAGCACTATGTTTATTGTTAATTGTCTCAATAAAGCATATATCTCTCTCTACAAAATATCTTAGGTAGACCATATATCCTCCAATGTTTAGGCCATTTCATGGAAATATTTCTGAACGCACCTGGATACAATTACATCTTCGTTTTTACTATGCAACTACAAATTTTTAACAAGATATATTTTTTAAATTTTGATTTTCTAAAATATCAAAAAATATCCTATTGCGTGTTTTGAAGTGTGAAATTTTTAGATTGTAACAGATTTTTTCCTCATTTTTTTACAATACATTATTAAACAATTCATTGTTATTGTTCAAGCGAACTAAAAGTGGATAATATATGTACTGGTCACATTCCAACCTCAGCAAATGCAGATTTATTATTTTTATTATCAAACAAAAACATGCTTTAACGGTAACTATTATAATTAGAATGAAGTCTACATTTATTAATAGATAAAAAAAATAAATAAAATGAAACTAGCTGCCATGTTAGACATCATTAGCATTAATTTGTAATTATTTAATTCATAATTTTTACCATTAACAAATTTAAACGTATATGAAATGCAGATTAAATTTATGAAATTTTTTTTCCATTGAAAGATCCCATATTTTCCACTTTGTCCTTAAACACAGAAAAAAAGCTAGCTATTGTCTTCAACGGTAATCACATTTGCATAACTGTCTCGTTTCGTATGTAAACCACTTGCGTCATTGTATACTTGTTCCGCTCTGTAAACATGTCTCTTATAAGCTGCTTCACAACCTCCGGCTCTTTTCGTTTTGCTCCTTTTTTCGAATAAACTGTACATTTGTTTTAAGTTTAATGGGCCCGTGATAGGTCTGTCAAACATGTGTCTGACTACAGGATTATACAGTTTAAATGGAACTCAACAATATTCGATTTAAAATAATAATGAATAAACTGGTTAGTAAATTACTAAAATTAATACCTAAATTCACATAGTTTAGTAAATATTCATATTTTTGCTTATTTAAAAATAAATAAAGGCTCAGGTAAAATAACTAATGCATCACGTAGAAAATAGTATAAAATTAAATATTTTCGAATCATTAGAAATAATAAAATAAATTATAATAAATTTACATTTTTGTTTTAATGACCATAGAAATATTTCTAATAGTCCTATTTTGAATTAATTTTTAGTAGGAACAGAGAAACCAACTAGTCATACGGATTATTCATGTACATAACTTGATCCCTCCCCCTCCACTTCATTCTATAACATTTCAGTTTACAATATCTTTTAGAAGACTCTCTATTTTGAATCCTTATATAACTATTTACATATTTCATTTCTTGTCTTACATGTTTAAATCTAATATCTATAAACTGTGTACCAAAGTGCAGATGTTTCGACTTTTTTGTATGAAATAATAAATAATTTCAATAGAAGCGGCAATTAATTCGACAATCCTAACTAAATATTTAATATAGCTCTACTGTTCCTTCCACAGACTATATCTCCTAAAAAAATTGTAAAGTCTTCTGCAGGCTATAACTTTTTAAAAAAATAAATATTATAAGCACACTCCCTCAAGGGCAATAAGGAATATTAATGACAGCTAAGATAGAGAAATATTTTTTTCACGTAAAATTGTAATTTTGTATGCTATCTCTTTACCACAACAACTCATTGTCCGGAAATTAATGCAGGATTTCATGTTTAAACCAAAACCTGATATTATTATTAAAGGGATTATTCATCAGGTTTTTGAGATATGAGCGAAAACCTGGGAATATTTTAAAAAATCGGGACCTTCCCCCGCTTCCTTTTTCCAGGCCCGAAAACGCCAGGTCTTTTAGTATGCCAATTTCCTAACTAACCTGGACCTGTTTCTGAATAAAAACCTTGGATTACAGAAAACGCACTCAACACCCCATTTTCGGCTTTCATTGACTGGATTGTATAGTCTACGAACGAACAAAACCATCTTTCATTGGAATGAAGATTCGTCACCCGGCAGAAAAGTTAGCAAAAGATTGTCTGACTTTTATGTCGTGGGCCAATGCAAGTGCCATAAATTATAACGCCATAAACAGATTTTTTTCTTAAGTATAATTTTCATCTAATTCTTTAAAATGCGATAATTTGTGATTTTTATGTTGTTTTTCATCACATCCAGTTGTGCATCGCTTTCGGTAATCCAGCACCCAATTCAAATCCCCTACATATTCTACCTATCTGTATTGTATGGAAAACTAAATGGCTCCTGAATCCCATATAATTCCCTTTAGTAAATATAGAAAATAAAAGTTTAAAGATTCAAATTCCATCTTGTCCATAACATTCTCTTCCTTCAAGAAAATATCAACCTAGCATTATTTTTTCTTTTAATTCAATCAGATTGAAAGAAACCCGTCTATTTAAATATTTTCTTATTTTTATCATCTAAATGGATATATTATGGTTTAATTACATCTTCATTACTCTAAAAGACTTGTGACCAAGTATGGGGTATACTTTCATTTAATTGCCTCTTTCCTTCCCTTCTTATACAAGGAAATAAACTTAAAATGACAGAAGTAACTCCCTGACTAAGTAATGAAATTATCTTCCTAAAATATTATTCCAGAGCACCCCAACCAAGCTCGTTTGTAACTTCTCCCTCAAGGAAGGAATAACTCCTGCCTCTTGGAGGAGGGTCTTATCCTGTCCATTAAATAAAATTCCAAACTCTTCCAGTAATGACTTCCTTCCAATATCAATCCTCTCCAAATTCCCTCCTCCCTTCTTGGGCCCTTGACGCACTAATTTTCAATTCTCTCAACTTTTCAGTCTTCATCTTCTACCCCACCCATTCTTGTTAAAATCACTTCGTACTGTTAGGATTCTTAAGGTGATTAACATTTTCATTAGTTTTATATGCAGCAAATCGCCAGTTTAGTTTATTTCATTAGTACCATATTAAACACAAGCGTTTGTACATTTTTTTCCTTATAATGTTTCATATAATAGTGTTTGAATTAGAGTCGATTCCAAATATAGAATTACCGATTACACTCATTCCCAAGAAAAGCATTGGTATAGAGAATCGATGTTCTAAAGTCGATACTTAGGAACCGATTGATATCCCTGAAGTTGGAAATATAGTCAAGTCAATGAGTGCTGAAATGTGAGGTGTAGAGTGCATGAAATATGTTCGACTTAAAGGCTTCGCTTGTAGAGAGGAGAAGGTCCCATTTTTGGGTTTTTCAATTATATCCCAAAAACGACTGACTCCAGAAAAATATATACAAATCAAAATTAAAGACAATTTAATTTCCAAGTCCCTTCACGCGACAGGTTTAGAATTATAGATTCTAACTTCTTCTGATTTATTCCGATGTTTTAGTCATTACGTTTAGAGGGGAAAGATTATACTCCTTCATTTACACACAAACTCTAAATCCATGTTCAAACTAATATCAACTCATTTTAAAATGAGAAATAAGAAAATAATTATGGGTAAAAATAGAAAATTATAAATTACAAATACAAAAACAAAATCCATGTTGAAAGTTACATTGTAAATTTCTGTTATATTTTCTCACATTAGAGAAGTAAAAATAAGAAATTATAAAATTTCCGACATACTTTTTGAAATATCTTTTTAAACCTATTTGTTTTATTGAATTTATATTACAATTGGTCTCACCTTAGGACAATGTAGAATAACCCGTCCTTTTTAGACTAGTTGTGTTGCCCTATTTGGAGTACACAACAAACAAGATAAATTCAGCAAATAACAACAATAATAATAAATATTAAAATTTCAAGTACTACGTGATGAATTAGTGATGCAGCACTAAGTATTTATGATGATGTGGTTTGGAGGTGGTGATGGCAGATAGAAGGAAGGCAGCTGGGAGGTGTGTTATGGTCCACCGAACTCGACTACCGTTCACGCTGCACTTGACCAACGCTCGACTAATTCCAGAAGATGCCTGCCTAACCACCCTATCTCTTCTCTCCACTATGCTAGAGAGAGAGAGAGAGAGAGATAGAGAGTGAGAAAGAGAGAGAGAGAGAGAGAGAGAGAGAGAGAGAGAGAGAGAGAGAGAGAGAGAGAGAGAGAGAGAGAGAGAGAGAGAGAGAGAGAGAGAGAGAGAGAGAGAGAGAGAGAGAGAGAGAGAGAGAGAGAGAGAGAGAGAGAGAGAGAGATTCAAATCGACATTATACAAATGTTTGTTTTTTTCGTTCTTTATCTGTTCACTTTTCTCCTTCCTCTCTTCTCCCGTCCATTTTCTCTCTTGTCTGGGGCTGTTTTGTCTTGGAAGCCTTTCTACTCTTTACTTTTGTTTCTATAGTTTCTTCTGTCCTTAATTTCCTCCTAATTTAAGCCAATTTCTTTGAAATCTTCATGTACCTTCTGAAGTACCTTCCGATATGGTTTGCCTATCATTCAAAATGTACAATCTTGGTGGTTCCTTTTGGATTCTTTGTACGTGCCCATAGAACATTACCTCATTTTCGTGATTTCATCTGTTATTTTTTCTACATGTTTGTATACTTCCTTCTTAATTTGGAAGTTTCTTCCATCGTCCTGTTTCCTAATATATTCCTCACAATCTTTTTTTTTTCCTTTTTCCTTATTTCTTCATTATCTTTTATTGTTCCTATAATTAGTGTTTCAGCTGCATATAAACATTCTGTCCGAATTACTTTCTTGTAATGACGATTTTTTGAGTAATGTAATGTTCGTTTACATAATATTAACCACCAAGAATTCTTGATGGACCCACTAAATGAATCCGCCTTCAAACTCTGCCTGGAATAGGTTGATAACCTTTTGGAAAATCCATTCTGCCTCAGAGTAAAGGAGGACATTGAGCTTTAACAAACAGCTAATCTTCTACGAATATGAATATAAATATGAATTCCGGAACTAAATTATGATAAAATAAATCATGAATCATGAATGATCGTGAATCTTTAAACTATCAAAAATCTGAACACAATGATAGGTGATTACCATTCCTAATTTGATTTTATATATTCTGGAAACAGATTCAGAATGAAGCTAAGTAGATTATAAAAAAGAAGAATATAAGCCGGCACTAAAACGATACAATAAATTGAATATATTATCCCCAGGGAGCTGTGCCAAACACAGAAAGGTGCTTAAAAACAGACCTGCCGGTTGGGCTGGTATTTTTCTGGATCCGGTCCAAAGGCAACTTATCTATAACTTATAGCCTATCGGAGGGCTCAACTCTTTATGGCTTTATTCCTCCTCTGACTTACGACATCGTCAGTGCATCCGGCAATATGGTCTGCTTATCCCCCAACAGAACCGAAATGAACAAGATTGGACAAGTAGATTATAAAAATTCCTGTGTCATGGATAAAACATGAAACCCTTCTAAACAGGTCAAAATTGTCTTAGTCGTTTGTAGCTAATAAATTACCAAAATCCAGTTTAATAGAAACTCGTCATAATAATTGAAATTTTACCTTTGATTTAATTTTCTTGTTGACGAGTAAACCAACCTGTTATTGATTTACTATATAGAGATCAAATCACACAAAGAGAAACAAGACTAACCAAGCCAGGCCCACCGGGAATGCGCGCGCAACGCTACAGAACAGAAAAGTAGAAATCTTTCTATTATACTTGCTACTAAACATTTGCTCCGTTTACTAATTAATTGACTGTGCAAAAACCGTCTTGACTTACACGCTTCAAAATCAACTAAATACTTGACAAAAAACCTGCTTACTAAACCGGTGTAAACTAGCCATAACGTAAAATAGCGAAGTGTACATTTTATTTTTTATGGTGCGTGCCAAACGGTTTTTTGCAACAACCAAATTCAGTTTGGAACCAATTAAGAGCTGCACGCAAGGCCGGTGGTCAAAGAGGTGCACCATAGTAGTGCAATAGTGCTGTGTAATGTGGTGAGGTGGTCCATTAGCGACAGGATGGTGTGCACTACGCTGCGGATCCCCTGCCAACGGCCATCCTCACAAACAGGACCGGATCAGTCCTCAATGGAGCACACGTCAACCACTCGTTACGGCCATTTTGTCGGTACACCAATTAGAATTTATAATCGGGCTGTTATATTTATCCAATTATCGTAAATAATTTTCTAGACTGGTTTATTTAAGATAAATACCCTTCATTTGTACGCTCATTGAAACGCAGCCGTTGCCTATGATTTCTAAACTATAGCGATTATAGAAGGACCGAAGAAAAACGAAGAAGAGTTGAATCGATTCATTGGAAGACTGTGAAGTGGCTACATGCAAAAGGTCTTAGAAGATAAATTAGGACATCTGCTGGATTGACCGAATTCGAAGCCGAAAATCAATTTTATAGAAAATATTATTCATATCTCAGAAAAGTGAATGACAATCAGTGACTTTGATGAAATTCTGAATTCACTGGCGTGAAAGGCAAGAGGGAGAGAAGAACCCAGGGACACGTTCTTCTAACGTAATGTTATTAATTTACTTTCATTTATTGCATAGACGTTTTTAAATCTATAGGTACTTCTACTATATATAGAATTTATCTATTCTCTGTATGTTTTTCTGCAGAATGCATTTTTCTAGAAATTACCATCGAATTATTATTTTCAAATGAGAAGCATGTGAAAAATATCAGTAACATAACTAATCTCGAATTATAAGTGATTTTTTTCAATGGTTTTCGAATTAAAACAAAAGCAGAAAAACTCTAAAAAGATTTTTTAAAAACATAAATTTTATAATTAAAAAGGGTTTAATTAAAGAAGGCTCTGAGAGAAACGTTTTTGAGGCGAAAATCACCCTTGAACAAGAGAAAAATGGCTCCACTTTGCCTCGTATTGGAGATGGCGGAATCGCTCATACAGGATTTTAAATCTGAGTTGTATAGCTATCATTTGGTCCAATTTAAAATATCTAAAAAACCGATCGCACTGCAGTGAAAAATGTGCTAAACTTGTTCGAAGTACCCCCCCCCCCCCCCCCCCCCCCCCCCCCCCCCCCCCCCCCCCCCCCCCCCCACCCCGGTTACGGTATCAAATATGAAGCAAAATATTTTCTATAATCTTTCCTAAGAATGATGTTTAATTCTTTTTTTTTTGTTCAGCTCTGTACTAGCTTGATTTGGAGTTCTTATTTTTACTTCTTCATTAAAATATTTCATATATTCTTGGGCATTTTTTACTTCTTATCCTTAGTTGCAACCATTTTACTATTCTCCTATTTAGCAACAAAGATTTATTTTTAATATAACATTTTTGCTTTAATATGTACAAATGATGACACAGCAATATTAACTAGACATGAAGACCCCACAATTGCATCATTAACTCTTCAACACCACTTAACAATACTACAAGACTGGTTCAAACAATGGAAAATAAAACTAAACTACACCAAATCACAGCACATAACCTTTACACTCAGACAAGACTCTTGTCCACCTGTCTTCATCGACAATCAACCCATACCACAAACAAACGAAATTCATTATTTAGGACTTACATTTGATAGAAGAATGACCTGGGGCCCAAACGTAAAACAAAAACGTCTCAGTCTAACCAAGAGATTAAAACTTCTGTATCCAATGCTTCATAAACGGTCGACATTAAAACTCCGACAACGACTGAATACATACACTTACTTACTTAAACCCATATGGACATACGCCACACAAATATATGGGACTGCAAAAAATACACACCTTCAAAAAATACAAATATTCCAATCAAAATTACTCAGACTAATCACGAAATCACCTTGGTACGTTTCAAACCACACACTTCACACTGATTTAGAAATACCCACAGTAAAGGAACATATACATGACCTTTATAGACGGTTTCATGACAGACTTCATGGACATAACAACATACTCATGAATGACATGGCCACGACTGAAATACCTGGAAATACTCTCAGAAGGCTTAAAAGAAGCTGGATGAGAGATTTGCTCAAATAAATCTCTTTAACCCATGCCAGGAGGAGGTACTATCGAGTGCTAGTCTCCCACACGCATACAAGGCCTGTAGTATTCAATTTTACATCACATTCACTGATTGTTACCCTAACAACAGGTGTGAATTAAAATCTGAAAGAGAAAAAAAAAAAAAAAAAAAAAAAAACTTTAATATAATAAATATAATCTGTACATCGCAATGGCGATATTTTTAATATTTGCGTGTTTTTAGAACTGAATAAGGTCCGAGATTTAATAAACTAAGTATCACTGAAATGGCAAATAATTCGCAATTATTATGTTTCTTCTATACCATCATTAGTACGTCGATTGTAAAAAGACTAGACAGTTTTTCATATGCTTTAGTAGCATATGTTTAAAAAACTGTCAAATCGTAACAGCATGAAGCATCTTTTAGCGTTGGATTATATGGCGGGAATATTTTAAAAATTTAGAAGTAGTCTGTGAATTTTATTATGAAGTGAATTTTGATGATTTATCCTGGATCTTTCATGGGTTGTCCCCCATAAAATGTTCGTTTTCTAAAGTTTTATTGCTTAGATCGGAATATAGCGGTATCTTTTCATTTCCACCAAATATTTTCGTTCAAGTCCTATTGATCCACTATTTACTAGCAGTGTTTTATTCCACAAGTAAGAAATTCAGATTAAGGTTCCATTTCAAACTTGAAAATAGAAACACGCGCTTTCAAAGTAATTCTATTGTATGAGTCTGTTTATCTTAATTTTAAAGGATTTATTTCCTTTTTTCTCTGAGGTCATGCAGATGTTCCAGATTCGGAATTTACTTATATTCCTTTTTTTTCTGGTCAATATATTGGAGTCAGCAATAACCTCCCGAAAAACATTCCTCTCATCCACCGTTATCTTCTAACATTTACAATACTCGTTTGCTCCTTAAACTAAATTCGGTTCCTTGCAGCTTCATCTCGAAGTCAGCGGAGGAAGAGTGCATTCATCGGGGAAGCTCCTTGCTGTTCAAAACACCGAAGGTCACCTTCGACTGATTTAAAACCTTCTGAGTTCTGAACATAGGCAAAAATTCGACCCGTTTAAAGGAATTCATTATTTTCACGGGGTTGACCAGACTGCGAATTAGTGGGTACCCTGGTTGCGAGGTTGTACTGTACTTTATTAAATTCTTAAATTTATGAAATTCGGGCGATGAAACACTGTCTAAAAAGAAACTGATCAGGACATAGCTAGATAAAAATAGGATTAGCAAATATTTAACACCTTTACAACAGGGCCTAAATATATGGGGTTTACGTTGAAAATTTGATGATCAAAACATTTTTTTGGTCAGTTTAATCTTTTTTATATTTGTAGACTATATAAATAAATATTATTCATACTAGTATACCCCGCCTCGGCTTCGCCCGCTCTCATAAATAAAGAACTTAGATTATTTTTTACCAATAATTGAATTTAATTTTTTTATTGATAACAATTTGGTATTGAAGTATGGAATTAAGCATTATTTCTCCAATGATATTATTACGCATGGCAGTAATTTTAACCTGGTTAAAATTTCTTATAAAAAATTGGGTGTTTATAGAGTATGCAAAAGCATATTTAGACATCCACTTAGGCAGAAATAATTTTATCGATCTATCTGGTTGGATTTTAATTTCTAACCATAAAAGTATATGGCAGGCAAAACTCATTTCTGGCACTCAAGACTGTACATTTTAATTATTATTATAGTAAACTTGATTATTATAAACCTTCCCATGAACTAAGAACTATGAAGATGTAGTTAAAATTTGGTACGTTCATGTTTGATAGTTTTACCATTGCAAACTCTGTTGCAGAATGGAACATATCACCCGATATTTAAACTGTTCTGGGATTTTAAACTGACATGTCGCTCCATATATCCATAGTTTTTTTTATTTACAGTTAAATTGAAACTAAGTAATTTTTGTCTGAAATAGCTCTATATAACACTGTACCATTGTAACCTCTCTCGAATGGTGCTCGCCACCTGTCGGTCGATTACCAAATTTACTGTGCACCACATATTTGTAGCTTTTGTACGGCAATATAATTGAAAATATTTAACTTTTATTATTGCTAAACCTTCCTTGAACTATGGAGATGATGTGGTTAAAATTTGGTTTAGATTGGTTCAGTTGTTTGGTTGGTGATCACAAACGAAAAATGGATTGTCCTTTTATATAGTTGTATAGAAATAGTTATAATAGGGCAATGACTGTTTATAAAACACTGTCTCAAAAGAAACTGTTAAGGGCATAGCTAGATAAAAATAGAGTTAGCAACTATTTAACTCCTCTACATCAGGGCCTAAATGTAATAGATTTAAGAAAATAATTTGATGCTTGAGGAAAACGTTTGTTTTGTCAGTTTAATCTTTTTTATATTCGTAGAGTAAATACATAAATTTTATTCATATTTTGAGTTGTTTAATTATATCATGTGTTTTTAACGTGAATTCAGAAGAGTGTGAAATCGTCAAAAAAATTATTTTTCTACAAGTGTAGAGAGAATCATATTTTAGTTAAATTGTGGTAGGTATACGAAAACATTTGTTTTTTACTGCTAATAATCAACTCTACATTTGGAATCAGTAGCTATCTGTCCTGGTGGTATCTAGAACAAGGTCGAAACTTTTATCAATCTCATGCATACACTCGAGCAGAATCAGTCCTTGAAGAGAAGGTCGGAGTGGATACTGAGGGCCGAACCGAAAGGAATCCAAGTATGACATTCGGCTTAATGTTCCTCATTCTTACATTGTCCGCCGTTTTTACAGGAAACCGACCAACCTGCCGTAGCCATTACGTTTTTATGTGACCAGTCGAAAAGGCCACATTCTCCGTAGCGGAGCAATAACGGTGCGCTCTATTGTCACCCTCGCCGGCCGCCATTTGCAGGAGTCAAAGCATGAAGCTCCTTTTGTCAACTGAATGGGTTCAATTTAGAGCAACAGTTAGATGGAGTAATAGTCGATCAAAGGATGAGTGGCCTAGTCTCATCTCTAGGAAGATTGTTGTATTCAATCTCCAACATAAATCGTATTTAATATATCAAATTTAAATAGTTTTAAGATACTGAGACAATAAATATTTTAATAACGAACAATGCAGTAGTATTTATTAAAAAAATTATTTGATCCTTTTTATTTTAAGATGTAAATTGGGAAAATCAGTAGATTATAGAAAAACACATGATCTATTGTTTTTCCCAATCAGGACGGAAATTAAGTTGTAGAGCTGTGAATTTAAGGGCATAACAATGACTTGTAAATCAACTACTAAGCGCTTTACTACAAAGTTCTATATAACAAAGTTCCTTGGCTCTCTTTTGTTTAAATACGTCAGAGAGTTATCCTAGTATCTAGTAGTACGAGAGGGAAAATAGGTTTCGGGTTTCTGGGTTGGGATTAAGATCATTATCGATAAGTTTATTTGGTACTTTACAATGGAGAGTGATAATTTTTCAAAGGATGGATTGGAATACAAGATGAATTGGTTTGTATACGGCAACCCCAAAGTTCTTCCCGTATGTCCAAATGGGTCTTGTTAAACGAGTCATTTTTAATTAATTGGAAAGTTTGTCTTGTAAATTTTTAGGGAGTCAAAAAAATAGTGTCGGTATTGAATGTGGCCAAGTAAGGCAGATTGTTCAGATCGAGTCCTTGGAAGCAGATCTGTTCAACAGGAATTTATGGAATATTATTAAAGGATACTATTTCAAATAAGTTTTAACTTCTTTTTTTATATTATTATTATTTTTGAATTTGAACTGAAGAATAGCAGAAATTCATTATGGTATAAGTGCCAAAACGAAACACTCTCGAAACCGAGAATTTAGTTTATTACAACTTTTTTTAAGCCTTCCAAATGCTATCTCTCGACATATACTCGTATTTAAACCGTTTCAAGATAAATTTATGAATTTAAACCAATAGGAGGCCACGCGCCTTGGTCTGTAAAACAATATTTTAATATAAACCAAAACATTTCTTCCAATATATTTTTAGCAATTTGTGAATTTCCACTCTTCAATTATACGGGGTGTTCAGAACAAGACTGCAGAACTTCGGGAGACGATTCTAAGCATCATTTGCAACAAAAAATTCCCGATAAACTATAGCTCGATTCTCATACGTTTTATAGATATTTTTAATTTTATGTTTTTTCTAGAAATTTCTACTTTTTGACAAATAATTGTCTATATTTCCCCAACTATTAAAGCTAGAGCAATTTCAATAAGCTCATTAGAAAGAAGATTAAATTTCCTTTAAAATAAACTTCAAAATTGCTGCATCCTGTATTTAACTTTGTGATCCAAACATAAGAAATAGAAAGTTTCAAATTTTGTTCCAAAACTTTGACTGCATTCTTCTCAAAAATATTACATACGTTAGAAACGTGCACTACTCAAAAAAAAAACTTCTGCAAACAAACATCTTTCGAATGGTATACCATGAATAGTGATAATTTTTAAAATTGATACTGAAATCACTTATTAATTACAAAAAAACAGGGAGATGCAACATCGGCTTTTTGGGAAATACTGAGAGAATGTTCAGAAATGTTAAATAGTTTTTCTATGTTTTATTAATAGAAAAATAATTTAATCACAATTACCTATTTATCTTATTCTAATATTTCCAATTTAAGAGACTTTTAAGATAATTTAATTAAAATTTACAATAATTGTTCGAAATGTCCTCCCTTTTCTCTAGCTTTATTAGGTCGGGAAATATAGACAATTATTTGTCAAAAAGTAGATATTTCTTGGAAAAACATAAAATTAAAAATTTATAGATAACGGATGAGAATCGAGTTATAGTTTATAGGGAATGTTTTATAGAATTTGAAGACTGGCTTCAAATAAAAAATACAAATAGAACTATCAAATAATTCATCAATCCTGATTGAATTGATCCTTCAGTAGCATAATATGTATCTCAACTGATTGTTTTTTTAAAATTCATTTGGTTCTATTCTAAAGCTAGGATAATTTAAAGTTCATTATTTATTTTTTATATAGCATGAACGGATTCATTACCATCCGTATTTCTTAGTTTCCTAGAGTGAGGCAGATTGTAACATTTACACAATAAAATTTATATTTATAAAAAAAATAAAGAAAAAAATTAATTTACAATCAAAATGCGCTGTTCTATACTACATAAAATTTCAATTAACGTTCCAATGTTAAATTATATGAGAAAGCGTAATAAATTAAAAATAAAACGTCGACTGGCATTAATTCACTGAGAAAGCTTAACACGGCAGTTCGTGTGTTGGAACAATGCTGGTGCCCGTATGTGCGCTGCCGGGGACAGTTATTGTGAGTCAGTTCCCTGCGAAATGTGAAATTTATTCGCCCCTTTACTACCGACAGGTACCGGACCCTTCACCACTTCATCACCTCGAAAAAAAAGGGGGGAGCTGATCTTGATTAGACTTCAGGATTACCATTCAAAAAGTAAGCTATCTGTCAAACGCCTGATCGGTGGGCATGGAATTATTAATGATACTCGTATGTGAACAAAAAATACAATGACATATAGCTAATATGCAAATATCTTACGCTATGCTAATTCGTAATTTTATTTTTTCATGTTTTATTTATTTTTTTTACTTTTTATAATTTGGTCATTGATTTACATGAGATTAAAGTTAGATGATTTTTTTTTTTCCTGATCTTAGCGTATTATGGTTAAATAAATTAATTTTCATGGTATTTTATTTTAAAATAAAAACAATTCTTTCTTTCTTTCCTTTAGTTATTTATAATAATAATAAAAGTCTTATTCAAATGATTTAACAGTTTACAATTGCACATATTAAATATTATTACATGTTTTTGTAATAAAACAATTTACACTACATAGTGAGCTTAGCTTAAATGGATATAATTTGAAATGCATTTATTTTAACAATAGGAAAAATACTATAAAAAAAAAACTAAATAAGAAAAAAGAAATTGGCAAAAACAAATAGATTAAAATCACTGTACTCTAGATTTAATAGGTAAACATTTATATATTTCGTGTTTATTTATTGGGGCTGTTTTTTTATTAAAATCAAATTTTTTGAGTTTATGAATTATTTTATTGGTGAGTCCTGGTATATATGTTATTCTATGGAACATTTTTGGATTATTTATATTATTTCTCATTATTGTTGTGTTATTTATATTGCCTATTGCATCTGTATTATTCTTTGCATGCTCTATTACATTTTTGTTATTATTGTTGATGTAAAAATCGGTTATTTTCTTTTGAGTGTTTATATATTTTTTTTGTTTATTTTCTTTTATTTTGTTACTGGATTGTGTGACTAATTGGTTTATATGTATTTTATCTGTATTGTTACTTTTTGTATTTAAATTTTTGTACCAATATTTTTTAATTATAAGTTTAGGTATGAAATTATCTTCTAAGATTTTATAAATATTTGTTTTAATTTCTTTGATATATTTTATGTCAGTTATGGTTATAGCTTTATTACCCAATGCAAAAAAGTAATTTAATACATAAAATAGAGAAAATAAAAACTTGAAAATAGAATCAAACAGCATAATGCAGACACCAAAAACATAAAAAATATCAATAAAACAGCATTATCCAAACATACAATAAACAATAAAAAAAAAATCAATTTAAAAAAAACCAACATTTTATTTTATGAAAAACAGTTACAAAAGAAAATTTTGGAATCCATCTTCAAACAAAAAATTTGGACACAGCTGTAAATTTCAAAACAGATACACAAAAAATAGGAGCCCACTATGCACTACTAATAAACAAACTGAATATAAAATGTTAACCTTTGTACCTACCTCGGTCTGGAACTGATAAAAGTTTGACATTCACACCTCGTTATATAATATAATACTAACAAATGCGACAAAGCCAACAAACATGGTCATAAGTACTATGGCGCATATTTCATGCAAGAGCTTGAAATGTGGCAATCACCATGTCGATCGAAAACAAAATCATTCTGTATAAATCAATAATAAGACCATTACTGACGTACGCCTCTCCCGTATGGAGCTACACCTGTGACTCGAACTATAAAAAATTTTAAAGGGTGCAAAACAGATGCGTGAGAATAATAAATGACTACCCCAGATATACAAAAATAAACAACATGCTACACGAATTAGATTTTCAGACAATTAAACAATTTATTCACACACAAACCAGAAACTTTTTCTAGTCTCCATGGAAATCCAATAATTCAAACAATAGGCAGTTTTAACAAGCAATCCATAAGAAGATTGCACAAACGTACAGTACAAACCATATACTACTAGAATAATATATTGCTAATAAGGCATTCAAAAGTTATTGTTTGTTTTATTATTAATTTAAAGATAAAAAATAAAACATTCCAAATAAGAATGTTAAAATTGAATCTTTTAAATTTCTCCTCTGGCTTATCATTGTATGTTTTAACTTTTTTTTAAATTTTGATAATAAGAATTATCATTATTTAATTACATGATTTCAATTAGTCAAATTTGATATTTATAATATCATTAATTATTGAATTTAATATTTTTTTCATAATCTTTTAGTTGGAATGTATGCTGTTAGGATGTTATGGTTATAGTATGTATAATTATATTTGTTTAAATTTATTAGTTTACTGCTTCAGAAAACTGCTTATTGAAATATGCTGATAATGAAATTTAGTAAGAAATTGAACAAGAATTTAAACAAAGCTACAGATTTTTTTTATTGATTTTTTTATTTTTTTTTTATTCAACGACTGAACTAATGACATATTTTGATTTATAAATACCGTTATATACTAATTACAATAATAAATATGTTACATTTACATATACTTTGAATGTTGCTAACTATAGGACACCGACATGGCTCTGTCCTGTTTAGCTGAGCTGATAGCGGCCAGACATCAGACAGCCGCCGCCTCAAGGTCGGGTAATGAATGCACGCCATGTCCACAGCTTGTGCCTTATTTCAACTACCGTAAGGCCTTCGATGTCTAGACCTCTTGGTGATATTATCGATTAGTGTTATCATGAGCCAAAGATTGTAATTATCGGACAATATATCAACTAAAATGGCTGACCAGCGTGTTGGAAACTGATAAAAATGGATTGATAATTCATGTGAAAATTGGGTTAAAGCCGCATAGTCTTGGAATTCATCACCTTCATAAATTTAGACATTATATTATTTGGTCTAGACTTAATTTTAAAATACATGATATTTAATTCTATATTCTATATCTTTTTTATCAGTAAATAATGATCCCTTCATTACATCCCAGGCACATATTTTGATACATTACGGTATCAAAAAAGGAGAATTAAAATAAATCCTAAACTTTAATTGAAATAAAACATATGACGTCCTGTCTTACAGTAGTATCCTTTAGTGATATTGCTCTAATCCCTTTTGAACTGATCCACTACATGGAACTCCATTTGGACAAACTTCTCACTTGGAATCTACAAACAAAACTAAAACTAAACTATTTTATACCCGTCATTATAGACCACTCCAACATTTACTAGACAAACGTTCAAAGCTTTCAATAAATTACAAGACAGTTTTTAGACCTATTTGCACATACGTTGTTGAGCTTTGGGGCTCCACTAAACCATCCAATTCTTCTCTTATCCAATCCTTATAATCTTAAATCCTTTATGCTCCTTACTTTGTCACAAATAAACTTATCCATAAAGACCTTATCCATATGTTACTGATTTAGCCCAAACCATATACGAGGTGTGATCAAAAAGTTCCAGGACTTTTTATATACTATGGGAATGCAATGTCTCACAGCGATGCGGTTGGCAGCATTGTATTGCCTGACTCAACAGGGACACAGCAGTGTTTGCAGATCAATCATAACATCACTGAAAGTAACATTAGCACAGTTTGTTTGAGGTTAGTTTTATAGAGTTTGGCTATTTTATGAAAATGAATGTGAAAGAAGAGTTTGTGTGAAGTTTTGTTGTGAAACTGAACAAAACGTTTTCTGAAACCTTTTTGATGTTACAAGAGGCTTTTGGTGAAGAATGTCTAAGCCGATCATGCTGCCATCAGTGGTTCAAGAGGTTTATAGAAAGCACGCCAAGTCAAATCAAATGTGAAGGACATGCTTACGGTTTTCTTTGACTGTAAAGGTGTTGTCTACTATGAATTCCTTCCACAAGGTCAAACAATTAATCGTTTTGTTTATCTTGAAACCCTCTGAAAATTGCATAATGCTGTGAGAAGAAAGAGACCTGAGCTGTGGCAAAGTGGTGATTGGGACCTTCACCATGACAATGCTCCTGTTCACTCTGCATTAGTTATCCGTAACTTTTGTGTAAAAAAACGCAATGACTGTCATTCCTCAGCCCCCCTACTCACCTGACCTGGCTCCAGCCGACTTTTTTCTTTTCCCGAAGCTCAAGAGACACCTGAAAGGACGAAGATTTCAAACAGTTGACGAAATTAAAGAAAAAACAACGGAGCTGCTAAACACCTTTACAAAAGAAGAGTTTTCTGGGGCCTTTGATCAGTGGAAACACCGGTGGGAAAAGTGTGTAGCTTCCCAAGGGGAGTACTTCGAAGGAGACAAATTTGAATAACCTGTATGTTGTATGAATAAATGTATAAAAATTCAGTCCTGGAACTTTTTGATCACAACTCGTACCTATAGATTCATAGTAAACTGCACTCCCACACGAATCCATTAGTATCCCAATTTGCTTCACATTCTATACCTGATAACCCATCTATGCGTCTGAAAAGAAGATTGCCAAGAGGCCTTCTTGTTCAGAACTTTTACTGAAGTGCTACTAGTCAGTAGTTCTTCACAAGTAATTTATATGTCATTATAATCGTTTCCTCAAATTTACTTGATGTATACTGTATACAGTTGTAAATATCAATAAATAGTTTAAAAATATAATATTTATATATATATATATATATATATATATATATATATATATATATATATATATATATATATGTATAGCACTTAAACTTTCACTTTTCTTTCAGCACAGCACCCTACATTGTCAAACTAATCCTTAAGTTTCCGCTTGCAAATTTTTTTCCTTACCTTTTTCTCCATTTCAATCATCTTTACTAGATCTTCCCTTGCAATAGCTTCTTCTGAATTCACTGCCGTTTCCTGGAACTAGGTTCGAATCACGTTTGGCTGAAACTTAAATTCCGTAATGATATTGAACCATTGCCCTACCCTAGCTTTCGTCCATAATACGATTATATCGATTGTTACATTCTTTCGATTTATTTCAATGTTATCGTCACTACTTTTCGAAGGGAAGGTTACTCACAAAGAACCCATGTTCAATGTTAACCTTCTCACAATTAAATGAGAAATATGAAATAAGAAAATATCAATGTTTTTTATTTCCAGATTTTAGCGGAAATTGAAGATAAAATATTAAAAAATTTTATAGCTTGTCATTTGTGATAAGAGGTGATATTGGCCAAACCTATTATTTATGACTAGCATACCCCGTCGCGGCTTCGCCCTCTCTCATAAGTAAAGAACTGAGATAATTTTAACTGATTGGGATTTCATTTTTAATCGATAAAAATCTTGTTTTGATATATGTAATTGAAAATTATTTCTTCAATGATATTTTCACGCAAAACTGTAACCTTTAATCTACTACTATTGTACTGATTCGGTGAATGCAGATCACGTAAAAACATAATTGGACATTCAATTTTTAATTGTTAATGTATGATTTGGTATGACTGCATTATCAGTGCTTTCAACTAAAGGCCCATGAATCATATTTTTACTCATAATATCAAAAAGCAAGATTTCGATGTTATGATTAGGCAATGTTTTTTTATTGCTTCAGAAATAATTTTATAGATATCATCTGGCTGAATTATAATTTCTAACCATAAAAGTACATGATACCATGGTAAACCTCCTATTAGCCAATTATCACTGTACACTTAAGTTATTATTGCAGTATACTTTTCTATTGTAAACCTTCCTACAACTATGATGTAGTTAAAATTTGGTACAGATGGGTTCAAAAGCTTTTAGCGTTGTAAACTGTTGCAGAATGATGCCATCGTTCGATATTAAAACTGTACTGGGTACCACATGTTGTACCACATATTTTTAACTTTTTTAATAACAATTTAACTGAAAATAAGTACATTTTATTATGAATTTCTAGCTCTTTATAACACCGTACCTTTGTAACAACTCTTAAATGGTGCTCGCCACCTATCGGTCGATTTTCAAACTTCATTGCGAACCACATATTTATTGCTTTTTAATTAAAATTTAATCTGTAAATTTTATTATTGCTAAGCCTTCTTTGAACTATGAAGATGGTGTTAGGACTTGGTACAGAAGTTTTCGTGGTTAGTGATCACAAAGGAAAAATGGCTTGTCCTTTTATACAATAGTATAGCATCCCCCGTTGCGGATTCACTCAGTCTCACAAGTAAAATACCGTAGATAATTTTAACTAATAATTGAAGTTTTTCTGTTTATCCGTATCTACAAAATCTTGTATTGTAGCATACAAATGAGGATTATTTCCTCAATGATACATTTCATTAATTTTTAACCTGGTTAAAATTGCACTGATTAGGTTGTTGAAGATAACGTGAAACCATGATTAGACATCCATATTTAATTTTAACGGATGAGTCAGTAATTCAGTTGGACAGAGGCTATTAGGAAACTTGCGGATAACAGTCTGCATTATAACAGCTTACTACAAAAGGCCCATATATCATATTTTTACACACAAGATAAAAAAAGCAAAGGATTGACATTTTGATTTGATAAGAATTTTATTGATTTCATCTGGTTGGATTTTAATTTCAAACCGTAACAGTATAAGACAGCGTGAACAAACATCTTTTCTGCCACACAACGTTTTGAGTTTATGTTTTAATTATTGTAAATTTTATTTTTGCTAAACCTTCCTAGAACTATGAAAATAATTTAGTTAAGATTTGGTACCAATAGGTTCAGTTGTTTTACCCTTGTAACCTCTCATATACAGGGTGTCCCAAATTTAAATGGCAAAACTCGTTTTTGCTTAGTTTTAGAGAAAATCGCAAAAACAGAAACAAAACAAAAATGTTACAGGTAGCGATTATCACCTTTCAAAGTTCGTCAGGCTAGGCAGTGAGATATGTAAACACTTAAGGTTATCCTTTATATTCTTTTATTTGTTTACATTTTGGCTTCCTTCTAGGATTATAATTTTTAAATCAGTCTTCAGTCTGTTACTCAGATATTTTTGTGTGAACAGCATCAGCCACAATGTCGCATACATATTCTAAAGTTGAATACGCTGATATGATTTTTGTATATGGTTTCTGTAACGGTAATGATTTAGAAGCGGTCCTAATCGACGAGTCTTTTGGTTAACTTTTAATAGACTACGAGAGACTGGGTCATTCTTAATACGTAATGAAGGCGACCAATTCCAGGCAGCAATAAGAGCAGATAATCGGAGAAGAAATTGTGTCCAACGCCACTTCGATAACAATCCTGAGACTAGCATCCGAAGAGCATCTGCTGCATTAGCAATATCGCGGCAAGCAATATGGCGAACTTTTAAAGGTGATAATCGCTACCCATACCATCTTCAAAAAGTTCAGAATTTATTACCTCTAGATTATGTCAATAGATTGAATTTTATTGAAAGTTGCTCGAGCTTGGCTGGATATAAATTATCCACAACGATGGATTGGACGTGGAGGAGTAGTACCTTGGCCACCCAGATCGCCTGATATGACACCCATGGATTTCTTCGTATGGGGAACCTTGAAGCAGAAAGTTTATTCGGTGTCAATCAACTCAAGAGAGCAATTAAGAGACCGAATCATAGATGCAGAGCACCAAATATCATCAGAACAATGTTTAGCTGCAATTTATCAGGTGAGTGCTAGATGTAATGCTTGCATTGGTGCAAGAGGACAACATTTTGAGCAATACTTACATTAAAAAGAACATAGCATAAATATAAATTTAAATAAATAAGTATAAAAATGATAACTTGTTTTGTTTCTTTTTTTGCGATTTTCTCTAAAACTAAGCAAAAACGAGAAAATCTCTAAAGGACTTTTTGTCTTAGTTTTTCGGTCCCCTATAAGTTCCTGAAGTTTTGCCATTTAAATTCGGGACACGCTGTAGAATAGCGCTAGCCACCTATCAGTCAAATTTTAAACTTCACGGTTATCCACATAATATCATTTTGTAATAACAAATTAATTGGAAATGAGTAGACTTTATTATTGCTAAACCATGCTGGAGCTATAAAGATGGTGTAGTTAAAGGTTGGTTCTGTAATTTTCGCGGTTAATGATCACAAACGAAAAATGGCTTGTCATTTTATATAATAGTATAGATTGGTATTATTTATCTAATAAGATTAAAATGAATTTTTTTTTTTTTTTTTTTTTTAGAAAAAGGATATCGGATCATTTTGATAATCAGGCATGAGTTGCTTTTTAAAATCCTTAGAATGAAATAATAAAACAGGGTAGGTGTTTGGGTGCACGTATTCTAGAGTGGGATCCGGTTCGTGAGCAAAAAACCTGTGGGAAAGATGGAGTCGAGCAAAAACCACGGCCTAGCTCCAAGCGAGGATCTTCAACCGTTTTCCAAAGCTCCAGATCATCAGATATTAGAAATACTGATAAGTCTATGAATACAGTATTTTCTATATATATTCTAATAGGATATGTATTAGGTAAATACATAAAATTATATTACTTGTTCCACTGCGTATTGAACTGAATTTAACTGAATTCTGAGAGGATCATTCTCATTGCTTCTTTATGAAAAAAAAAAAAAAATTAGAGTACTAACTGAAATTAGACTAAAAGATCCCACACCGAAATTTTTGTCGATTTTCAACGTACAATTGTAGCCTGAAATTAGATAGAATTATCAAAAGAATTGATATATTTCGTGTGCTATACATTCAGAGGTAGTTTCCTCATAAAAAAAGATTGAGAGAACTAGCATGGGATAATAATCTATATCTATACTATTATATAAAAGGTCAAGCCATTTTCCGTTTGTGATCACTAATTGCGAGAACTACTGAACTAATCTATACCAAATTTTAACTACATCATCTTCATAGTTCAAGGAAGGTTCACCAATAATAAAATTTATATACTTTCCATTAAATTTCTGTTAAAAAAGCGAAAAGTGGTGAGCCGTGGAGTTTTAAAATTGACCGATAGTTGGCGAGCGCCATTCAAGAGAGCTTACAAACATACGGTGTTATATAGAGCTAGAAATTGTTGATAAAATTTACTTAATTCTATTTAATTTTACAAAAAAGGTACATATATTCCTTCTTTCTTATCCTTCTCGCCATTTTAATAGCAGCATCAGCCAATTGATTCCCAGGTATTTCAAAATGATTGGGTATACGAAAACATACAAGTTCGTAGATTGTATTAAAAAAAAAAAAAAAAAAAAAAAACTGTTCGGTTATAATGTCTGATAAGGGTTGATTGAGTGTTGCGAGTTTTGTTAATTTTTTAATGCCGAGGAGTATCTTATTGTTGCCTGAAAATTTAACTATATCAAGAGCTAAGTTGATAGCAAATAATTCGCTAGAAAAAAACGAGTACATTTATGGAAGGCAATATTAGAGTCGTTCGAAAAAAAAAAAAATCACATGTAATTTTAATTTTTATTATTTAAATCATCGGATTTCAGCATAGGAGAAAATATTATACGCTACTGGGGTATTCCTGGATGTAGCTCAATCATTCGACAGAGTTTGGCACAATGGTCTTATATTTAAACTTAAATCATTCTTTCCTGCAACTTACTATCTTATCCTTCTCTCTTTCCTTTCCAACAGAACTTTCTCTGTTCGAGAAGTCTCCTATACATCTTCTATGCGACCAACTAGGGCTAACCGCAGTGATCGATTCTTGCGCCTCTGTTATACATTATTTACACACACGACATACCCACTTACCCTAACACGATAATAACAATTAAAAAAGTGGTTCAACAAATGAAAAATTAAGCTCAATAACGACAAATCATAGCACATCACTTTGACACTTCTACATAATACCTGCCCCATAGTTTACATTAACAATGTTCTAATTAAACAGACTAGCACTGTTCAATACTTAGGACTAATGTTCGACAGAAGGATGACATGGGGCCCACATCCAAAAAATATAGACTTTCCAGTCAAAAACATTAAGACATAACACAATCACCCTGGTATGTCAATAACATTACACACAGACACGCATACCCATGGTACAAGTTCACATCCAGGCTTCATACAAAAGAATTCACGACTCTACAGACATATCAACAACTTAATACAAACTATGGCCTCCAGAAGCTTGCCAGAGAATACCCGAAGAAGATTAAAAAAGGTCTTGGTTGAGAGATCTATTCCGTTAAAATTTATTAAATATCATGTTTCAAGTCAGGAGTAAGTACCGCTGACCTCCCTCATGCCTGGCATGCCAATTATCTTATTAAGGTAAAATCAATATTTTTTCATTTTTCTCGTGTTGTCTTCCAACGACTATCATGCAGGGCCCTACTTACGTCATGCTCTTAATTCCAAATGGCCGTGGACCGGACGATATAAACTCTGATTTAGACCCCAATATTCTGATTTGTTATCTCACTCCAAGAATTAATTCCGAATGGAATAAAGTTTAAAGAAAAAAAAAAGGAGCCACCCGTTCATATATTAGTGTGGAAATGAAATCCCTAGTATTTGTGACGCCGCTCCTTTGGTGGAGGGTGAAAAATAAATGAGGATCCCCGGAGATGAGGATTATGCAAATCCTTTGAATAAATTACTCCTTTGGAAGGAGGTCCTATCTATAAGGTATCTCAACCTCCCACAGCCGGTCCCCCCCCCCCCCCCCCCCGCCATACAGCAATACATTACGCTCCGTCCCGGCGGTTATTATATCGTCTCACCTCTACATCCCGTTTATATTATCTCTTCCTATATTAATTGCAGGAGCTTCCAGGGAAAGTAAGTATCATCTGTTAGCGATCAATAACCGGTTATTTGGCTGGAACACGCTTCATGAAATCGTAAATCTAACCTGATTAAAATATTAATAAGACCAGAATATCAAACTAAACTTTCGTTATATATTCAAACAAAGCTTTCAATAATATATTTTCTAAAACTCAAACAAATCAAATATAGTAGAACATAAAAACACAATGTTTTTAGAAATTTCTATTCGAGTCGGTTCGGATATCCAAAAAAATAAAATATAAAAATGTAATGGCACTTGTTAATTATAATATTTCCACTCTAGAATAATAACACCGGTCTGCGACTAAAAAACTGCAAGGATTTTTAAACATTTTCTTATAGATTTTGACCTCCCAAAAATAGGAAAAATATTTAAAAAACTCAATCACATAGGTTTTATGTGTTTTGCAGTATTATGTTTATTGTTATTATTATTATTTTTATTTATTAGTATTATGTCCATGACTCATCTGAATGGCGCCTATTCATCGATTCATCCAAAACTAGTCTTAAAATAGTATTATTGTACAAAGGAAATTAATTTGCATCACTTCCGATGGGGCATTCTGTGCATGACGAAGAAAATTATAAGGATCTGGCCATTATCCTGGAGAAAATCAAATATCAGGTTTGTGGGTACTTCAAAATAATCACGATGCTTTTGGGTCTAAATACTCATGTTTCTTTTGCTTGTGGGATAGTAGAGCCAGAGAACAGCACTGGAATAAAAGTGATTGGCCACCCCGAGAAACTTTAAAACCTGGAGAGAAAAATGTTATCAATACTAGTTTGGTACCACCTGAAAAGGTTTTTTTGCTCCCTCTCCATATCAAATTGGGGTTGATGAAACAATTTGTAAAATCGTTAAAAAGAGATGGGGACTGTTTTAAATATCTATGTACAAAATTCCCTAAGATATCAGAAGCAAAGTTGAAAGAGGGAGTTTTCACTGGCCCCGACATAAGAAAACTTTTAACCGATACACTCTTTGTGGAAAGTATGAATGAGAAGGAAAAAGAAGCTTGGTTATCGTTAAATGATGTAGTGCGAAAGTTTTTGGGAAATACTAAGGATCCTCATCATTGTTCTACGGATGCCAGCAGCATACGAAGCTCAAATCTGCAAGATGAGCTTGAAGGTCCATTTTTTACACTCCCACATTGACTATTTTCCTGAAAACCTGGAAGCTTACAGTGAAGAACAGGGGGATCGCTATCATCAGGATGTCCGTGATATCAAGGGACGGTACCAAGAAAGATGGGATGTCACTATGCTTGCAGACTACTGTTGGATGCTTAAGCGGGAAACTAAAGATGGAAATCAGAAAAGGACTCGGCAAATTATCAAGGAAAAGAAGAAGAGGTTTCATAAAATACATGAATAAGTATAACATTGTTACTTTATGTCTCAAAACAATGTTTCATTGGTTGAAAAAATATTATGTTTGAAAATATTTTTGAATAAACGGGTGCTTTTACCAATTTTTTGTGTTTGAATTAGCAAAAAAACCTTATGTGATAGAAAAAATAGACATCACTTCTGAAATCATCGCATTTTAAAACATATAATTCATTTAAAATATCTCATGCATCTACCAAACAACATTTTTTTGCATACCTGTGTAATTTGTCAAATATTAAATCATAAGTTCATCGTATTGTTGTTGACAACAACTAATATTCGTTTTAAAAATAATTCATGATTTACACATTAAAAAGCATTTTTCGAGTGGTCTACATGTGTGTGAATAATGTGAAAACTGCAATTGCATTTATTAAGGATTCACAACTTTTGATCAAACGACCAAGAAATGATTCTTTATTTTGGAAAACAACATAAATTTAAGGTAGTATACAAACAAATATAATTATTTTTGGTTTGAAATAAATAAAAATTTGTTTTTTTTACATTAACACGTGTGTTTTTATTATTATTTTTTTTTCATTCGTGGCTTAACGTTATGTACTCCTGTACTTCAGCTATTGCAGGAAGGACGGGTTATCCTACAAGTCACCAATCTATTCTAGCTATGGTTGAAAGTTCAAGATTCATTTGGTGGTCCCGCCATAAAATAAATTTTAAACCGCTGAAATGTGATTCAAACCCAAGATCTTCAATACCGAGCGCTCTGAGACCTTCGCCCCAAATCGTTTGGCCATCAAATCACCATTTTTTTTTTTTTTTTTTTTTTTTTTATAATTTAATTTATAAGAGGAGACTAAAACCAGTCGTGGAACTTGCAGGGGTACAATTTCTTGAAGACGTGAAATATGTTACATCTTGAAGTGTTGATTAGTCCTTGAAACTCATGTTCACAAGGCCTTGTTTAAAAGGTTTAATGCACTCGAAAGGCTTTCATGCAATTCAAGAAAGCATGTCTATGTGTCAGTGGTCTCCAGGCATTATTGTGTTCAGCTACAAAGCCGGTCAACACATTCGTTCGTCATTGTCGATCGACACAATTCGGCAAAGTGTAGCTACGGCTTAATACTGTATTGTTCCACTCATAATATAATGCTATAATTTGGATAAGGAGAAACACTGTAAATATTGTTGATTTTCTTGTTATTTTTCATTTTAAAGTTAAAATAATTGGTCATATAATCGCAATTTATATAATCGCAGGGAAAAGGGGAAGATCTACTAAAGCATGGGGATACCAAATTCTCTTAGTTCATTGATGATTCAGTTTCAATTTCCCGCTTTTCCTAATGCACCGACCGTGGCGACTGCAAACAGTTTCCCCGCGCCAGTTGGCAGAGGTAATACAAATATAATTGATAGGTGTCCTAGATGCATATCAGCCAGCTGGCCTACGATAGCGGCTAAATTACTTCCCTCTAGCGTATTAGTGACCCGTCATCAGCGCAAATGCTCTTCAGCCATTACCGTTTCCTTCTAGTTCTGCTACAACTGTCCCAGTGTTTTTATCAGCACAGTAGTGGAATTGATCGCTATGGTTACAATTTCCTATTGTACATTAGAAAATATATTTTATGAAAAGTAAGGTAAACTAGACAGTTATTGATACCGTTAAGGCAATATCATATAGTATAAATTCAAGAAAAAATAGTAAAAATAATTGAATCAACTTGAAATTTATCGAAACTATTCTTTAATTACAGGCAGATAAATCATACAAAAAATAAAATAGTTCATGAGAATATAAAATATCTAGCTGAAAAAGATAAAAAAAAATTAAATTGTTACATTCACTAAAATCGTCTGTTTCCACAGTGTAACATATTTGATATGTTAATATCAACAAAATGAAAAAACAACAACAATGAATTAATAATTGAATAAATGTATTTTAACCCTACAACAAAATCTTGACAGTGTCAATAACTAGTCATTAGACACATGATTCAGTTATTGTCACCCATGTCAATAACTAGAAATAATAAAATTAAAATTTTAAAAACTACTTAAGCATTATTATATCATAAAATGATATTGATTTGTTGAAGAAATTAGTTGATTTTAAGAAGAAACAGCAATTCAGTTATTGACACTGGGTGTCAATAATACATTAATGCAAGATTTGAGGAGTAATTGACACCCTCATTAAAAAAATGTTAAAAAATTGATAATTTTAATTTGAAATATGCATTAAAATGTTTAATAATAAGTCATGATCAGGGTTTGAAATCAATAATTATTTTTTCCAAAAAATCATATAATAATTATTATAATTGATTTTAATTGAAAAATCATTCCTGATTTATTAATTAAATTCACTGAAGACGTTTCTTAAGGAAAGCAGAAGAAAACCTCTTCTAAATCACTGAATTAGTATCCTTCTTTATTAAGGTTACATTACCTTTGTTTGTGTTTATATTTTAAAAATATTTTATCACAGCTGATTTCTATGATTCACAAGCAATATTTCCCTCATTTTTTTTAAACTGAACATCAGCACAAAAGCTTATTTTTTTCTATTAAAGATTAGGGTTTCAATAACTATCTGAGGTGTCAATAACTGTCTGGTTTACCCCACAATAAAATAATTAATTAAATAATAATAATAAATTAAACATAAATAAAGTAAATCGGCAAATATAAAATTAAATAAATGTATTTTCGGATTAAGCCCATCTTTGGGAATATTGGGCCACTCCCAATTTCTGCGAGATTATTCTTTTGGTGGTTGAACGATGCTATAGACCTCCATAAAAGCTTCTATGTTATCTCTCCATCTTGATATTTTTCTTCATCTTCTTGGAGAATAAATAGAATATTAGACTTTAGTAATGTTAGCCCATTCTTCAAGTCCATTCTCAACACATGCTCTCCTCACTGTCATTTAAGGTTTGAAAGAGTTGTTACAATATCCTATGATCCTGGCAGTAGGCAGGACATGTATCTAGAATGGACTTCACTAAATGGCCTAACATGACCACTGTTAGATATCCTATTTATTCTCAAAGAAGAGGAAGAAAAAGATGGCGCAGAAGCTTTTATGGAGACCTCCTTCAACCACCAATAGAACAATCTCGCAGAAACTAGAAGAGGCCTATGCACAGAGATGGACTTAATCCAAAAATACATTTATTACTCATATATGATACTTTACTTTAGTTGTATATTTAATTTGTTTACATTTAAAGTATTCTTAGTCGCAGCTTCGCTCCCTCTCATAAGTAAAAAATCTTGAGTAATTTTAATTAATAATTTAAGTTTTATTTATTTATCGATTAAAATCCTGTAATGAAGTATGCAACTAAGCATTATTTCTTCAATGATATTTTCACCCATAGCAGTAATTTTTTACCTTGTTAAAATTACATTGATTATGTGTTTGCAGAGTACGAAAAAGCATACTTGAACATCTTGCGGATAATAAACTGCATTATCTGTGCTTACAACTAAGTTCCCATGGATCATATCACACACAATACCAAAAAGAAAAGGAACAACACTTTGATTTGGTAATACTTTTTATTATTACGGAAATAATTTTATTGATTTCATCTGGTTGGATTTCAATTTCTAACCATAAAAGTATATGACTTGGCAAACTTCCTTTATTCCACTCGTCATTGTACATTTAAGTAATTAATTTTAATACTAAATCTTCAAAAACTATAAAGTTATTGTGATTGATATTTTGTACGCATGGGTTCCAGTAGTTTTACCTTTGTAAACTCTAATGTGGCGCTAATCACATATCGGTCGATTTTTAAACTTCACTGGGATCCACATGTCGCAATACATATTTAAATCTTTCATAATAATTTAATTGAATGTAAGTAAATTTTATTATCAATTTCAAGCTCTAACACCGTACCTTTGTAACCTCTCATGTAGAATGGCGCTCGGCACCTATCAGTCAATTTTCAAACTTCATTGTTATCCACATATTATCGTGGATTAATAACAAATTAATTAAAAATCAGTATATTTCATTATTGCTAAACCTTCCTTGAACTATAAAGATGATGCGGTTAAAATTTGGTACCGATTGGTTAAGTAGTTTTCGTGGTTAGTGATCACAAACGAAAACTGGCTTGTCCTTTTATATAATAGTATAAATAGATTTATATAAATCGTTATAATATATTATTATTTAATAACTGTATTATATTTTTATATTTTTTTCTTTTTTCGTTACTTTTTGGAAAAACTGAATTTCTCCCTGGCTGGGAAAAACAATATATCTTGGATATGCCAATCTATCTATCAACAGTTTCCGATAAGGAAACTGCCGGAAAATTTTCGATCGGAGTAACACCAACAGACCTAGACCTAGAGCTAAATGTATCAGAATGTTACATTTTTGAGGATGAAAAAATAGACTACCAGCTAAAAAAAACATATCCACATCAAAAAAGAATAAATTACATATTTTTATTTTGTATTTATTTTTAGTTAAATAAATGCTATTATTTATTTATTTTTCTTTTTTTATAGAACTTTGATTGAGTAATTATTACAATCTGCCATAAATATGGGCAATAGGTAATATAGATGGCAAATGATTACATTCACACATTATGTACAAAGAGAAAAAAAAAACATTATACAGGGTGAGTATCTCTTAGTGTATAAAATTGGGCGAAACAAGATCAAAAATGGAACAAAATACCGCAGACCTCACTTTTCTATTCCAACCCGTTGCAGATATACCGTAAATCAAAGACTTTTTTGAGGAAACCACGTTTTTTTTCCATAAAAGCTGTAATATCTACATTTTATTTAAATATTTTTCAAATTTTGACCAAAGTTTCGGATTTAGAATTACATTTTCTATAATAGCTGAGTACCTGTAACCTTGGTTTCTAAAGAACAGCTTGGTCTTTACCTAATTTGGGGAAGTCACAATGTCGTATTTACTTCAACGCTCACCGTTTTCCGAACAAACTATCCACAAAACGTCAAATTTTACAAAAACTTGAAAATTTAATCAGCTTTCGAATGATATGTTAAACGTAATAATTTTGTTTCAATTTCATAGAGAAATTTACTTTTGAAACCGAAAAAACGCGGTGTTCTCATTTGGCATACAAATCAGTTACTTGTGTAAATAAAATATTACGACAATCCCTTAATGGAAATGTGCATTTTAAACATAATAAACTCTTCATTGGAATAAAAAGCAAAGAAAAAAATTATTGTTTAATAGAAAATAAAGGAAAACTGTCAATAAAGTGACACCAGATCAGAGGATCTTACGTTATTACATTTATTTATTTATTATTATTATTTAGGATTTATTTTATTAGATTTTCAATGTAATGTTTAAAATCCAATGATAATGAGCATAGACCTCAATTTTGCCGTTAGCTTCTGAATGCAGATTGTGTTGAAGAATACCACTTTTTGAGGTGAATTTTACGGGTTGTTGAGTCTGTTATTACAGGGGAAGGATTTCGACCTATCCATGTATATCGTTGGTTTATATTTGTATTTTTGTAAAATTTGACGTTTTGTGGATAGTTTTTTTGGAAAACGGTGAGCGTTGAAGTAAATACGACATTGTGACTTCCCCAAATAAGGTGAAGATCAAGCTGTTCTTTAGAAACCAAGTTTGTAAAATTCAAGGTTGCAGTTACTCAGCTATTATAGAAAATTTAATGCTAAATCCGAAACTTTGGTCAAAATTTGAAAAATATTTAAATAAAATGGAGATATTACAGCTTTTTATGGAAAAAAACGTGATTTCCTCAAAAAAGTCTTTGATTTACGGTATATCTGCAACGGGTTGGAATAGAAAAGTGAGGTCTGCGGTATTTTGTTCCATTTTTGATCTAGTTTCACCCAATTTTTTTTTATACACTAAGAGTTACTCACCCGGTATATATAAAATAAAATAAATAAAAAAAAAACAGAAAAGAACTTCCTATACATTAACAATATACATACAAATAAAATGAAATACTAAAATAAAGAAAATAAAACATTGAATAAAAAAAATAAAATAAATTGTAATCAAAATAAATAAATAGGGGAAGGCTATTATTAGTATGACCATATCGACAGATTAACGGCACAAATTTCCCCAATAAGGAAAAACAAAACTTGGCATTCATTTTCTTACAAAATGAGTAGTGAACAGTAAGGAATAATGGGAATTTTTATGGTTCTGATACAGCCAACTATCCTTTTAATGACGCTACCCATAACAAATTTCTCTCTTTAACGAGCAAGAACTCTGATCCAAGTACATTTCCTTTAAAACATGCGTTTTAAACGCATTCAATAACAGGCTAAACCCCTTATGTAGCGACTCTTAACACCCCATTTTCATAGAAAAAAAGTATCATTTCTAATCTCGACCTGCAGGAACATTAAAAAACATTACAGCAATAGAACCACTAAGCTAAAGGTTAAATTAGCAGATTCTCAGCTCCTTCCTGATCAAAGTTTCATTAAGTATGAAGAACCACAACAGAAATGTCATAATTTTACGTATAATTGATTATGAAATTTTTAATTGTGAAACTTACAATCATGATGCAATTATTCTTTTCAAAGGTGGTAGGGTTAAAATTACAGAGACTTAAGTTCGTAATTAATTAAAGTTCGCGTGTAACACTGTACCCATCAGTGCATACAGATGTTTTACCTGCCTATAATAATTCGAAAGATTTCCACTTTTGAATTATATTTTCTAGTATTTTCGTAATCAAATCCACTTGAACTTGTTCCGCATTCTATTATCGATAAATCTCGTGGTCTGAAAAGAAGATGGCCTCAGGACATTCTGTTGCAAAACGTTTATTTAAATGCTGCCTATTGGAGCTGCTTTACACGCCATTTACGCGCTATAATGAACATTGTCTTCACCTATACTAGATGATTTTTTTTGCTCTGTATGCGGTAGCAAATTTCAATAAATAACTGAAAAAATAAAATTTCCCTATTTTTTAATTGAAATTGGATTTTTATATAGATATTAAAAAAAATAATTCCTTTCATTGTTACTCTCAATTTAATTTTCACAAAAACCACGTTTTACTACTTGCAGATAACTCTTCGTTTTCGGCATATGTTTTGTTGACGAGAATCGAAAGTACCATCAGAACAGAAATTATTTCATGCTTATGTATCATCGGTGATGATCGCCAAGATTGACTCAACCAAATTGAAACATCCCTGTTTTCATCCATTTTTCAGTTCACCATTCGATTTCATAGAGTGCCTATATTCGGTTTCATACGCTGCACCCAAGAAACTAATCTTGTTTAGTTCTGCCATTTATCGAGTATGAACAATTTTAATTTTATTTTTGAAGTCTGAGATTGATAATTCGGGTGAACTCGAAATTAGCTTTTTTCAGTATTCAGGTGATTTATCATTCCAAAGACATCCTAGCCACTTGTATGCCTCAAGGAAGCAAGCCGTATGGTTATCCTACCAATAAAACGAAATAGCAACGACGAAAAATAAAAAATTAAAGGCAAACAACAAAACAACAAAACGTGTAGCAGGGTCCACACGCAAAGAGAGTTCAACATCCATTGGGAGGCAATTCACACTTGTCACTCTGCATTGAAACAGGATGAGTACAGTTTTAACTGGAAACCTTGAGGACTCTTTTATTTAAAACCGATCTCGCAATGATTGCTTTCAACATTCACTTAAGTGTACATGTTGATCAGTTGGGTTCTCGTATATGAAAGATGGATGGAGGAGCGCAGAGTAAGGAAGTTATGAATATAGGTGGGGTTTTCAGATACTGACATATGAATGCACCTAGGAAGTATTGATGTCCGATTTCAGAATACGTGTGCGATATTTGAGAACGTCTAGAAATCCCGAAAATTAATTAAATAAAACAGTTAATCAGTATTAAACGGCGTTATTTATATGTAAAAAAGAAACAGATCCAAGAACTGATGTCAAGTTGATTAATTAAATTCATCATACTTAGTGGAAATGAAAAATTTACTTAAAACAGCAAATGAAGCATTAGACCATTAATGCCATTTCCATTTTAATAAAATATTTAATGGAATATTTACTCAGGAATATCAATGATTTTTACTACCGTTGAAGACTATATTTGTCATCAGACTCAAATAATATACAATAATATCCAGTGGGGCTCTAGATAATATCAATCCACAGACATTTACGGGCCGTGTGACCGGCTTGGGACGAAATAATGTCCGGTTCCAGACATCCTAACAGATATCAGGCCACTCCAGACTCGAGGCCGTGGGAACAAGGCATAATATCTTTGAATTCGCAGAGCTCGATAAATTTTGCAAATTTTGAATTTTTCCTGCGAGGAACTGGATGAGGAGACCAAATCTTATAAATGGTGAGAGACTGAGACTCACAGTTGCAGTTTTAAGCAACATCGGTTACACGTACTCTTACAACTTTTTCAGAATAACAAATGAGTGGCGGATTAGTTTTGATGGCTTGTAACTTGGAATGATGTCTTACAAATTACAAATTAAACAGACTTGATATCTATCCATTTTTTCCTTGCCTAGAGTTAATAGAATCATTCCTTTCATTATTAAACGTATTACTTTCTTTCCTTTCCCAATCAGCTATGAATGATCTTACGAATATTATAGTGTATATTATAACATACGTCCTATAAAACTTTCTTTTCGATAAATTATAAGATATAATAAAAAAATTATAAGATTTTATAACTTATAGGTATTGAGATAAGGGTTTAGGACGGAGAAGATAAGATAAATCTAAAATTATCTAACATTCAATTGCTTTAGGGATTTTTCGATTAAAAAAAAAATCGATTTTCAATTCTGTCTATTCTTCAGAAAAGTAGGATTATCGAGAATCTATAATGTAAAGTCGATTCACAAATAATCGATGTCACTTATCATGTAGTTTCATTTGGATAAAGTTCAGCGGGTGCTTTTTATCCGTCGCACAATGGGGCAAAAACGCAAAAAAGTATTTAAAAATCAATAAGGAAAAATATATCTATAAACTTGAACTTTCACAAACTCTTCAGTTCAGCAAAGAGGTTTAATAGTCGCATCCCTCGAACCAATTGTATGGCATGATAAAATAAAAAAAAATATTGTGAGAAAATGTATTGGTTTAAAAAGAATTCATTTTCGTTGTTGATATATTTTTCTCAAAAAAATTTGGGCTTCTACAACAGTTTTTCACGTAGAATTCGATGAGGCATCTCGAAATTAGTTGGGCCTTTGTATTTAGCCAGTACATAATTTATTTTCCAAATAGGAATAGTTCGTTATTCTGAGTTTGTTAGTAAAACTTTACTTTTATACTAGTTTTCTAATACTACTCAAAAATTATTTATGAGAAAATTTTGGATCGTTATTTTGCACATTTATTATATTAATTATTCTGGGAATTATCAGCAATGATTGTCCAAGATTAATAACCACCTACATAAAAAAGTTAAAATGTAGTTTTCTTTTAAATTTCTGTGATTCTAATTACTTGCTATTTTTTTAAGATTAGGTACTTACTAATAAAAAATACTAAATCACATCTAACATCGGGATTCATGAAATGGGAGTTCTTAGAAACAACATTCATTACTTTGCTTTTTGACATTATTACTTTTATTAAAAAATATATCAAAAGTGTTCTTTTTTCAATGTCCACTCCTCTCAAATTATTATCGTTTTTTTACCGAGAACTTATGGTAGAAATATGTATTTATCAAATGTCGGTAAGTTAACCATGTTAACCATGTTCAAAGATTAACGAGCTGTTGTACTAAGGAAGCAGGTTCTCCTTCCAAAAATAAAGTATGTTTTTGTTTACGTATCTCAACAAAATATTTAACTTTGAATTGAAAAATACACAAAGAGGAAGAATATCTATAAAATGTTTAATTAATCATAAGGTCAATAACTCATCATTTCACATTAATTGCTAAATGCTTAAAATTTACAAAGAGAAAATATGGCCGTTCATCAGTATCACATAAGGAAATTAATGTCAAGTAATAGTCATAATTGTCATTGGATACAAGCCATCCTAAGCTACAAAGTTTGTCTGGAATACAGCAGGATCTCCACTCTCCTGATTAGTGAGAGGTGTAAAATATGAGTTTGCGAAGTCGGGCAGTGAAGGACGTAAGTGGACGCAGCTAATCAAAGCATTGTCTGTTTTTATACACCTCTAAGAAATGTTTGACCTTTAAGTTGAAGAGTCACAAACTCTGTAGGGCCAGTGATAATCGGAAAATCATAAAGTCAAAATTTGGCTTAGTTAATTTTAAAAATCATCTAGGTTTGTACTCCACCAATTTCAAAACAATAGAAAACTATATGTTAATACGGAAATCGAAATAAAATTATAATGATTTTTAATGAAAAATCACTAAAAATAAATTTTCTGTTTTTCGCCATACTTTCTTCTGAAGGCTCCCCATCGTTAATCAATCAACAAAACTCTCTGAAACTCAAGCTCTATTATCCTTAATCAATAATAAATACATATTTATCACTAATTTAATGGAAGAAAAGACTTTTTAAATAATGTATTTTAAACAATTTTTTGCTCATTTGGACCCACTGTGCGTCGTTCAGATTTTCCTCCCATTTTATCCCCCTTTTTACGATACTGTTCTCATTATATTTGCATATTATTGTTTTTCATGGAATGTTTTTCGTGCCATACGAATTTGTGTCTAAATTATGCCAAATGAAAACTACGTTAAATTACTATGAGGTGTTTTAAAAGATCATGAGACTACTAAATAAGTGAATGATTACACGAGGAATTATAGGAAAGAAATATCGATGAATGTAAGCACGAAGAGAAGGGAAGGAATCGAACTCGCTGGTGCAATGCAGGTCGTGCCAATTGCCTATTTCTCCTCGCACATTAGAAAAAATAAAAACGATATTGTATTTCTATAGGGCAAATAAAAATAAATTTAAAAAGGCACTGTTTTATTATAGTCTCGCAATCTTTGACAACAAGTGTCTGCTTTGAAAGATTTTTTTTAATTTTTTGTATTGGTTAATTAAAGTTTTCGTCACGACCCTGAATTAACAGCCTCCTTATCAAAGAATGACGATGACAATGGACATTTTCTTTTTTTCTATCTAACTCACTGAACCTTGAAATGCATTAATTGAATACTACAGAAACTCGTAAAAAAATGTTACACCAATTAATGTGACTCAATTTTATTTTAATTTTCTCTTTAATTGCTTAATTTTAAATTAGCCAAATATTTATGATTTATGAGATAATTGCAATCTGATGCAGATTATCAGGTGCTATTTTTTATTTATTTTTTTTCTTAAATTAAATTAGTAAAATTATTTTCCTTTTCGGCTACTTAGACAGTTATAAAGTCAAAAAAATAATGGCTAAATAAGGAATTTTTCTCGCTAGCTTGCATTAGCATTAGGAAATCACTAGTTTTTTTATAAGGTATTTGTTTTAAATTATTATATTTTAATAGATTTGTTGTGAGTAGAATAGAATTATTTTTCTGACAGAGGTCTCAACATTTATTTGCAGCAGAGATTTTGGTGAGAAGTGAGTGCCCGCTAGGAAAGTGCAGAAGGAATGTTGGAAAGGTGAGGATGAGTTATGCAGTCAATGCGACAGCTTTCTACTTTCCACTCAACCAGGTCAGGCGAACTGCTCAGCCATATCCTCCAAGAAGTTTCCCTCCGATGTCTTGGCTACCATTTTCTTCAGCTTCCTCCTCCCTCTGCTGTCTACCTGCCTTGGTGACAACGGTGAGGATGAGGTCCAAGGAATAGTTCAAATGGACAATGGTGTCTAAGATGTAGCAATAATATTTCAAACTTATGTACTATTATCTAGACAATGTAAAATCACGAAACATTAATGGATATATTAAGAAAAAGAAATTTTGAAATCATACAAAATTGAAAATTGTCTTATAATGAATGCATGAAGTATTTATTCAATGTTTTTTCTAAGAGTGTAATCCCAAATATCTTATTGGACGGAACATAATCTTTTGTAGCCTTATTATTTTAACAAAAATTAAAAGATTGAAATCGCAAGCTCTATACTAAATTTTCAAAGTACTTTTTAAATCGCTAGTTGTTAGCCAATGAAAATTTAGAACGTCTGTCAAGAAGCCCAGAGAGAAGATCATACCGTTGGTTCAGTTCTTTTATTTTAACATATATGACAAGAAATGTCAGTCGTTGGTCCAAATAAAGAAATATCGCACTATATATAACTATGGTATTAGTGCATTGTTGAAAAATAACTGAGAAATGTCTTAATATAAATTTGAGGAATAAATTATTTGCCTGATATATCACCCAAAAGTGCATAGTGCACGTTCTAATTTAATAATATCATAAAAAATAAAAATAAAAAATGTATATAGAGAATTCAAAAATGTATAGGCATTAAAAATAAATCAAAATTCAAATTCAAAAATTATAAATAATGATAACATAATTTTGTTCGGGCGCTTATTGCCCACATTGAGGCAGATTGTAATACTTTCTCAATAAAATAAAAATTCAAATTCAAAATTTTGCAATGAATCCTGAATAAATGGAAAATTGTTTTTAAAATAGTTCTATACATTCATTTATTGCATTGCTATCGTCCAACTATCGATATTAAACATAAATCGTTCTTCGTCATTATTTTAAAACTTTAAATTATGACCTTAGTTGACTCATTGAGCGATAATTTATTTTTAGAAATTGAATCATAGTTACGCAATGTATTGCTGGTAACTAAAATTAATATGCGGGTTACACATTCAATGAGGAAATTCCGGATATTGCATACGATTGTGATACTTTCTTCATATCTATGAAAACATAGAAATTCAACAGAAACGTCATGAAGTATTAATTGGTAAAATATTTCTATATTTCTATAAATATCTGAAATTGTATTTCAAAAAATGTTATTTATATGATTCTGCAATTTAATAAATTACACCATCATTTCATTATGATATTGAGGTTTACATCTGATACCGATGCTCTGGACTGAAAGCACAATAAGTTATGGCAGTCACACTAAAAATAGGGACAAACTGGAGCTATTCCGCGATTAGTCAACCTGAATCACCAGAAATGTAACAATTAGTCCCCAAATTTAACCAACATATTAATGTTCTAAACTTGTTTATGACTTTGTACTTTCCTTCATCGATAATCTTACCTAGTCACAAACTTCTAAAAATGTAAAAAAAGGAGAGAAAAACAAGTAAAGATATTTAGGTAGATGATTTGGTCCATTATTTTTAGATAACTTGTTTGAAGTAACTCAAGGTATGATCTGAAACATTTTTTTGGCTGATTACAATACTTCCTGTTTGTTGGATATTTGATCATTTAAAAAAATAAGCGTTTAACCTATATAACTACAAAAAGATTTTCCAGAACTTTAGTGCGATTGAAAATCAAATTTCACTTTTAACTTCAATTTAGGTGAACTAAATTTAATCAGAATTTTATGTTGCAAATAAAATGAAATAGCTAGATAGATAGCTAAAAAGAATATAGAAATGTACGTCCAAGCAATTCAAGGAGAAAAAGTGACAAAGAGGAAGAAACAGAATGGTACCAGACACAAGTAAGTACGGAATAACAACATTCTGATTAGGCTTTATTGATCTGAAATTGACGTGATTCATTTGATTTCAATGTTCAGTGTATTGGAGGAGAATTTAATTTCTTTCGGAGATGTAGATTTTTGGGGTAGGCAGTCATAGATACACAGCAGATCAAAATAAAATTGTTTAAAATAAAAATAAACAATTCAAATAAAAACAATTTTATTTTGATCTGCTGTGTATCTATGACTGCCTACCCCAACTATCTACATCTCTAAAAATTCCACAGTCAACTGTATCTTATGAATATTAATTTCTTTCACCTTGAAACGAAGAACAATTTCTACGAATAATAGAGATAATGAGATGTATGAATGAATTAAACAGAGACACATGCTCTCCTCCTGAATATGAACTTAAAGGATATAAGATGGCGTGTTTTCCACGTCTCTGGTGAAATATCTCAGCCGGAGGCAGGCGTTTTGTACAGGCCCGTCCGAGGTGAGCTATATCCTTTACGGGGGAGATGCTGCTTTTAGCATACGGTTTGTATCCCTTGTCATGACGGTGCAGCGTGCAGCGGTTACCCTTTGTTCGCATGAGAACATGGCCTTTAGTGTTTGAGGGCTGACAAAACATAACGTTGTTATCTTTGGTGCATGGGCCCGGGGGGGTTCTGTGTCGACAGTGCGGCGGTTGGTATATGTCGCTGCCGATACAGTATGTTTGCTAGCAGGCTCTGCGACTGTCTTGGGTGTTCAGGAGCTTGATCCCATCGTGTAGGCGGATCGCGGAGGTCTTCTCATGCCCAGCAGCAGATTCTGGTGCAGTTTCCAAAATGTCCGGTAGTCGCACGTGAGTTGCCTCATGTGCTTGTCGCTGCCAAATGGAGGTTTTCCATTGGTGGGCGGAGCAGGTTCTTGATTTGCGTATGAGGCGCGGGCGTTGAGGGCTCGCTTGATGAATTCGCGGATCTTTGGTTCTGTACCATACCCTGTTCTTCAGGTTCCGCCTACTCGATATGAGGGACATGATGTGAGGAGGAGGTTTACGGAGGGGGGAGGAGGAGAAGGACGGGCGGAAAGTTGGTATGGAAGAAACGGGCAGCCTCTGTGATGAGTTAGTGAAGGTTCTCGATGTAGTTGTCCAGCAATAACTTCCTCCACAGATGTGCAGGGTCGGCACGCAAAGACTAGCGCGACTGGCAGACCTCTATTTTGTATTTCGCCGCAATCTGCTTCTTGAGTATAGAACGAAATTTTCAGGCATTGGGTTCTTTCTCTCTCTCGCGCCCGCTCGAATGTTGTAGATCACTGGGCGGTGATCGAGGTGATAAGAACGTTTCACTGTGCACCCAGTGAGTAATCTGTGAGGCTGTTTCGTGAGGAGGAGATCCAGTGTAGAGGTAGCCCCGTTGATAGTGCTTCTGAATGTGTGTGCATTGGGTGTTGCACTACAAGGAAGTTAGTTTTCACATAGGATTCTACGGGCAGCGGGGTTACCTGGTTGTTGTACCATAGGCTGTGGTTTGGCGTTTGAAAATCCCCTACAGCCAATGGTTGGATTTTTGCTGCGCACACGCGTCCAGGATGGGTTCTAGCAGGGTCGACAGGTGCGATGCTCGCGGCCTGGGCGGTAGACTCCCGTTATGAGCGTGGGCTGTCTCAAAGTACGCTGGACGGTACGGTGAGATGGCCTAGGAGAGTGCAGGTGGTGTTTGCATAGGTGGCTGGCATTTTCTTCAGGGTATGCCGTGACGAATGGCGGATGAGCTAACATCCACCCCCATTTGAGTTTCGGCTGAATTGTCGGTGACCACGGATATCCAACAAATGGAAGTGAGGAGGGCAGGCCCAGCAACCGAGTGTCAAGTGGATGACAGTCAACGGTTGGCTGGGGTTAAGTAGCGCAATAGCATCTGAAGTTCATGAAACAATTTAAGTTACTTACTACCATTGTCTAGGGTCCCATTACGAGTCCCGCTGAAGGCAGAAATTTATATTCTGGTAGTAGTGAATCGAATTCGAGGTCGTGGACCCTCCTGTGGCACACCCAGGCTCTGTAAAGTGGGTACCCTTAATTTGGGGAAAAAAGGCTATTGAGCCTGATTTTGGTCAAATATCCTCCTCCTTTCATAACCGTTGGTCTAGTGAAAATACAACATTACTAATGTACGCAGTCAAAGACCCTTTATGCGTAGCAGTGGTAGAGCTTCAGGTTTTTACACAATTATTTAATTAAGTCAATTGAACTTCATTTCATCGGAAATAAAATATGAGTATCATACTGTTGCGTACGTTATCACATGTGCAAAGAGAGACTTTGAACAGGCCTTTGACCGGTTTGGCACCATGGGCTTCTTTAAAAATTTGGCACCACTTCCATCCACATATTTCCTGATTTTCTGTTCCTCCGGTAGAATATTTAAAACTAACCATAATGCTACATAGGAGCCTTCTAAAAAGAATATGGCCTAGTGACCTTTTAATATAGAATTTTCAGAGTAGCACTAATGCGCAGTTTCTCTGAGAGATTCTTCATGTCATCAGATTCTTTCTTCAGCACATCCACTTGATGTATTTAGTTATATATTTGTAAATTTCAATATAGAAATAAAAATATTGTTTGTTTTTTCAAATATTTTTTTCTTTTTAAATGTTTATCTTTTATTTAACCTCATAATCTCGCAATAATAATTGGAGTCATTTTTCAGTTATCTCCTAAATTGCGATAAGCGAGTAATATAATGCTCAATATTGAAGAAACTGTTTCTGATATCAGAGGATTCTGATTTCAACCATTACATGACAAAATTACTGCAAAAACGATCTCATCTTGATACTTCTAAACAAAGCTCAAATATTTTTTCAAAAAATTGAGGGAATATCCATAGTTGCACTATACGACTATGCGGACTGAAATTGTAAATAGATGAATTATATCTTACGCTTATACTGTACAATGGTTTCTGTAAACTGGATGTCTTTCGAAAAACATATTTTCGAAAAATTCTCATTTATTGGAATAATGATGGTAACCTATATTTGTCAATTCCAACATATAAGAATGACGATTATATGTTGATTAACTGGTACTCGGGTAGAATAATAACAAAAAGAACGATATTATACCAAAATATAATTAATTGTATATATAAAAAAGAAATATATATAAAAATTGAATTTTCTTAGTACAATTACATTCGAAAGAAATTGGACACATTTATCGCCTTATGGGGCGTTTACGTCCCCATATTTTTTAACCATGAATTGTCTTGGGATTATTAAAAACATTAATTAAATTAAGAAATTTTAAATAAATATGACATAATAGACTTAAAAGACAAGAAACTGCTCTTCGTTTTCGACTACTCAAACATTTAAAAAAGAAGCGTTCAAAGCTCCCAATAAATTACAAAAGACTTACATGACAGAAATTAGACACATTTGGACATACGTAGTTAAGCTTCGGGGCTCCGATAAATCTTCCAGTTCTTCTATTATCCAATCCTCACAATACTAAATACCTAACAATAGTTAAATACCTAATGCTCGTTATTATGTCACAAATAAATGTATCCATTATGGTCTAAATATTGTTGCAGATTTGTTCCAAACACGATACCTATCCTTTCCTGTGAAGCTACAAACCCACTCGAACCCACCAGTCTCCCAACTTGCTTCTCACTCGATTGTCAACAACCTTCCGAGGCGTTTAAAAAGAAGACGGTCCAGTGGCTTTCGAATGTAAAACATTTATTGAAGTGCTACAAATGGGTTTTTACAAGTTACTGACATATCATTGTTATCATATTACGGAACATTTACTAATTGTAAATATTAATAACAAACTAAAATGTAAACACATAATAACATTTTTATCAATATCATAAGTCAATCTATTATTCCTATGAATATGTATTAATTACGATAAGAACTTCGTTAGATCTTTAATTTAAATTATATTTTATCAATTTTTCTGTAATATACAAAACATATAGATTATTAAAAAAGTAATGAATAACAATATAGCGATTAAGAAAGAAGCTAGGAACTCGCCGTATCCTCTAAATTACACGGAGCGGCCTTGGCCGGAAATGTAAATGGTTCCATGCGAAAGGTCGGGTCTTACCTGCTCCAGGCGTTACAAAGAGGATATCCAGCCTTCCAAGTCTTTTGAGGGATTTTCATATATTCTAGCAGTTTCTTACTATTATATGTGTATATATATATATATATATATATATATATATATATATATATAATATTAAAGCTAATAGTTTGGAGTAATCACATTCAAGAGTAATTAATTAGGAAGCGAAATAAGGGTTTATAATAATATTTCATTACAATCAAAACACGTGTAATATTATTAGAACATAATATATGCGTTATGTTTATTTATATATATATAAATCAATGTATGTGTGTGTCCTTTATAGGCTTTGAAACGGTAAGAGATAATGCTCCATGTGAGGCGGCATTTTTTCTCACATACTCAGGGGAAGATTATAGGACTATTGGTATAATGATTGGATGCATAGGTGGCAAGTTATGGACTAAAATTCACAAATCGCTTCAACAAATCAGTGTATTTCTAACAGCTGAGTCATTGCCATGCTGTTTATTGTGAAATAACGAGAAACCAGATGATTGAAAATAAGAAAGAGAGACCACATGAACTCAATGCATGCAACTATAGAAGAGTTAATATAAAAAGTTTACCCAAACGTGCAAAATTACAAAAATCATCAGTGGCTCAGTGAACATTCGTTATTAGTAGAAAAAATAACGATGTTAATGCCATTAACTACACCATTCAAAACGAAATACCAACCGAAGCGACAAGCTATTAGTCTATTGATACTGTAATGAATGAAGACCAGGTCGTCAATTATCCAACTGAATTTTTGAATTCACTTGATTTGTCAGGCATGTCTCCGCATGTTCTAACATTAAAAATTGTCATGCTAATCATTCTTATTCGAAACATCGAAACGATACCCGACTATAGTGAAAAAGATAGTGATCGATGAACAATATCATCGAAGCTACTATTTTGAATGGTAAATTTAAGGGCGAGGATGTGCACCACCTGCGCATCCCAATGAATCCAACTGATATGCCATTCGAATTTAAAAGAGTGCAATTTCCAGTACGACTCGCCTTTACAATGACCATCAACAAGAAAAAGGGGCAATCACTACAAGTTTGCGAACTAAATTTAGAAAATCCATGTTTCTCTCATGGACATTTAAATGTGGCCTGCTCATGCATTGGAAAACCATCTGCTTTATTTGTATACGCAACAGATGGAAAAACGAAAAATATTGTATACCCATCAGGACTTCAATAAAATGGATAAAAGTAAAAAATTTAATACTTTGAAAACGTTTTCAATTCAAATAAAGAAAAATTAAAAATTACAAAAAATAATCAAACAATACTACATTAATTGTTGTACTGATTTTTTTTTTTTAATTTTGCTATGCGCGTAGCAACGCACGCAAAGTACAACTAGTTTTGAATATAACATTAAGAATGTTTTAAATATTATATATTAGCATCCTCCGCCGCAAAGTGGGACGAATGGCCCAATTTTCCAGACATGTACGAAAAATTAAAACTATTTTCTTTCAATCTCCGACCACTTTGCACCATCTTTTAAATCTCAGGAATAAGAAAATGTGGGAAAGTTTCAGAAATATGTAGTGAAAATACTGTGTTTAAAATAAAAAGATAATGAAAATTGACATAAAGATGCACGAAATCGTATCTAGTGATTATGATTGTTCCTGTAACGTTTTTAATTTTACTGATAATTATATCTCATAATCTCAAATAACAAATTAGTTTCTAGTTCGTACTAGTCTATTCAAACTAAAAAAAAATAGTAGTGATGGTTTTATCATTAGAAAGAACTAGGATCTTATAAAACAATGACATTTGGAGTAACTTTCAGGGCGTTTCGAGTACATTTTACGTGTTGAAGAAAACTTCCAAATTTGTCCAAAAAATGGACTTCATAGACTTTTACTTAAGGTATTTAATGAGATAAATACGTTTCATTATTTTCCGAATATGGCCGAATTAACCCGTGGTTAGGCATAATTTATATATTTCTAATGTTGTAATTGGACCTAATTAAACCATCAATCTTTATCTTATTTGTACCTTTTCCAGTTATAAAAAACAAAACAATATTTGTAATTTTTAGTTTAGAATTGTATTTTGTTGATTTCAAAATGTTTAGTCTTCCTTATTTTATTTCATTAAGTTTTTCTACATAGGTGCATATATTTCTATGCGTTCTCATGCTTATATTTCTCTATATAACGCATATTTAAATAAATATTTATTCAAACTATTTTAATAATAATACGTAAAATATTTAAGCATACGACAGTATCCATCGTGAATCATTGCTGGAAATCCTTAAAGAATTTGGTTTACACCAAAACATGTTTTTGAATCTTTGAAAATACAAGGGCAAAAGTAAAATTTAGAGGTGAATTATCAGAATCATTCACTATAAGAACTGGACTCCGACAAGGAGACGGACTTTCGCCTGTGTTGTTTAATTGCGTATTAGAGAAGGTTATGCGTGAATGGAACAAGAAATGCCAACCAACCATCAGGATCGGTAGAAATATTAAACTCAATTGCCTTGCTTTTGCGGACGATTTGGCATTACTTGCTAACACAATTGAAAAGGCTAAATTTCAAATTGAGCAACTAGAAATTATAGCAAAAAAAGTGGGATTACAAATTTCATTTGAAAAAACAGAAATGATGCTAACTTTTGTTGTTGATTTACCAGTCATTCAACTAAACAATAAGAAACAGATTAAAATAGTTAAGAAGTTCAAATACCTTGGGGAAATAATAACATGGAACACAAATGGAAAAACAGCAATAGAACACAGATCAACTAAGTTGAAGCAAGCACAAAGACTTACCTGGCCAACTTATAAAAATAAATCTCTTTCGATAAATGCTAAGTTGAAACACTATAATTCCACAGTTAAACCAGAGGCAACTTCTGCTAGTGAAACGTTATACAAATTAAATGTTAAATCTACAACAGACAAAGTACAGAAAACTGATAGAAGAATTATCAGAACAATTATTAACAAAAAACACCAAGTTGATGGACAGTGGAGATTGTTGCCTAACAACATAGTCTACAGTGAATGTGAGTCAATAATAACTAATGCGTAAAAGAAGAATTTCCTTTTTTTGTCACATATGAAGACTACCGGAAACCAGGATATTGAAACAACTATTTGAATACTTTTTGAAAAATAAAATAAATAAGAATTGGTTCAAAGAAGTTTAGGATGATTTGAAAGAATTAGATATAACTCAACAACAAATCAAAGACAGAGAAGAGAAAGGATTTTGAAGAATAAAAGTATAAGTCTCGAACTAAAATCAGTTAAACGGAAGCAATATACTATAAAGGACACACAAAGGGTCGGAAAGGATGAGAAAGTTCTGGGAGCAGAAGAAGAGGAAGAAGTCTAAGTAGAATACTCAAATGTATTGATTTAAGTGCTCCAATGTGGGTGTAAAATATGTAAAAAACAAAACAAAAAAAAACCATAAAATATTTTTAGAATAATACTAAAATAATTTAACTTTAATTTGAAATAATTTAAGATGAAATTTAAGCAATAATTATCAAATGAATTTATACGCTAAATGATGAATCGAATGAAGATTGGAGAAAAAAAATAATTGAATAAAAAAAATATATAAATGAATAAAAAAGAGAAAAAATAGAAGAAAAAAGTATATATTATTAGGAGTAGGTAAAATTATATAGACAGTTTATTCGTTCCGCTCCATGATCTCAACGTGATCGACAAATAGTCTTAGTTATTATATAGTTGTTTGTTGCTAACAAATGACAACAATAGCCATTAAAACATATAAGAAGGAACTGACCCATCAGTCTGTATCCAGATACATGTTTTGATAGCTTGAAGTGATATTCAACTTTTCTTCTTTTTTTTAAATCATCACTTACTTAATTATCGCGGGAAGTCTGAGTTGATTAATTATAACAGGTTTTTTTCTTTTTTTTTTTATTTATTTAAATGTTGACAAACCGTGCTTTCTAAAATATTAAAAAAATTCGATCGACAAAAAAGGCATAAAACACATATAACTCCCATAACGGTAAAATGATTGAATTGCAGATTTTTAAATTCCATAGGGCACATCAAACATCATAGAAAATAAAATCCCTTGAATCAAAACACGAAAAAACGAAAATTGGATTTTTTGGACAAACTATTTGTTAACAGAGCAAAATCCTGAACTAGAAGGAAAAACCAGACTTCAGATCAGAACCCCACATCCTTGAAAAAATACCCATACGAAATTTGAAATCAATGTAATAATTTTTAGAGGCTCAAAATGCGATGTCCAGAAAAAACACTGTTTCGTCCCACTGTGCGCCGCGTTCTTCCATAATTTTCACTAATAATTGAAATTTTATTTGTTTATCGATAAACAATCATGCATTTAATAAGAATTTTTTCCTCAATGATATTTTCAAGCAAAGCAGTCATTTTCAAATTGCACTGATTATGTGGTTGAAAATTACTTTAAAGGTATAATTATACATCCAATTTTTAATTTGTTAGTAATCCGAGTATAGAGAGTGAATTAAGAAACACTTGTGGATAAAATGCTTCATTATTATCGTTGACAAAAAAAGTCCCATGTATGATATCTGTGCACATTTTATAAAAGAGCAAAGGATCAACATTTTGAATTATTTCTCTGGCAAAAATAATTTTATAGATTCCATCTGGTTGGATTTTAATTTCAATAAAAGTATATGGCAGTGTAGAAAATCTCGTTTCTGCCACTCAATATTGTTCATTTAAATTATTATTATTGCTAAATCTTCATATAATAATCAAACTGATATAATGAGCATTGAGGATCTTGGATTGTAAGGATTGGATACAAGAATAATTGGAAGGTTTAGAGGAGCCCCAAAGATCAATGGTCTAATTATTGTCATGTAAATAAGTCTTTTGTAATTTTAATGTTGAAGAAATCAGAGACGACGAGCAGTTTCTTGACTTTTAAGTCTAGTATGTCTTATTCATTTAAAATTTCTTTTTATTTTTAAAATACGGCTAGCTTATATTTAATTTATGTTTTTAATTATCCAAAGACAATTCATGGTTAAAAAATAATGGGACGTAAACACCTAATGAAAAATTAAACTCGTAATCGAGTGAAAAAAAACATTTTGTTGGAATTTTATGCCTGTCAGTATATATATATATATTCTCAATTAATAATTATTTTTAGTGTACACAGCTTACTAATGGACTTTGAATATACAAATTAACAAATATCAAATAATTAAAAATAGTATAGTAAATGAAACTGATTTAAGAAAAGAATAAAAAGAAAAATTAGAAGAACACTTTAAACTTCATATGATTTTTTTTTTTTTTTTTTTCTTCACGAAACGGCCTTTGGGACCACGCGAATATCATGAGAGCAGCACTTGTTCTTTGCTCTTCGCCTGCTTCTTCCTCTTCCACATGTTTTTCATGAACTCTGAATGTTTGAGCTTTCCCTCCTCAGTCCATGCGTGACCCCTCCCGGGATGTTTCCTCTCCACAAGAACCCTCGCCCCTGCCAATGTCTTCCTGTACTCGTCCCTATCGAGGCAGTCCTGGTCTCCCAGACCTATCTGGTTCAGATCACGTCTCAGTTGCTTAAGATACCCAGTCGAGACTTTATAACCACGGATCTTCTCGAATATCTGCTTGTTCAACCTTTCGGGGCTCATTCTCACCATGTGCCCATAAAACCTTAACCTCCTTATTTTGATGTCCGACTCCAGATCTGTTGTATCCTTGTAAATTTCTTTGTTTGATTATAACCTGTAACCCTCTGGTGTTCTTCTGGGTCCATATATTCTTCTCAGGATTTTCCTCTCAATTTTCAGGAGCTTTTCTAGACTGGGGAGGCAGGAGGTCTCCGTCCCGTAGAGAATCACCGGTTTAACGACTGTGTTGTAATGTCTTACTTTGGCCTTGGTTGACAGCTATTTCTTGTTGTAAAGGTTGCTGATGGCGAAACTCAGTCTTTCCAGTTTCGTGACTCTTTCCCTGAAGCTTTCCTTTTCGGATGCACTGCTGTTTATGATTTCCCCAGGTATTTAAAACTTTTGGTAACCTTTATAGATCCATTCTTGGTCTCGACCCTATTCTTGGTGAAGCCCGAGTCTGTGGTGATCAGCTCCATCTTTTCGAAGGATATCTGCAGACCAGTTTTCCTTGCTATTTCTGAGAGAGCGTTCACTTGTGCGATCGCCTCTTCCTCCGATTCCGACAACAAGGCGAGGTCGTCTGCGTACGCGAGGCATCTTACCTTGACATGTCTGTTCTTGGTCCCCAGGACTGCGCCCGCGCCATTGACTCTCCACAGCTCCTTCATGACCTTTCATATAAATTATTATATAGGAATAATGAAGTAACTTTTTTGGTACAAACTAATTTTAAAACATATTTAAAATATATATAACTAAGAAATAAATGTGAAATTTTTATAATTAGCTGTTCGGTTATTGAGCTCTGAATAGTCAACCTGATCCACAAATTCATTGAAATATTTGTTTGCGAGATTCTTCATTAAAGACGGTCATTGATATTAGTAAGGACATTGGCGATTATATCTTCTCAATTTTGTGCTTACTTTTTTTTCCATTAAAAAATTAATTATATAAAACTCAAGCTAATTCTAAAACCTTCAAGATCTAATACAAGGCATCAAAAGGAAAAAAAATAAGTGTGATACTCCGTGAAAATGTATTAGTTTCCTAAAATAATTTACATTGTCAGAAATATTCACTCGAGAGAATAGAGAATATCAGATCCTTACTAATTAGTGTTGTAAGCTTCGTACGTTCCAACTCTATAAAACCCTTCTCCAACCAGTCTTAAGCTAGTTAATCATGGACACTAAACTGATTCGACGAGAAGATCTGCTCGTACGATGCAGAAAAATCCCCTTAAAGAATGTTCGGACCTATTGGGGAGAGCAGTCCTCGGTGCCTGAATTATTCGGAAGAATAGAGATTTTTATTATGAACTATTTAACTTATGACTTTAAGTTATTTTAGTAATGGGATTGGAAAACGAAGCTGGACAGGATAAGTAGCCCGGATTAAAAGATCTAAGATTTGTTCAAGACCCGCTGTACAAAAATAGATGCCAGAAAGAAATTGAAACGAGTAGAAGGTGTGCAGCTGACGCAATAGATGTGTTGGGAGTCGGAAATTTGAAGGTGTCACACAGAACAGAAATAAATGGTGGAAGCTCATTGATTCTAGAACCCACGCAGGATTGTTGAGCGAAAGATATAGGTAGATTCATTAGAGAAACGATGGCCGAAAGTGGTTTTCAGACAGACATATAAGAGAAATTTTTCGCCTACGTAAATGTACATACATTTTCTTAAATAGTTTCTAATTTAAATTTATTTTACCATTAATTACAGAAGCGTACCTGAGCCATATAATTCGTTTATTTCGTATTCCGTTTATACCAAATTCATACATTAAATCTTGTATTTGAATTTATTTATCCAATTCATCTCGTATCCAATCCTTACAATCCAAAATCCTTCGAAAAATCCTCAATGCTCCTTGCTTTGTGACCAATAAACTCATCCATCCATATAGATCTTAGTGTTCCATATGTTTCTGATTTAGCCCAAACCAGATACCTATCCTTCCATAGTAAGCTCCATAACCACTCCAATCTACTAGTCCCCCAACTTGCTTCCTCCTCCATCCCTGATAATCCCCCGAGGCGTCTGAAAAGAAGATGGCCTAGAGACCTTTCAGTGTAGATTTTATTGAAGTGCTACTAGTGAGTAGTTCTTCACAAGTTATTTACATGCCATTGTATTCACTGTCAACACATTTACTTGTTGTATATTATTTTGTACAGTTGTAAATATCAATAAATGAAAAAAAATTATCTATGATTTATTTATTTATTTATGATCTAAAACTACCAACAAGAAATACTTGTATATAACAATTCTATTTATTATAATTGTGCATCACTATAAACAAACTTCGATTGAAATGAATTTTTACTCCGATCTTATCGTTGTGAATTAAATATTTTTATTTTGTTTTCAAGGTGATTAGAGTATGATAATGATTTTTAATTAAAGTCATTATAAACAAAGAATCTATCTCATGTAATATAACAAAATTTTAGACAAATAGTTATAGAATGTGGGAACGTAAATACTAAAGGAAAAATATTTAAAAAAAACATTGGGTTAAATCTTAACTGTAGATTTTATTGAAGTGCTACTAGTGAGTAGCCTATAGGACTGAAGCCCTATTTCATTTTACTTTATTTCTACATGTAATTTAGTTTATCGTAGTTTTTTTATACAATATATAAAGTGTGTATTGTATAGTTTGAGGTTCTTTGTTTTTTTTTTCGTTACAGGCCAGCTGAGGACCACGTTAAAGCCACCAAGTTAGCTTTACGCTTTCTCCAATACTCCTTCATCTCTTCCGCCGTCCATTTTCCCCCTTTTCTTTTTGGAGCTTTTTTTGTTTTGAAAGCCTTCCCACTCTTTAATTTTGTTTCTGTAGTTTACTCTGTCTTCAATTTCTTCATTATTTAAGCCAATTTCTTGTAAATCTTTATGCACCTTTTGAAGCCAATGGAGTTCGCCTTTTAATCTTTCAAAATGCTGTACAATTTTTCTTTTTAATCTGCTTGGACTCATTCTTTATATGTGCCTCCTTTTTTCTGATTTCATCTGTTATTTTTTCTTCTGTGTTACTTCTTAATTTGGAAGTTTCTCCCATTGTCCTGTTTCCTTTATTTTATTTTTTTTTTTTTCTTCACTTAATTTATAGCATTATATATTACGAGGTAGTGTTAATTTTTTTTTCCTTCTTATTTGTATTTATTTCTTACTGTACATACAATATGTAACATCAAGCCATCCCTATTACTTATAGCCCCCTTTGAGGCAGATTGTAATACTTTTTCTTTAAATGATTTATTGTAAAATTATAAAAAAAAAAAAAAAAAAAAAAAAAAAAAGAGTATTATCATTCTCTAATTATCTATGATCTTTAGTTGTGAAATGAGACCGTTTTTCCACCTTTCTTAGAAATGATGACATCCTAAATCTCATTGTGATTTGTACGATGCCTGTTGGAAGAGCTCACCTGTTGATTCTTCCCCTAAAGTGGTAGTTCCTTCGAGCCAGCAAGACCGCTACTAGCCGACACGCCCTAGCCCAGGTGGCAGCTGATGAGCTAAGAGATCGCCTAAGAGCAGAGGAGGGCCGTAGGGAGGCAGAAAAATGGCGGAGGCCCTTGCATGACTCATAGGGTGTCCATTAGGAGGGGCCTCCATGGCAGGGGTGCCAACCCCCACCTTCGCCAACTTAGTCATTCATTAACCAATAGCTGGGTCTCTCCTCCTTGTCGATCGATACCATTGGCTTTCTACCCCACCGTCTTCTGCTACTCCTGGTGCTGTAGCATCGTACAGAAGAATTTACTTTGTTATACCACTGGTACAACTGGTTAATTGAGTGTATGAGCATCGAAAGAAAGTCATGTTTAATCATGAAGATGACAACAATAAAAATAAATTAATGGGGATAAAGGTATTACATTAGAAATTTGGTTACTTCAGATGGATCTTAAAAATCCACCTCAAATCTTTGCATGTATGATTCTTGATACAAATTTTGATGTAAATGCCTATTATTATATAAATAAAAAAATAAAAATATTTAGTTTTTAAAAATATATTTTAGGAATTCTTTAAATATCTACCTTTCTGCAGACCGAATATAATTAAGTACAGGAATACATCTACAGGCATTATAGAGACCGCTAGCTAGCCATAAAAGCTCCTCTTGATTTCAAGACATTCTAATTTTGCTTCTAATATAAGGTATGTGTGTTCAATAGAAGTCTACTAGAACATAGTTACAGTTTATACTAAAATATCTTGTATGTTGTTTTATTTTCCTGTACAATTCAAACCCAAGAGCAGTTTTCGATGCTGATTGATCTTCGTGATAAAGGAATGAGTTCTGGCGTTAGTAATGGAAATTTCGGTAGTTACTAAAAAGTTACTGCCTATCCTTTAAATCTACAGTGACTCACGAAATTTCACAAATGTTTGTAGTAATATCAAAAATTTGTTCTAATCCGATACGTTGTTTGTTGTTGTTGTTGATTGTTTTTCAAGGGCAAAAAACTGCTATGGTTATTATTGCCCATACCCAAAATTTAGACAATAACAAATTCCTAATCAAATTATATTAACCTCCAAAAAGAAAAAAAAAAAAAAAAAAAAAAAAAAAAAAAACAACATTTTATCATATAATCCTATTTGCTTGATCAATTTTATCGTACTACAAACGTATTGTTTGCTATCACCCAAGGCCATACAGAGCTGATGAGGTACACCACACTTATCCATATCTCTCCTGTACTGAGGACACTCCTTGAAGATATACCTCACTGTTAGGCCAACTCTGCAGCCAAATTTCTTTTTTGTCAATTCTAAATGCAAAACAAAATATCAAATTACGGTTGTTGTTTTTTTTTGTTTGTTTTTTTCCTGCAGTGAAATCAACATCAGAAAATATTCGGAAAGTGACTATAAATCAGCTTCGGAGTTTCTCACCGTTCTTTAAGTATCAAATGCTCAGTAGACTATAAGTAACATTCGGAAAAGGAATGCTTTTTTATGGCCTTGAGGTTTTTTGTTGTGACGTTGATTTGACGTCAATAATGACAAATCAAGCGAACAAACTTACTATCATCTTATTTATAACTGCAAAAAATTGGAAAAGTACAGACACAAACTGATATTCAAAATTCAATTGAACGGAGACCAACGACCGCCTTCAAAGAAGGATCTTATAGACAAATGCTTTAATGATTTTGATGCATTTGTGGATCATTTTGATTATATAGAGCTCAACAATTGAACAGTTCGTCTATAATTCTGCCTCTATTTGTTTATTTATTTTTATTTTTATCTTCATTTTTTTTTTTTTAGTATTTTTTATATTTATTAATTAACTTATAATTCCATTGATCACTTATTATTTCATATTCACTCAATGTTAATTCATATGTTATTTTAAAATATTTCACATTATGTATAATTAAACATGTTTGTATAAATATTTAAAATAATACGCGTTATGTCGAGAGATGGGACGCGTAGAAATATATTCACCCATTGCAAGGTTACTGCAATGTGTAAAACTAGAAAATGATTAATCAGTAACTTTTAAAGAAACTAGCCATTAGTAGCACTTCAATAAAAGTTTTATATTATACGGATGTAAGACCATCTACTTTTCAGATGCCTGGAATTTAATCGGAAGCTAGATGGAAGACTAGTGGATTCGAGCAGGCGGCATCTTATCATGGAAAGATAGGTGGAATAGCTTGGGAAAATTTAAAGATATAACGGACGTTTAGATAATCGTGAATTAGATTACTTGTGACATAATAAGGATCATTGAAAATTTTAAGTAGGTTCATGGATTTTAAGGATTGGATATTAGAAGAATTGAAAGATTTAGAGGAATCCCATAGCCCAACACCGCATTTTCAAATGAGTGAATTACTGCCATGTAAATTACTCTCTTGTAACTAATTGGGGGCTTTGAACGCTAGTCTAGTAAATGTTGAACAGTCAAAGACGATAAGTTGTTTTTTGCCGTTTAATTTTCGTATGTATTGGATTCCAGGTAATACCTTTGTCCAGATGGACTTTTGATCACTATTCAAAATTCAAGGATCAGTGGAATATTATTTTTTTTAACTTCAAATATAAAATACATATTTTATATTGGATTAATATGCAATAGAAGGGTGACATGGTGGTTCCGTATATTCTCCTATAAATTTCAAAATCTGCTACTCGCTAAAACAACAAAATGTATCAATGGCGAATAGTCTCCATTACGCTTCACATTTAAATTTATATTTCTGTGCATCAACGTATTCGGTCTAAAAATTGATAGAAATTTAAAAAACTTCTAGAATACGTTTCTAAAAGCTCAATTTATACACAGATGACAAAGAGTATCTTCTATGTGCGCATTGTTTCCAGCTATAAGCCTCATCTTTTTATTAGACCGTTTACACCAAATCGCCAACTAGTTTACTTTGAGCCGCTTCCTATGCAATCCTACGTAGTCAAATAGCGCACGGCATTATTGGTTGAAAACTCGTTGGTAACTGGTGAGCAACCAGTCCCTAGGAGACTCTTATGTCCGGTTGTCTAGTGATTTAAGTTTATAGTTTCTCGAGATGGTCGAGAGAATATCTCTATCCTCCCGACGAATGCAATAGACAGGAACTAAAAGGATTAAACAGGAATAGAGAGTGTTATTTTTAAAAGGCAGTGAAGGATACTGGTTTCAGATGTGCCAGGATCTGGTGTGTTTTGACGGCCTAAGGACATCCTTGCCTACCCTCCTTACCAACAAATTAGTTTTCGTCCTTAAGGATACTATTTTGAAATATTTCAGTATTAAACGAACGATTTACTGCTCGTCGTTACAGACTACTTCAACATTTACTAGAAAAACGTTCAAAGCTCCCAATTTATTACAAAAGACTTATTTACATGACTGTAATTAGACCTATTTGGACCTACGGAGTTGAGGCTCCTACCTATTTGGGGCTCTACTACACCATCCAATTCATCTCGTATCCAATCTTTACAACCCAAAATCCTTCGAAAAATCCTGAATCCTTACTTCGGCACCAATAAACGTATCCATAAAGACCTTAGTGTTCCATATGTTACTGAGTTAGCCCAAATCAGATACCTATCCTTTCATAGCAAGCTCCATAACCATTTAAATCCATTAGTTTCTCAACTTGCTTCCCACTCCATTCCCGATAATCCTCCGAGGCGTCTGAAAACAAGATGGCCTAGAGATCTTCTAGTGTAGAATTTTTATTAAAGTGCTACTGATGAGTAATTCTTTTCAAGCTTAGACATGTTATTGTAATCGTTATCAGCTCATTTACTTAATGTGTATAATTGTACAGTTGTAAATTTCAATAAATTGATATAAAGAAATAATAAACATACGATTTTAAAAGATCAAAGGATAGTCCACCATTGTTGTCCCTTTTTTGAAAAATAATTAAATCATTACTTTTTTATAGGAATCAAAAGGATTAAATGGGAAGAGAGAATGTCCTTTTTAAAAATCGAGAGTGCGTTATTAAAAGCTGATCAGCAACTCGAGTTGCCAAACAGTTTAGTTGCTTTTCAGTACCTCCGTGAGCATAGGCCCTAAATTGACAGCAGAAGGTTATAATATTGGATATTGTGGGCTTAAGAATATAAGATGAAGATAGGCGTTAGTTATGAGGAGAATAAAAAAAAAGGGGATTAATTTCTTCTACTAAATATTTTAACTCATCCCTCTCACTATGCAATTGCGTATGGTAAGAATGTTAGCTTTAAGTTATGAAAGAAAGCTGATAAAGTGCATTTTTGGAAATGATTTGCCAAGTTTTGTTCCGAAGAAACGCGTCTCGATGATGTACACCGCATTGGCAGTTTCACCGAAGATTCATAAAAAAACCTAAATTTCGAGAGAGAAAAAATAAAACTATAAATAAGCTTTCCGTTGTTATAACTAACACCATTTCTGTAGTTCCATTGCTGGAAATAATTTTAAAAAAAAAAATGTACAATTTAAATTACGCTGTAAATTTCAATCCGGGCTTTTCCGCACAAGTTCCAACAAATATTAGTATAAATATCAAGATTGAAAAAAAAAAAAAATTCTGTATTTATTATTTTAAAGCCTAAAGATTTTTATCTATTTATATAGTTACGTGATTGGCCATACAATGACGATTAATCGAAACAACTGCAGTTATCAATTGAATTGCTGATAAAATGTTTATCTAGAATACGACCCACGCACGAAACTTGAGCCAAGATATGATGAAGTAGAGATAGTTTCAAAATTTCTGTAAAATTATTTAAATCGACGCGTCGCGACGTAAAAAATTAACTACAATTTACAGATAAAATCTCACATTCATATATTACTATTTTACTAATATTAATTTTATAATTAATAAGATATGCTTCGGTTCGAAAATATCGAATATTTTGAGTATCTTTATACTTGGTGAAAATATTATCAACAATGTTTTTATATATAGGTTAGTAAAAACAGAGGTTGATAAAGGTCAGTCGACATTGTGGAATTTAGAAGTATACTATCTTGTAAGGACTTGAGTTATCATACTGAAACAATGAGCATGCTGTAGGATCACTCTTTTTGATTCTCTAACAACTTTCATTGCTGAATTTTCATACTTTTCCGCTCAGTCTGTCCACTATTTTTTAGCTCCAAGAAATTTAATTTAAATACAATAGCTGATAACTAGTGTTTAAATAATAATTCTAAACACTCCATTCTTATATCACAAACTTTCAAGAATTGTTTCGAAAGTAGAGGATTAAAATAAATCCAAACGAATTTCATCATGTAACCTCTACCGGCTTCTGTCTGCCCTACAATATCCTTTAATAATATTAAACTAAATCTAGTTGAACAGAACAATGACTAGGGCTCTATCTGGACAAACGTTGTACCTGGAATCCACATACTTAACTTTAGAAAAAAATTGATTACATAAAATATTAGAATTACGAATTTGCAAATGCTCTACTAGTAACTTCGACGATTTTTGTTCATGGATTTCAGCAGAATTTTTATTGTTTCTAAATGTATATATATAGAGAAAAAGGTGAAAAATGGACACCCCTCCTGACTGGCTAAGAAGACATTGAAGGCGGCGAGAGGACTGTCTGTGGAGCCATTTACTAATATAAAATAGCAGTGAGCAGTTGAAACCATTCTTTAAACTAGTGTGGGTGCAGCTTTGCAAATTGTACAAATAGGTGTTCATTCTGGACTGTAAACTTTTGAGAGATATTTGAAACGCTTCATGTTCTTATATTTGTTATTATATTTTTAAAAATAATATCATAATATCTCGAAAGCAGAGATCTTATGTTACTTTTTGAAGCACACCTCATCATTCTTAGGTAGAGTTCGGGTAAATACACCCTTTCTTGGAGTAAATGTGGAGCTCCATTTCTCCGGGAACTTCGACATGTCTCTTGTTAGAGATCACAAGTTGTATCTTTTGTGATGGAAATTCTGTTAAGACATTCGGGGAGAGGTGTGGGTAATGTATATAGTGGGTAATAATGTTCCTAAATGTAGGCTGAAAGAGCCAGTTATTGCGATCTCTGTAAATATTTTTTTTTCTGTAATAAATAAACTCTCTACCGTTTCGGATTGATTTATATTGTTTTAAACTATTTTTGGTGACTCTTTTGGAGAGGGCCCGATATTCACACTCTAATTTTTCTGGTGCTATTTTGAAAGCTTTTTGTAAAGTGTCGTTTTTAAAATGAAATAATTGATGTTGATCATTGTTTTGCCTTCTATAATTTAAGAAACCTGTTACAGTTATTAATAAAACACAAAAATCTAGAAATTTTAAGAAAGGGTGCCCATATTTACACCTTTTCCTCTCTCTCTCTCTCTCTCTCTCTCTCTCTCTCTCTCTCTCTCTCTCTATATATATATATATATATATATATATATATATATATATATATATATATATATATATATATATATACGTCATTCAATATCAGTTCTATGTTGAAAACCGTGAATACCATTAGTGCAGGATTGTTCTTTACACTATTATCTCTAGGGTACACCTAATTCAGGAAAAACAAGACGGATGCAATTGTCGTCCAAGTAAACTTGGCAAACTCAACTCAATGGAAAAATACGGCATTTGCATGCAGAGACCAGAGCAGTGTGACGGGCCATTGCGTCAAGCCAACGACGCAGTAGATCCAATTTCTTCATCATTTAATTTTCCGTGATAATTAGAATTGTTTTATTTAAGTCAATATTTTTAACTGTTATTGTCAGATAATAAAGTAGACAAGTGACATATGAATTATTGTATATAAAACTAGATCGTAGTCTTATTTCCATGTTCAAATCAAATTTTGGACATTACTTATAAATAGTTAGGAGCTGACGTTTCGGACTACAACATAAGTCTTCTAGAGATATAAAAAAATGTATATAAAAACAAGAAATAATATAGTTCATTGAAGAATAAAAAAATTAAATAGTTTACTAATGAATTTAAAATAATTAAAATGCTTGCAGGTATACATATACGCAAGTTTCTTTATGGAAGCCTCCAACCCTGCATAGAGCAGAAATTATATGCAACTGGTAATTTCCTGATGATACCGCATTAATTCAGAGCTCGGAATTTCACATTACTTTTAAGTATGTGCCAAATAGTATATAATGTATCCATTGACTACAAATGGGATAATATCTTTCTAGACTGCTACTTCTACGAATTTTTTCAGTCTTAAATTGTTTTTTCCCTGGGGTTTTCTGATTATTCGTATTATTTTCTTGTGTTTCTGGTGAGTTCTCTTCACTTCTAATTCTTTTGCTTGTGCTTATTTCTTTATTAAGATCTTCTAAAGAATATAATTTTCCTTCGATCATCAGTTTATCATATCTAATAGATGCTTTGTACCCTTGTTCTTTTTTGGCTATCAGATATGGGAATAACTCTGCACGGATTTTTCGTACTTCTTCAGACAGATCTTCTTTAATATTAATATATTGATACCTTTCTTTTAATTTTTTCTTAGCTCTTAATATATCATTTCTTAAAAAAATAGATGTTAGACTTACCAGACAAAGAGATCTCAAATTTTTAGTTGTTATTGTCCTTATATTTGTGATATCATATAACCGTATATCGCTCACTAAAAATCTTAAAATCTCAAGTACATCTCCTTCTTTAGCCCTCCAGTTCTCAGATTTAAGTCCTGTTATGATCACATTCTTTTTTCTTTCTTGATCTAATTTCTTTTCGATTTTGGAGATTTTAATATTTTGTTCTACCTGAATTCTATTGTTATTTTCAACTATTTGATTTATTTTTTGATCTACACTGTCCAGCATTTGAAGTTTTTTGAAATGTGTATTTATAACCTGCGATGTAGTGACTGTTCTCTGAGGCCAGCTGACTGAGAGGTAGGTGGTGGGGGCTGGCTTGTCTCCTCTTGCTCGCTGATATCGGAGACAGTTAAACAAATCTGGTATATTTTATTTACTCGTTTACCGATCGAGTAAATAAAATATACCGAGTACAGTACTGATGTACTGTACCAATCGCCACAGAATTTCACTTTCCTACTCACTGATAATTAAACTAGTACTGTACCAAAATTCGCTGAGAATGGACACCAATTTCAAAATCAATAGACGAACGGCACGGAGGAGGTGTTGTTCTGACCACGGCTGCCCGGCAACCAAGCCTGTTATAATACAGTTTAATTTAACAGACACATTTTATTTTATAAATATTAGAAGCAGCAAGAACTATGAGTAATATGGATGACAATGGACCCCATCAAACAATATGTACAATAAAAGTAATAAAAAATAAATGATTAAGATATAAAATAAAAAATATATAATAAACAGCCTCTAACTATTAAAAAAATAAAATATTATAATTGATAAGATAAAGTCAATTACTATAATAATAATAAACCGTTTTAACTATGAGAGTTGATTTCAAGCCTGCCTAATCTTTTTTATGTCTTTATTTTTGTATGAATCTTTTTTTAATTCTATTTTTTGTTACTTATTCATTTTCCGATTATAACTCCAATTTACTATAAAAAGTTTTGTGTTTCTGGACGAAAATGGGATTTCCAGGCATTAGGGAACCAGGCGATCCATAGCCATCAATTGAAAATATAAATTTTATTGCTGTCGTTAAACCAAAAAATACCTCAAAGATGTTAAAAAAAATATTTCAAGTCTATATTAAGGTAACTTTTTATTTGATCAAGAAAATATATTATGTTCAAGAACATAATTCATTGCAAAGATATATCAAACATCAAAAAACTGCAACCAACGACAAAACCAAAATTTCCTCATCATCCATCATACATATCTTCATATTTTATATTCACAATTCATGTCACATATCCTGTAAATGGATTAAATTAATTCTCAGAGAAAATTCTTTACTTAAGTCTTGAAGTACATATACCAATAAATCTGCTTTTTTATTGCTACAATTTTCAATAAAGGCAAATTCTAATTTTAACTAGCACTACATAAAAACAATATTTTATAGGCTCATATATTATTTATATATTGACTAGATAATTGCTGCTCATTATTTTCAATAACTAGGTCTATGGCCGCATCGTGTTCGACCCATGCTTTCACAATTTTCCGTTAGTTGCTCCCGTTTCGTCGTTCTCAAAGAGTACTAGGAATTTCACTGCTAGCAATACAGTATTTAACAGATACTTCAAACTTAAAAAGCTGATTTCAAATTCTAATTCTATTTTAGTTGGCCATCATTTGATTTGAGCTTGCTTAAGCAAAGAAATGATTCCTAGACTTAAATGCAAACAGACGGACCACTGCGAATGATTATATGGAGTTAAATAATGGGATTCCTAGTATTAGATCAAACTAAATATAGAAAAGTGAAACATCCAAATATTCGAATGAATATATTTCAGGAATTTTATTTCTTCAATAAAGAAGAATATAATGTTAAATTTATTTTCTGATACACTTTATTTTAGCTTAACTCGTCATATATCATTTTTCTTGTTTCACCTATAAAAAAGATACAGAAAAAATAGTAGCAATTAATGCAAACATTATAGAGAAATTGAAAATATAGGTTGGCAAACTTGGAAATAAAAATAAACAAAAGCGAAATAAGGCATAGACCCTTGAACCCAAATAGGTAGGGTATTTCAAAATGTAACAGTTTTAGACAGACAAAGTGGGATAACACCAAAAGAAAAAAAGAGGTGAATTATATTTATTATTGATTAATTATTAATTAGGTTAATTAATTTGGCTTTTTATTGTTTAAGTGTAATGCGAGAGGATTTTAATGTAAAACATTGTATTTCAGTCTGATGATGGGATAACATATTCCGAAACATGTAACATTGTAGTGAAGAAAAATTGATATATGAGGAGTTAAGCTAAAATATAGTGTATCAGAAAATAAATATTTCAGGAATATTCATTTCATTATGGTTTTGTATAAATTTTAAATATATATATACATACATATATATTGGATTAGAATAGTTATAAGTATAAAAGAACCAGTCAGGTAAATATGTATTAATGATAGTGAAATACTTATTACGTACATCTTTTCTACAATCATTAAAAGCAATATAAGTATTTGTATTCTGTACCTTCTCTCAAAACTTCATCCAATAATCTCTTAAACATAAGAACACTTCCTGCCAACTTATATTGTAACATTACTTTTGAAAAATCCTTTATAATTCGAGCTACGGCATTTTGGAATTCTTTGCCTATCTCACTGCGTAAATCATCCTTCATAACTTCTTTTAAATACCACTAATTTCCCAACTTTCTCCATTATCTACCACACAAATATATTTAAAAAATAGTTATAAGTTTGCAAATACTCTATATTTAAATTTATTATTACAATTTTGTCTACTTCATTTTACAATTAAAATCGTTACAACCAGCCGTTAAAATTCAGTACTGATGATAATCACTTTCTAATTTTTTTTCAAATATCAGATTCGTTTTTAAGAAGTTCTCAAATTAAATAAAAACGAGGTTTGTATAATATGTATAATACGAGTATATTAGTCAACTATTATGGCGAAATATGTTACGATAACATAAAAAAAGTTATTTTTAGTGCCATAGTCAGTGTTTCGAAAAAAATTACCAAGTAAATCCATGAGTCACTACATTTTTTATCCTCTCTCTTTCTTTTCTACTTATTCTATTAATGTCAAAAATATTTATATGACTGACCGTCCGGTAAACTCATGCGGTAAATGAAGCGACAAATGAATTACTTCGTAAGATTTATTTTAGAGATAACCAGGCGTTCTAATCTTACTGTTATATCGAAACCTTCTATTTTTTTAAATATCTTTCCCAAACCAAACGATATTTCTTTTCTTGATTTATAATATTTTCTTCTGTAAGTTAAATTTGATTTACAACTTTTTCATTATATCAATTTAATTTACAATGGATGGTTTAGTTTATCAATAAGTAATTGATGTGAGTAATGCGTTAATGAGGAGTAATGAGGAAAATATAAATATTTTATGCATTGCTTCCTTAGCGACAATGGAAAAATAAATGGAACCGATTACTCTGCCTACTTCAAGAAATTAATTAATTAATTAGGACCTGGGACAATCTCAGAAAATCTAGAGGATGTAACTATGTCGAGACTCAGAATTGAACATACAGGTCCCATCGCTACCTGGTGAGAAACTTTGGGAAACTTGCAGGACATTACTTTGTGACAACGAGCGCTCTATATTGTAATACAAGAACAAAATACAATATACCCACTTGTATGCTCGAACTCTACAAGACAAACTTGATAAAATCCAAAATATTTTTGAATTCTAAAATAAAAAATAATAATATTTCTAAAATCTTCAACCTAACTTAATAAAAATTGATTATTCGAAGCTAGAACATTTTTACTTTGGCCGTGGTGCTGAAGACGGCACGGCAAAATCTAACAAATAAAATTAAATGATTTAGTGTGAATGACATACTAGAGTAGATTAGGTTTTACAGATAAGGAAAATAAATCTATAGGTACTATTGTATAAAAGAACAAGCCATTTTTTGTTTGTGATCACTAACCGCGAGAACTACTGAACCAATGTATACCAAATTGTCACTGCAATATCTTCATACTTCAAGGATGGTTTAGCATTGATAAAATTTACGGATTTTCAATTTAATTTTTATTAAAAAAACGATACATATTTGGCGTGTGGTGTTTGAAAACCGAAAACCTTGTTTGAAATTTTGAAAACCGACCGGTTGGTAGCGTGCGCCATTCTAGATGTTACAAAGGGAGAGTGTTATATAGAACTAGAAATTGATAATATAATTTACCTATTATCAATTGAATTATTATTAAAAAGCTATCAATATGTGGTGAGACATGTGGATCCCAGTGAAGAGTAAATATACCGATATGTGGCTAGCGCCATTCTGCAAACGATTTTGGAATCGTAAAACTATTGAACCCGTCCAAATTTTGTCTACACCATCTTCATAGTTCTGGGAAGGTTTACAATATTAAAAACTGGAATGTACAATGTTGAGTTTGAGAAACGAGGTCTGCTAAAATGTCCTATTATGGTTAGAAATTAAAATACAACCAAATAAAATCAATAAAACTATTTCTAGCATAACGAAAAAGAAAAAAAAAACATTATTACCAAAGTAAAATGTCGATCCTTTGATTATGTAGATTGTGTATAAAAATATCGTGGGCCTTTTGTAAGCACTGATAATGTAGTCCATTATCCGGAATATTTACTTAATACCTACGTCATTCTGGAATACCAACTCATAGATTAAAATTAAAAGCAAGATGTCTAATTATTGTTTTACGCAATTTTTCACCACCTAATCGGTGGAATTATAACCAGATTAAAAATTACAACTATGCGTGAAAATATCATTGAGGAAAAAATACTTTATTGCTTATGAGAGTGGGCGAAGCGTCGATGAAGGATGTCATCTTCCAGTAAGCAACATACATTTTTACGACCCATTTTATTTCATGTAATATTTGAAATTGTAAAAATTATGATGTCTATCCAATTTGTTCCCAGACTGACATCCTTTGTACTCATCATAATGGCACCAGCCATGTCTGGTAAGGAATTTAACTAGACACTCTCTTGGAAGCATCGAAGTATAAATTTAAGTAGAGGTTGAACATTTTCCCTGCTTAATAATATGGAGAGTTCACTTTTAAAAAAAACTATGAACAAATCTATCTTGTAGGACGTACATATAAAACATGAATAATAGCACTGTCTTAAACTATTATAACAGCGATCAAATTTATAGTTTGATAACTCTATCAGTTCGGTTTATCCTTGACTAAATTAGTTTTAAAAAAGTTGTAATTATTAGTTGAAAAAAAAAAAATTAAATTTAGGCAAAATAGTTTTTGAAGGCAATGAATAAGCCAACGATAGGAAACACGCACGGCTTTAAAAATGTTGCTAAAATTGTATATTCGAGTGTTGAAATAAATATCTACAAGCTTGTGATTTAAGGGAAAAAAAAAATCAAAAGAAATATGATAAGACTGAAAAATATTGATACCAGCATATTTCAACGCCTTATCAGTCACCAGAGTTCTTACTCTGGCAGTGCCTACGTGCCAGAAGTAAAGAGCATAATTGTCGATAAGGAAACATCAGCTTTATCATTTGATGAAACGTTCAAGATAACCTTATCATCTCAATAAATTCCGTTTTAAATTTCGATTTTATATCACAATACAGCACGGTTTAATCTGTTAGAAGTCATAAAAGTAGAGGAAAATGTGTAAATATGGGCGCCCACTTTTGTTTTTGATTTCAAGTTACTTTTAACTTGAAAAATTCAAGAGTTTTGTCTTTCATTAACAACTATAACAAGTTTCTAGTGTGCGAGAAGACAAAACAATGATTAGCATCAATTATTTGATTTCGAAAACGACAATTTACAAAACGCTTTCAAAACAGCACCAGAAAAATTGAGGTTTAAATATGGACCCTCTTCAAAATAGTCACCAGAAATAGTTTAAAACAATTCGGACCGGTAGAGAGTTTATTTGCACGATCTAAGTTCCCACATTTGTGAACTTTCCATCACGAAAGATGCAAGTTGCGATATCTAACAAGAGATGTGACGAAGTTCCCGGGAAATGAGAGTCCATATTTACACCAAGAATGGTACTCATATTTAAAGATGGCCACTGTCACAGGTAGTCTAAAAGTATGCGTGACTAAAGGTGTGCTTCAAAAAGTAGCTTAAGTTCTCCGCTTCCCTGATATTGTGAAATTATTTTTAAATGAACATGAAACGAAAACGATTTCACATATTTCTCAAAAGTTTACAGTCCAGAATGAACACCAATTTCCTCTACTAATGAAACGTTTACAAATTTTCTCTTGTTTCATTAAACTGTACTCGCATAATTTAATTTTTTATATTGGGCCCATATAATACATACACAATACAATAGAAATGTATTGTTTATTTTAAATAAACTTAGTAAAATATAATCACAACACAAGTTTTCAATCTAAGAAAAACAGAAGATAATCATAATGTTAGGGATAACGACAAAAAATATTCAACTTAATAATCACATTGCAACATTTGTATTATATACCGAATTTACTATTTAAAAATGTATTTATACTGACCATATAATCCATCTCTAATTTTAGTTATATTTAAAAACAATGAATCACTTTTTCAATACCTGTTCCATTTCTTTTGACTTGTTCGTTCCCTTCGACAAAACTTCTGCTTTTGACAGTTCTTTCATTACCCGAAGAACATCCCTTTGGAATATCCCTCCCCTTCATAATCGTCATTCCCCCTCTGCAATATTTGAATCTGCTATTCATTCGCTTCTCTTTGAAAACTTGAGTTTTTAACAGGCAAATATGTTTTTACTATTAACTAATGTAATAATAATTACAATTTCAATAAACTTACTGAAGAAAGAAAACGTCTGTCACGGTGTTTACATTTAGAGATAACTACTTTGTGACGTTCATATTTTATAAAAAATCTAATTATAAAACAAATAATTTTAAGAAGAATTAAAGAAATCTTAAAATTTCAGATGACGACTATCTGGATAGAGACACATACAGGAAAACACTGGAAAATTCCACCATTATTAGAAGAGAAAAAAAGGGGGGTAAAAAGTGGTTCGAAGAAAGAAAAGAAATGCAGTCGAAAATCATGAAACAGCGACGGGAAGAAAGAAAATCAAGATTCCCAGAGAAGCCAAACCAATGATATTCGTGTGTAGTGGCCGTAACGTAAAAAAAAAAATAAAAAATAATCACACTATAATATATATAGTTTGTCTAGGAGATTTGTTATGAATTATAGAAAATAAAAGAGCAATTATATCTCCTTAATAATAATACCACGGATCGCAAACACCATGTTCATTATGTTGGTGTATCGAAAAGTTCACATTATTTTTATTATAGTGATAATACTAAAAAGTACTATAATATAAAATGTGCGATTAATGAATTACATTGTTATTAATTATATTGTTATATTTAATTATTATTATTAATTCCAGGGCTGAATATAAAAATATGGCTAAGCCAATTCTTTAACCTTATAAAGATTTTATAAGGAAATATAATTTGATCGTATCTTTTCTATAAATAACCACACTGTAATAAACACCGACATAAAACAGCAATGAATGCTACGTCAAATCATTACGCAATTAAATTGCACCATTATTTTAGTTAGCTTTTGTAATACGATAAGGAGAATGAGGAATATGAAATATAGTCTTATATTCGGGATATGTAGATAACATAGATTAGTAATAATAGAATAGATCCATGGTAAATGTGCTCTTGTCATGCAACGCTGATTGTAAACAATACAGATATTTTTATTATTATTTTCTTTTGTCGATTATAAAAAAAAAAAAATGGTTCAAAGGAGAATAGAATAGGGAAAATTTGAAGAGATTGGCTAACATCCGGTAAGTCGCACACCGTGAAAACACGTTTGTCGGTACTCTTTTGGCTATGACTCCGAAACAATTTATCCGATCCTTGAAAAAATTTCTCTTTTCCATTTCAAAGCTGCCTAAAGCTACTTTCATTCTACAATGAAATTTTGATCAGGTCCCGTGAAACACCCATGCCAGGATGCGAAATGTGTATTTTTTGGCAAAATATGACGATTTTGACATGTTTAGTAGGCTTAGGTGGGTATTTTATGGAATTTAACCACAATTTCGTTCATTGATAGTAAATTTAACCAGCTTTGATATAGAACTAAGACATTTGGGATCGGACAAATAGTTTTAGAGTTATAACGAGAAATGAGCTAAAAAATGTGGGTTTTTCACAACAGTACGTGGTATTATATCGTGCTGGCATGTGTGTTTACGAAACTTTATCAACATTTAATAAATAAGTTCTTACATTAAATTTAATCTACTTTCAGATGAAAAAAAAGAAATTTCGGATCAGATAATTAGTTTCGCAGCCAAAAGAGTAGCGACAAACGTGTTTTCGTGGAGAATTGCGACTAGGCAATCTCTTCAATTTTTCCCTCTTCTACAGCTCTAAAAATATTGATCTGAGCAAAAAAAATATTAGAATCAAATTTATTACAAATTCGATTTTCTTTAAAATGCATAGAACAAAATATGTGCTAAAAGTAACGTTTTCCGAGTTATTTGATCAAACAGCTAAGAGCATACAATTTTCAACCATATACTCCTCCCCCGCCCAAACCCGACGCTATTTCGTGGTAGACTTTATACCACATTTAAAGCTAAGGGTGGTAAACAATTTATAGCAGTCAGAACATCTTATTTTTAGACTTCAAGGTTCGATGCTAATTTGTCTGTACTAAAGGTCTTTCATGGATCATAGTGTCGGAACAAAACTAAATGAAGAATGTACAGACAACAATTTGAAAATAAACAACTGCATTCATTTATAAATATGAACACACATTAGGATCTTATCAATATTCCTTAGGATAAAACTGATTTTAATAAAGGTAGAAAAATAAATTGTATTTTATTAAATGTATATTTTTAATTGCATAATAATAGAGTGAGTAAAGAAGTTTATTTTAAAATTTGATAATGGCAGGAGGAATGTTCCAGGAAATAGTTCCATTCGATATTTTCCATTTTCATATGGTTTTTTTTTTGTTTAGTTTTTTTTTCGAATTTTCTAGTTATTTTGAAAATTCATATTTCTTCGATACGGAGAGTAATTCGGCTGTCTCAGGAGTAGTATAGTCTGGATTATTTTAAAACAATACAACAATTTGGCCCTCATCTATTTCTAGTCATCTCCTAGAGGGTTTGTGGACCCAGAGTTGTATCGCCTTCACGTAAGTCCTCAAGCACATCTAATAACTTCTAATATCCTCACTATATAATGTGATTTATTTTTCTTAATTTGCACTTTTCCTTTACAAAAATAAAAATGCATAGGCATCGAAAATACACTTTATTTCGTCTCATTTTGTGGGAGGCACGTACTACAATAAAACTGTACTTGAAGCGTACATGTTTACAAACAAACGTAATTAAGAATAATTAATACTGCATATTTCAATAGCAATCTAAAGTGTACTATTTTTAAATAACAGAAATGATAGAAACTGTATTATACTGTATTACTATAAGAAATAATACCTGAATTCTCACACGGTATTGTTTCTATCAGGCTTTGAATCTAAACTCGTCAAAATCTCTCCGAAGAGCTCAGACGTATATTTTAAATCCCCTGACAGGCTAATAACAAATCCTTGTGAAATAGTTTTTCATACAATCTGTAATAGTTATTGAAGTAGAACATTTCGTTTCTTTATAAATTCCCAAAGTTCAGGAGTACGATTCATGTTATTTCTTCTTTTGTTCAGATCTCTCAATCAGCTTTCTAAAGATTTGTCTGTACCTAACCTGCTAGTATTCATAGCGTGTGCTGGAATAAGTGTGCTGTGTGGAGGAAGTAGTGTATCCTCAGAATTTCGTAATAAATTTCAATACTTTTTATTTATAAACATAAGTTCTTTGCAGGTTGTCTCTAATATTTGTGACCTTGTGACTCAAGTTGAGATTGACCGGAGACCACCAAACACACCATAATTAATTAATAAGAGAAAGGCAACGTTGTTGTCGGATGTTGAGAGATTATTCTCAGGTAATTTTAAAATATAGTTTTTCTTCAGCAGAAATTTTTTATTCAAGAGGGAAATATATTAGAGAGGTCCCCGGGCAAACGAGGAAACAGGGATCAGGAAAACAATATTTAAATATTCCAGCGTAGTATGATATTAATAATCAAACTATACTAGTCCAGTATTGTGTTCACAAAAACATCAATCCAGAACTTCTATTTAAAATTAAAGGTATTAAACAAAATAAAATGGATGTACAAAAAACAATTTTCCTTTTAACAAACGAATTGAAACGAATCAGCAAGTCTATTGAATAACTTGTATTTGCATGCAGATGGAGAATCGATGGCCGAACGCGTTAGGGAGGGGTCTCAGCGCGCCCGTAACAAAAGATCCGGGGGTTCGAATCCCAACTGGGCGGATCAAAATTTATTTCGTGCCGGACCAACGGAATGGATCTTCACCTCCCCACTCTGGTTAGAATACGTTCGAAACCTGTAGGATAGCGCGCCCTTCCTGCCCGAACTAGAGTGCATAAGGAAGTTATGACCCAGCAAAGAATATTTGCATGAAGATTGAGTAGAAAACAGGAAAAAAGGGATTTAAAAGTTTTCAAAGAGGTTGTTAAGCGAATGTTAAGAAGGAAAAGTTCAATAGGAATAGGATGGGATTAGAAGCTATTTATTTACTACAGGTCTCTGGAAAAATGGTTCTAGGTATATGGGGGTTATGGAGTGGTTGAGTTGAATTAAAGGAATTCAAAGAGAACAGGAAGAAATTGTGAAGAAATGATTGGTGAAGGAAGGAGCCAAAGATATATTTTCTACATCAATTGTTACATAACAGTCCCTGAGAAATCCGAAGAGAAGAAATCAGACAAAACAGTGATACAATAGTGAAACGTCCTAGACTCGAGTGACTCCATCATACACTGACGAGATATAATCAAATTGACACTATCCAGATCAAAAAAGGAAACAACTGTTCACGATTGTTATCAGGATAAAAACGATCGTTGATACTGATTCTTTCTATTATTTGTTCATGCAAAATATCAGACCAAATGAAATTGGTCATGTATAAGATATATGGTCACTTTGTTTTTAATGTTGGTAATTTTGGAACATGGTTCGCTAAGTTCTGAGTGAATAATCTATTACTATATATTACTGCTTCTCTAGAAGCAACTCGAATAACAACGTGGATAAGTTTGGGGACAGATTTTAGAACCTCAAAGAAGATAACATAATTATAACTGATTAAAACTAGTTAAGGTAAGTTTTATGTGATATTAATAATGAGGCATATACATAAAAACAATATAAATGTGTTCTTTTGATAGCTATAGAGTTAAAATAAACAAATAAATAACAGACTCGCTCACATTACTCATATTCGTAGGGCGCCTAACGTTATGAATTTCCAACGCCAGGTCGTCTTTATATCACAAGACAGCTTTTGACTGTTTATAATTGGTAGAGGGAATGTATGAGTTACCTACAGCTGAATTTGTCATTGGTAATTCATATTTGTACATTTGATATTTCAGAAGTTAAAAATATATAGTGTTGAAATAAGTGAACGAGGAAACTTTCCGAGTTGAAGTGGACGAAAAATCCCTGAACAAAGAATGCTAAAGTAATTTCAAAGGAAGCTGTTTGATGACAGAAAATACATTCATTGACTTCAAGAGAAACTAATATCGCTTAATGTGTTGAACATTTAAAGTTATTTTGAAACTGCGCATATCATTGATATGGAAAGAATTTCGGTTGTCTGGCGTGTATTATAGCGTGGGTTATTTTTAATCGACACAGTAACGTAGTCAACGCAGTCATTGACTGTATATTACAGATGGAACGAATATGTTTTACTCTGAGATTAGTTGAAAGGATTCCAGCTTATTAAAAAGAACACATTGACTACAATACTGGTTTGTGCTAGGTGTACGATTTATCTCTAAATAATCACATTCTAGCATTCTTTTAATTTACTAATTAATGAATTTATCTATACTAACAAATAAAAATGATGAATCATTAGAAAAAACATAGGTGCAGCATCAGGAGATAATGTACTATAAGAATAAAATGAGCTCTTGCTGTATGCCCTAGGTATCAAGAACGCTCTGTATGCAAGCTACGAGAAGATGACATCTAAACTCATCTGTTAAATGTTGATTGATGGGAAAGATTTTAACGATCAGTACAGTTCTTCTCAACGATGAATTACTCTGCTGAAGTACGTATTCCTTATGTAATCGTTTAAGGGACATGCACAAAATCCTCTAGACAAGTCCTATTGCTCTTGCTTAGGGGCATAATTTTTGATTTTACTGCACACACATTGTTCGCTAAGCCATATGATTGTTGGAAATGCAACCTGCAAAGATATTTTACAGCCCTACTGTAGTGCTCTGTACACTGGCCTGCCCAATACTCGAGAAGGCAAAAACTCTAGCACAGGTTGACGTGAGTACAAGATCAGATCGAAGCAGGAATACATCGGAAATAAAAATTTTCTAATAAGGCAGTAATCTTTCATTTGTCGCCTGTAAGAGTGATTAGGTGGTGGGGGTAGGGGCCGGTGACGTGGCAGGCAGCTATTGGTCGAAGGCGGGCATGCGCTGCTGCCGGGTTCGATAACACTCACTCCCCCTCCACCGGCCGTCAGTCGAGCCGAGTCCTGGTACGCTGCAAGTTCGTATTATTCGTGCTCGAGGCTCGTCTCTGTGGGCTATGTTCAGTGTCCTGTGAAATAACGTTGGATTACTATTCTTCTAGATATTCTTGCTGTTTGTGGATTACCATACACAGGTACTGTTATGATTCGGAATTCTCTCTTAGCCGAGAATCCATGACCTAGTTAAGACGTAGTTGTGTTTGTGATGATACATATGTTAACCAGTGCATGTTAGGAAATTTTGTTGCTTGCTACCTGTGAATAAGGTTATGCTTGCAGGTAATGTGGATCCGATGCGCACGCACTCTCTCTTCTCGCTCTCTCTCTCTTTCCCTATCTCTCTCTCCCTCTCTCAGCCCTCGGGCTATCAGCGCTATCTCTCCAATCCCTTGTAGTTCTCATCACGTAACCCCCCTCCCTAGGCATCCCTTCGGCTTAACCTTCGACGCGTCCTTTTCTGTGTCTTTCTTATTCAGCTTGGTCTCTTCTCCTTTTAATGAATTATTCAAGAGACAGCTCTTTCAGATTAGAGTGTATATTTAGTTCCCTTTCAAATGAAAATTGGTATATCCTTTAAGAAATGTCTTGTCTCTGTTCTAAAACTATAGAATATCACTACTTAAAATATTGAGCACATTTGAAAATGCATGAGTATATTTCTGGCATGAGACGTATTCTGGTAACCAGTACTTGGAATAAAAAAAAAAAAAAAAAAAGGTTAGTGTTTAATCTCTGATGCATGATAACTCTCTAAAAAAGAGTTGCTGTTAAGTAAATAAAAGTGAGTGACAGCTTCTATAATATTGCATGATGTTTGCATATTTTTTTCTAATCCCCATAGAGTGCTAACAGAAGACAACATATGGAAATATTTACCGAGGCAAGAGAGCCCCCGTTGAAGGAGGCGCACACAGTGCAAGTAGCAGCTGGCCCGAGGTAAGATTAGATAAGGTGCACACTAACAGATATTGTCCTAGACTAGTTCATTCATTCGACCGTTTTCTTTTTAACGGATTCATCTTTCTCTTTCTCTCTTATAAGTTATTTAGTGAGTCAGTTATTTCCTGATTTCAATAACAAACAGAAAAAATAAAGAAATTCTACGATTCGATAAAGTAGTAACATACGTGTAGACAAAAGTGTCTAGAAATACCAAGATACAGCGGCTGAATGTATCGGATACATTTTGTTCATTATTACAGTCAGTTTCAAATATATTGCCCCAGGCTTCCCCACCCTTCTGTTGCCAACCAACCAATGGGATCGCTCCGTTTTCAGGGATACCAACTGACTTGAAAACGTAGGGCCCATTACGAGGCCATTCCTACCTGTGGGAACTTTCTAATCTCTTTTACAGCCTCTCCTTCTGGTAATGTGAGGCACTTAAGTCTCCATTTTCTTTTACTAATTATCATTAAACAATTCTCATGTTAAAGATGTTATCTAAATTACTCTACCAGATGTTTTTGATAAGTAACTAACTTACACCTAAAACTATGAACTAGCATTAATCCTATCCCACGTCTTATATATAGATAATAGGAAAGATTTATTACATCGATAATAATGTTCATTATTATAAGCCCTTTATAACAATAACTCATAAAATAAGACAAGACCATACAAATACATCATTTGGATACTATGATATATTTATATATTAATCATATATTAAGTTTTGTGAATACTAAAAACATTATATTTTTTAAATTTAAATTGATATCTTATCGATTAGTTTATCGATGTTTGTTATTGGCCAATAAAAAAAAAAATATTATATACAACTTTTTTATCAATCAAATAAGATGTATTGGAGTATAATATGAAATTAATACATTATTAAAATAAATAAAAATACAAATCATACTATTTTATAATACATATTATAAAATAAGAGAACAGAAATAACAATGCTATAAACAATATAAAATATACAATATAGTATATTAATATATTTTTATAAGATACATAATAGACTTCCCATTTTTTTTTATTTATTAAGTTATTTATTTATGTTTTTTTATAATAAATATAAAATTTAGTTATAGAAATGTATGTAGTATTATTATTATTATGCATCAAACAAATTTATGCATTAAAAATTATTTAAATTTTATAAATTAAGGGAGAAAGAGGAAAAAAAAAATGATAAAGCATGATATACGTGAGCCAGGATAAATGTATTTCAAATTTCTAAATTCAATGTTGACAATCGTTATGTATGCACCTTATCTTTTTATCAACATTTTATTGATTATGTATATGTATGTAAAGAATACATATATATATATATATATATATATATATATATATATATATATATATATATATATTATAAATTGACCTCTATTTTTTTTTATTAATAGATTTCAAGATATGTGATACTTGCATTTTTTTTTTTTTTTTTTTAATATCAGATTTTATCTAATTAATACGAACTGAACATATTGATAATAAAATATATTATAATTATATATTTATAAATTATTTATTTTGTTGTTTACATACAAATATTTTAGAGAGCATCATCAGTATCTGAACCTTCAGCATCGTCATAAAAATTCTAAATATTTTATTATTTCAATCAATGTTATTGCAGATCCTTTGAGATTATATATATATATATATATATATATATATATATATATATATATATATATATATATTATATATATGATTATAGCTAAATATTTATTATGACAAACTATACCCAGGAGGTTTAATCTTGTTAAGTTGCTGATTCTAACGATGGGGTTCGCCAAATAGGGTCTGGTTCTTGTAACAGTTGGCGCAGTCATCCTAGTCTCTTGGGTAACATCACGCCTAAACCTAACTGGAATACTGTACCTAAGTTTTCATCCTAAGCATTAGTAAAGAAATATGCTTATGTTGTTTATGAGTTTTATATTAAAATTTATGCCTTTTAAATATTTATAATTTATTTCCATTATTAAAAAAACAAAAACAACAATGGGATGTATATCTCTTTAAAGTTAAATAGAAGTTTTATTTAGAAATTATTAACAAGAATCATTACAAGCACAATTTATTACTTATAGTAAGCCCTACCAGCTTCTATAACTTTTGTGTGAAACATATGCTTTAATATACTTTGATGAAATTTATTGATTGATGAAATAAATTTTGGAGTAGTCTCTAACGACGAGCGGTTCCTCTTTAGTCAGGTCTTTAACTTCTAATTTAATTTAGAAGTTAGAACTAAATAAATAATAATATAAACTGTATTTATTTCAAATTATATTGTCCAATCCTTACAATCCAAAATCTTTAGAAAAATCCTCAATACTCCTTACTTTGTCGCAAAAAAACGTATCCACAAAAATACCTTACGTTTTTGATTTAACTGAAACCTGATATCTATCCTTTCATAGCTAACTCCACAACCATTCAAATCCATTAGTTTCACAACTTGCTCCTTGTTCCATTCCAGATAACCCTCCGAGGCGCCTGAAAAAAAGATGGCCTCAGGACCTTCTAATATAGTACTTCATTGTATAGAACTATTGGGTAACATCACGCCTAAACCTTACTGGAATACTGTACTAAAGTTTTCATTTTTCATTCATTCGAACTTGTATAGAACTAGAAATAAGTTCTACCAATGGGGTAGTTGTAAATTTCAATAAATAACTAAACAAAAAAAAATATATTATGCTAAGGATTATGGATAATTTAGAAATAAATTGCTACTTAAAAAAAAGTCAATGTATTTTATGAAAAATAGTGTAAATAAAAAAAAAATTAAATAAAAATATGTTATTTATTTTTTATTATTTATGTACCCAAAGAAACACCCATCTGCTGAAAACCACTATTCTATACGACTTCGTTTTTTCTAAAAATAAACTTTCAAATCCTGTTTGAAAAATCAATTTTTCTCGGACCTGTCAACTTGACTTCTTTTTTTTTTTTCTTTTTTCTTTTTTTAACTATTTATTGATTGTTTGTTTATTTCATTTAACGTCACTTTATGCTGCTATGGCTAATCGGACGATGCTACGTTGGCAATCCTAAATTTTGCCTATCCAGGAATAATTACGATAGGGATCTTTAACGAGTACCTGACATCGCACAGGCTCTGGACCCCCATTTCCCTTTCGATGGACGGCATAGCTAAGGATTTTTTACTCCCTTTAGAAAATCCTAAGGTCATCTGCCGGGCTGACTATTTATTGATATTTACAACTGTATACAATATGCATCAAGTTAATAAGAGAAAAATTATTATGTATTGTAAACCTCTTGTGAAGAACTACTCTCTAGTAGCACTTCAATAAAAGCTAAACTAGGTCTCTTGGCCATCTTCTTTTCAGACGCCTCGGTGGGTCATCAGGAATTGAAAGTAAAGCTAGTTGGATGACTAATGGATTCGAGTGGGAGTGATACTTATCGTAATATTCTTAATACTTAATACTTATTACTTTCTTAATACTTATCTTCTTAATACGTTTCTAAATTTTGAGTTTGAGTTTTCCAATTCCTCTCGTATTCAATCTATAAAGTTTTATTTTATCGAGCCATTTATTAGATAAGGCCATAGATTACTTTAAATTGAGATAACCTTAAAAACTTATGTGGAATTCTTATTTAAAAATTAAATTCCTCAATGCTTTGCTCTACAAACTTTCATAGCTTCCCATTAATTATAAAAGACTACCGAACTATCGGACTAAACTATCCAATCCGTAAATCCAAAATCCTTTGTAAAATAAAATCTTCAATTCCCCATAGTATGTCACTGATAAACTTATACACAATGATCTAAATTTTCCATATGTTGCTGAATTGGCCGAAACAAGATACCTATACTTCCATGACAAGCAACATACTCGAATCCACTAGTCTCCCAACTTGCTTCCAATCGGTATCCGATTACCCTCCGAGGCGTCTGAAAAGGAGACGCCTTAGAGACCGTCTTACGCAGTTTTTTAAGTTCTTCTAATGGGTAGTTTCTTTACGTTATTGACTTGTTATTGTAATCATGTTTTCACACAGTTGCTGGACATTTAAATTATATTTAGTTGTAATTAAAACTAATTCATAACTATTCGTGTCTGATTAAAGTAGTCACAAAATTAATCTACCAAGTCGATATTTCATCATGTTATAATCTGTGATTTTTAATCAATACATTTTCTGACTTTAATTTATTTGTTTTTTCTACTTATGAGGATAATTTATCAGGAACATTTGATAATAATACATTTTAAGTGCGCTTTGTGTTATTATGCTTATGTTTCTGAATTTCAGTAATTCCCAATTTAATATATGCGGCAATTGTGAATAAGTGCATTTTGTGTGTTAAATCTCTGGTCACTGGCCATAACTAGTTAAGTCGACTTCTTAAATAGCGTTATATTGGTCATTGTTAAACTCTTGGGCTCTTAAACTATTGGTTAAAATTGGTTACCCTATAAAGAATAATCTCCCAGAAGAAAACTATTGGATCTATAGTCACTATCTTTTACCAATAGTGTAAGAGCCCAAGAGTTTAACAATTATCAACTTAACGCAATTTGAGGAGAAGTGGACTTAACTAGTTATGGCCAGTGACCTGAGAAACGGGGTGTGAACTTTGGGTTATGGCTACCCCCAGAAAGCTATTTTTTTTTTTTTAATATACCTAGTTATGATGCTATTACACAGAATAATACGAATTTGTGAATCATCGTCGATAAAATTATTTTTTTCCTAAAATACGATTTTTGAACTTAATCGACTATTCACAAGAGCCAAAGATATAGCTAATTAATAGTTATTTATATATGAATTATTATTATTATTAATTATCTAATATGGCTACAAGATGTCATTAATTATTCTATGATCATAAGCCCTGGACATAAGCTTACAAGCGACTCTAGGATTAACCAATAATGACAGGATTAGGCGATGTTCTACAACAACCTGATGCCCTCGGCACATGACGTAATCAGGAAAGGGCTGAATAAAATGCAAACAAAAACACCCTAGTAATGGGGGATTAAAAAGGGAGAATGGAGAGGGAGAAGTGCAATATTAATGCCGCTAGGGGATGATGAGTGGGGCCCCACCTCTAAGTGGCACCCCACTCGCTATCTCCACTCGCCCTTATCTAACTCGGCACAGCGGATAATTCTCACCCCCCCCCCCCCCCCCCTCTGGTCGCTTTAGCTACTCGTTAGTGAAGGCTTAGAGTTAGGAGCCGGGTATTCAAAGCTATGGATATGATGAACCCTATCTCCCCGTCGCAATATCCCAAGTTAACCGTAATGAATCCTCTTACGAACTTTCCTCAGTCAAATGTTCTTTGTTGTGCAGCCATCTTTGAAATCTTCCTCAGGCAGCATCTTAATTTAAACTTGGAAAAAAAAATGTATCTTTATATCATTTGTCGTTTTCGACTATTCCAACATTTACTAGACAAGTGTTCAAAGCTCCCAAAGTCTTATTTACATAACGGTAATTAGACCCAGGTGGTTCAACAAATGGAGTTAAGCTTTGTGGCTCCACTAAACCTTCTAATTCTTCACGTATACAATCCTACATCCTTTTTAAAACCCTCAATGCCCCCTATTATGTCACAAACAATCTTATCCACAAAGATCTTAACATTACATATGTTGTAGATTTGGCCCAAACCTAGCTTTTCATAGTAAACTCTATGCTTACTCGAACCCATTAGTCTCCTAACTTGCTTCACCCTCGGTTCCCGATAATCTTCCGAGGCATCTGAAGATATATATTGTACTTTATATAACATAGTACTTTTATTGAATGCTACTGGTGAGTAGTTCTTTACGTGTCCTTTTATTGATTATTATTTTTATTGATATTATTAATTATTGATTTTTTCTTCTTTTTTTTAAATTTTATTTTAGCTATTTATTGAAACTTACAACCGTGCAGAATAAAGTAAAGATACACCTAGTAAATATGAAAATAATGCTCCTAATGACAAGTCATTTGCGTGTAAAGCAACAACCCATCGGTAGGTCTTTAATAAAAGTTCTATATTAAAAGGCTCAGAGGCAATCTTCTTTTCCGAAGCCTCGAAGAGTTATCTAGAATAGGATGGGAAGCAAGTTGTGGTACTAGTGAATTTGAAGAGTTGTGGGGTTTACTATGAAAGCATAGGTAATCTGGATTGGATCTGAGATAGATAGTTTAGTGAAGCCCCAAAGCTTATCTCCATATGTTCAAATAGTCATATAAATAAGTCTGTTTTAATTAATCGGAAGGTTTGAACGCTTGTCTAGCAACTCTTGAAAATTGATTCGGTTTTAGTATTATTTGTTTTGTTTAATAATGATTAATATAAAACTAATATGTGTAGATAAATAATTGGGTTAGCTTAATGTTAAAGAATTTTTTTTTTTTTAGTTGATACATAATTTGTTTATCAAATTTAATGTTTAACTCTTTGTGAGACAATTGGTAAATAAAATTTGTTTTTTAAATTAAATTCTTTTGTTATAAAAAAATCTCAACAAGATTTATAAAGAAAAAACTGCCATTTCAGTTACAAGTGGTTCTTGTCGAAAGAAAAAAAATGCATTGTCAAGAAGCTAGTCCTCGAGATATCTCAGTCAGCTGTGTATAATGATTTCAACCGTCACTTAAATCACAATACGACACAATTTTTATTGGATATGATTTCTGTAAACTTAGATGTTTCAGTGATCGATACATGATAGTTTAAGTTTTAGTTTTTGTATGGTAATACTCTAATATAAATCCGGAAATTTGTATTAAATCTATGATATTACAACATGGATGACGAGTTCGGTGTTGGTTCACCTAAAACAAGGTATTTCTAACGAATTAGAAGAGCATCCCATATAATTATTTAAATAAAATCCCTGACATATTGTAAGTCTCAGAAATATTTAAAAATGCTAATTGACATTGGAATACGTCAGTTTCCTGGTCGTGATTTAGTATGAATTTGTTTTATTTTATAGAATTCCACAATTTTTATAAAAACGTATAAACGCCGCGATAAGAAATTTGGAAGTGGTTGATAATAGGTCGTAAAGATAAATTCTCTTTGTAGAGTTGATAAACAAGAGGATTAATTAGTTAATGATAAGAGTTGTAAATCTATGGAGCTTTAGTCTTATTTCTTTTTAAGAGCTTTTAATGATTTATAGTAAAAGCAAACCGAGAATTATGCAATACCCTACTATACCATATTTGAACTTTGTTTTGATTATTAATAATAATAAATTATAATAGAATAAATATTTTGAACACAAGATATAATTTTTTTTTAAAAATATAAATTCGTGTATGGAAAAAAAGTCTAATAATTACTTATATCAGCAGGTACAATATGAAAAATTATATCAACCTCATAAATTAATAATTAAAAAAAAAATCAATGATTAATTCAAAGCAACAAAGTTAAGAGAAAATAGGGGTTTCGAGCATGGCTTTTAGCATTCAAAACAAATATAGCTCCTAAACGGGAGGTTCCAGCGGCAAATGTTATATAACAAAAAATATTGTCCATTTAATTTCTAATGTGGTAAGATTCTACAAATGTTCGTTCCGAGCAACTCCACTAGAGCTAGAGCTTTTCAAAATGTTACATTTTTGAGGATGAAAAGAACGTTACCAAAAAAAAAAAAAAAAAAAAAAAAACAGCCAAAAGACATATCCATGTCAAAAAATAAACCGCTGCTTATTTAATTTTGAATTTTTTTTTTTTCAAATATTAATATTTTTTATTGAGTTCTCTTTAAGAATTTGATTAAATATTTGAGCAAAAAATATTTTTTTCTGCAAACTGATAAATGATGTACTCCTTTGAAATAAAAAAAAATATTTCAAAAACTCATAAAAATCTATGGTCGCTTTTTTTTTTTTCAGCACATGGATTTTACTGCAATGATCCAATGATTGTTTTTAGTAAAAATTTTAAATAGTTTTGTTTCTATAAATTTTTTATCTAAATTAGATAGATAGATAGAAAATACTTTATTAATAATAATATTTACAGAATATTATGTTATTTACAAAAGTTTTCAAAGTAATATTACTGACATAGCTACGGCTGTCTGTCAGGAGCGCTTTTAATTTAATAATGGTTTTATATACATTATTGTTTATTTATTTCTTAAATGTGTAAATATTTATTGATTTGTTAACTAATCTATGCACAAACAATACAATCCAAAAAATACAATACAATCTAATTACCCATTATATAATCAATTATGTCTTATACAACAATATCATAATTATCACATTTCCTATAACAGTATCTCAATTATATCTCAAATAATATATATCCACCCATTATTATACTATTCAATAATATCTAATTATTATCATTTTTATTTATAACATCTATTATCAATCAATAACATCCAAAGAATTATCAGGTTATTAATAATTAAAATTTTGAATAAGAAAGGAACGGTAGATATAGGCTTCACCATTTAGGTATTTGACCATATCAATTTCAGTCATAGTAACTACACCAAAATATTTTTTCCTCATTCCCTCCAAGACTTTACAACGTCCTAAATAATGGAATATATCTTCATTTTCTCCAATATTACACATAGAACAAATATAATTCTGTCCCTGAATGTATGGTCTGTAGTTCAAGTTGAGAAGTTCGCCTTTATTTTAATTACGACGCCTATATCAGATATAGGTAAATTTAAATTAATATAATCAATGTCAAAAGACAATTGTTTATAGATTTGGTGATATTGGCCGTTTAAAGCTCTTTCCCTATAGATAGATATTAGATTAGATAATTAGGCTGGATTTCAAGGCTTTTAAATCTTTCCCCAATTGTTCTGCTGTATTGAAAACTGTGTTAAAGTTGCTTTTGACTTTCTCGTACCAATTTATCCATTCCTTAAACCATAATAGTTTTCTTTTGATCACTTCTTCTGCAACCAATTTCGTTAAACGGCCTCCATCTAGATCTAGGGTAAAAAAAAAAATCTAAATTATTACATAATGTTTAACATGCTTCTATTATTTTTAAAAATAATAAGAAATATTCAAGGAATCCAAATGCTATGAATCAACGAAATAATTACGTCATATAAGATTATTACATTTTTATCTATTTATATAACTTTAATAGAAGGTAATGAACAAGCGGATTTAGCAGCCAAAGAAGCGTGTTCCCTCTTTCCATTACCCTCAATCCCTACCCCTATAACAGATCTAAAATTATTCTTAAAACGTCAGATCAATATAGTTTGGCATGAAAGATGGCTTGGAACCGACAGCGACAACAGACTTAAAAAAATTAGGCCAATTCCAGCACCATGGAAAGATGAACCAGGACCAAGAAAAGAACAAGTCATCTTTACAAGACTAAGAATTGGACACTCAAAATTAACCCACAGCTACTTATTGGGAGACAAACAACCCCCAAAATGCAACGAATGTCAGGTAAACCTGACTATAGAACACATTCTTATTGAGTGCCAAAAATACAAAAAGCAAAGAAAAGATAACGGTCTGACGAATCAAGACATTGCAACATTACTAGAAAACAACTCGTATCTCCGCAAGCACATTATTCAATGTTTAAAAGAAACAAACCTGTACAAGGAATTATAGTTCTGAACCTGAGTATGGTGCATCTAACCAAATGTGGTGGTACATGTCACCAAAATGTAAATAAATAAATAAATTTTTATCCGGAAATTTTCTTTCAATTAATTTTTTCAACAATATTAAAATTCAATTTATTTTATCTACTTTCAAGTATGTTTTATTTAATTTTATCTCTTTTATACTAATATTATTGGTTTTTAATTTTTTTATTTTATAATTAGTATTATCACAGGACATTTATTTAGTTTTATTGTGTATATTGTATGAATGGATTCATTACCATTCATATTAATTTTTGGGTCTTTAATGAGCTTTAAAAAAATTAGAAAATTTTCCTCTGTTATCTGCAGGATGTCGGGAAATCTTTATTTTATTTTTTTAAATAATTTTTATTGTAATAATGTAATGATAACATTTACTTCATCGATTGCAGGCATAAATAATAAGATATATGTAAGATTTTTTTGTAAGTAAAGTGTTAGCATATCTCACACTATTCAAAAAAAGTTCTGTTACCTTGCAATAGTCAAAATGTTTTATTTCGTTTTTATTTGTAATGGTATAAGGCTTCTAGATAATCGTTCATTTAAATTTTATTTTTAGTACATAATTTGCTTAAATATTTTTGCTGTAATTTTGATAATTGTTACTTATCAAGTACTTTTTAATGGTTTATGTTAATACAAAACCTAGTATTTACTAAACCATAGCTAAGCATATATTTAGTCGTGAAACATTAGTTTCAGTCGGGATTATTATAACATCTAATAATATTTTGAACGTAACTTTAGAATCATTATATTTTTTTTTCTTTTTTTTTATTTAAAAATATAAATGCATTTGTGACTGGGTCAATAGACTGATAAGATATGTTCTATCCTTGATACAATTAACAATTTAGCCTCCGGTTCCATTGTCAAATTTTATTCACGTCGCGCATTTCGTAAAGCACTTAAATTTATCAGCATTATCTTGACATCAAGGTCTGCATTCGGCCTCAATATTTCTCATTGTCTTGCAAGAAGTGACTGTCGTAGCAGTGTAAGTAACTAGTTATATACATTAAACGATTTGATGTTTAAACTATTAAATTATGTCTTCATACTTAAAGAATTACTGTTTAAAAAAATAAGATATATATTTCTATGTAATTTTATACTTTTAACAATTTTATATAAACATATAGATCACCTCAAAATTACTGAAGATCCAACCTACATTTGTTCGAACAAATAATAGTTTTTCAGTTCACCTTAAAAATAGTTAACCTCGTTTTTCAAGTATAAACATTTAATGAATTGTTTTGAAACGCATATCGACTCGTAGAGACGAAAAGCTGTTAAGGCATGTTCTAATACACCTTATCTCCGATATTGCATTCTTCAGTCGCCTTTATTTTCGTTTCTTTGTATTAAAAATTTATAGAAGTTTAATATAAATATTCCATTGTTTAAATTGGAAAAAAACCGGTAGGATCCGGATTTGATTGGAATATTTTTGGAATTAGCAATGCCCCCTAAAAGCTTGAGGATCGGTTCCCAAGGCCCTACCGTGCCAATGAAGCGTGATTTCCTGCTCGCTCTGAGTTGAATGTTAATTTTTTTTAACTACATGGCTTCGCTTCTGCTTGTTCAATTATCAATTACTTGAGTATATCATTTAATGTACTTTTGAATGTATGTTATCTTTTTAAAATATAAAGAACATATTTCTAAAAAAATAGCTTTTATAATGAAAAATATAGTTGAGATGCGTTCTAATATTAAAAAAAATAAAAAAGTATTTTGGTTGATTTCCTCTGGACGGTTGTTTAGAAAAAGCCTTCAAGAAATGTGGATCATCTTCATTTTGTTTATTTATTAATTTTTTTTTTTAGTTTTCAATCTATCTTATTTTAGTTATATATGTAAACTGAATAGTTTCGTCAGAAGGCCATTAAAAAAAAAAAGAATAATATTATAATGTCCTTATGGATTAACTGTTCTTTCAATAGTCATCTAACTTTATTATTTTTTTAAAACGAATAGGCATATATTTTTTAATTTTATTTTTGATTATTTATTTCCCCATATGTATAAACAATACTTGATAGATATATAGAACATCAAGAACGTACGAGGTTTAACTCAAAAAAATTTGGTTGAACTTAATACTAAAGACGCAATACGACACCCTATTTAGAAGCAAACATTGGTGGTTGCCATTTTCACTCTGGACGTGCGATCTATGTACCCATATAAACTAATATTTTTAAATATTTGAACGAAAAAAAAAATTAAAAAAGACATATGAATAATAATATTATGAGCTTAAATAAAAAAATAAAAAAAAACCTTATCTTGATGGGTATTAATTTTTTTTTATCGGATTTTTTTAAATGTTACTATTGAACCATTTACCGAATTTTATAAATATTTTCGTAAAAATTTCGATGTATAATAATTATAATTTAATTATTTGAATCAATCTTTTATAATACTCTCATATTAACGTTTGTAATAATTTTTTCACTTACAATAAAATAAATAGTTAATGAAGAATGTTTTTTTTTTTCGAGTTTAATATTGGTAGTCTGCAAAAGACACAAACATGTATTCGGTGAAGCAATGAACCATACTAGATTTGCCACACATGGTGTCCAATATGCTGTGCCATTCCGAACATCTGCTTCCCTTATTCGAAAAATTTCATTATGAAATTCATCTATCGAAATAAATTTAACCAAGCTTGCATTATTTTACCTGTTATATTATATATAAATATTTATAGTAGATATGTAGTGATATATTAATAGGATAACTTAATTGAAAACAAATGCGGAACTTGAATCACTAAGTGGATAACCGGGAAAAACTTCTGGACCATAGTTTTAAATACACATTTTGTGAAATGTGAAATTATTTTGTTAAAAATAATCTCAAGAAGGTTTAAAAAAGAAACAAATTGTCATTTTATTTGTATGTAACTCTTAGCGAAAGGAAAAAAAACTGCATTGTGGAGGAGCTCGTTCTCGAGGTATATCGACCTGTTCATAAAGATTTAAATATTCGCTTAAGAAACAATGTGAAACAATTACATTTTTATCGGATTTGATTTCTTGGTGTATGTTTTCATAACACGATAGTTAAATCTTATTTGTTGAAAGGTAAGAACTCAATATAAATCATAAACGCTCCACTAAATAAAAAAAAATACAGTTTTTATTTTTCCTCTATTTTGATGAAGGATGAGTTCTGGCTTGATGCACCAATGGTATATTAGAAGATTCAGCTAATAAAAAAATCATTCAGGTTAATCTATATAATTATTTAAATTAAATAATAAAGTTAGGCTTAAAAACATTCCTAGCAACTGGTAATTTACACTTAAATTCGTTGATGTCCAGGCCCTAATTTTGTATAGATTTTTTTAATAGAATTCTATATTTTTTATGACAACTTAGAAACACTGCACATAAACATATATAGATTGGAGGATTTCACAGGGATCAGGACCCGGGAATTAAATTGAAAAGTTATTGGCGCCACCAACAATATTTGGGATGGTGTTTTCTTTTCTGTAGAGGCTTACAATGTTTCCGTTTGCTAACCACTCTTAAAGCAGTAGTTTATTTAAGATTTTGGGTTAAAACCCTGATGGAATTCCAGCTGCAATGTTTAGATCGTGTCCATATTCTGAAGCCGGTGTACGACTTTGTCTTACTTCACTTTCTGTCTATACAGGGTAAATCCTTTTTTTTTTTTACTTTCCCTTAACTTTTGAATTTCTCAAGATTTAATTAATATTTCTTTTTATATTCGTGAACAATGAATGTACCTATTCTTATTTTATGCTGATTTAAAAAACAGTATACAGTGAAACTCCAATTATCCGGATTGATATGAAGAAGAACATATATATATATATATATATTATATATATATATATATATATATATATATATATATATATATATTTTACATACAATATTTTATTAACAGATATTGAAGGCCGTGATTCGTAAAAACGACGACGAGGAGTTCACGTAAAAACGATAGGTCCCGTCTTATTAGTTTCCATGGCACAATAAAAAACGTAAAACTAAATAGACAAGGTACTGTGTTAAACTGTGTTTCAGAATTAGGGGTGGAGTACACACACCTCATAACAGTCAGGTTCTGAGGAAACGTACTTATAATTAGTGAATTTCTAGAAGCATAGCACATCCATCCTATACTGGTTTTGCACAGTCTGGGTCTTTGCAATCCTGAGTGGTCTCTTTATAAACTTATAGAGTTATGACACCTAAAAGAAAACGTGTCATATTAACTGTGTCTGAAAAATTGTCCCTTGTTGAACATCTAAGAAAAGGTGAACCTGAAAAAAAATTGGCGTATGAGTTCTGTGTCGGAACCTCCACGATTTCCGACATTTTAACTAAACTTTGTTGTTACATAAATATAATTTTATAAACAGCAGCATTTTTAATTATTCAATATAATACATAATTATAACATTACATATGTCTGTATTTTGTATTTCAATACTCTAATTCAATAGTAAATCTGATTATTCGGATTTTTGGGTATCTGGACCACATTCGGTCCCAATCAATCCGGTTAATTATTAATTTTGACAAAAATAAATACATATTTAATAAGCTATTACTCTAAAAGCCTCATCTATATGCAACAGGTCATATGGATCCACCTACCCTAGACGTAATCATTGAAGGGAGCCGGGCCCATATGGGCCACAATTGAAAGGGTGCCTGTATTGAGAGGCTAACGTTGTTTGCGGGGGGTGCAGGGGGTAAATGCCCCCCGCCCGTGAAATTTGTATTGGCCTCCCAAGGGAAAGGGGCAAATCTAATTCTTCTAATCCGTCAATCCAGTTTCTGTCCCCGACGGACGTGACGGCTAGTCAACAGCCGGAGGCGCTCCGTAGACATTTCCGCTGCACATTAAGAGCACGAAGGAGGTTTCCGGTGGCAATAAGTCAATGCAAAAATTATATTACTGTCCCCAGTAAGGCTTTTAGTTCACAACTGGGATATTAGCGGACCTATAATTCTTTATAAGTAATAACAATAATTTTATTATATTAAAAAGGCATAATTCCCCATTTCCTTTATTCATTTACTACATGTTTCAGAGCTTGTCATGTTGCTCCATCTTCAGGTTCTACAATCATTATGTTATGTTATTTTACAATTCTTTACTATATTATTACATCACTTAACATTTTTGGTTTTTATTACCTAACACTGTGATATTCTCACTGGTCATCTCTTCTACACTGACACCACTGGGCAATGTTCAATTCATTGTTTTGTTTATTTATTGTCAGCATTCTGGCCTATTTCATTTAGTTCCTATTTTACCATTCCATTTCCATTCTATTAGTTGTATTGTCACTACTATTTACATTTTTATTTCTTTTATTTATTAATGATTTTATTCTTTTTATGGACTATTTATAATAGTCCTATAATATACTAATTAATAATAGTATAAAAGAGAACACAGTAGAAACAATGCCAAAAACATCTAACATAATTTTAAAGAAAACTTATAACAGAGTGAATTACATCCCAACACTTACAAGACAATTAATAAATAATTTAAATAATGAAAACTTTAAAATTAATGGTGCTTTATATAATTATAATAAAATTAATAATATAATAAGAAATACAGAAACAATAGACAAGTGGACTAAAAAAGATCTGATTTATAAAATAAACTGCAAAGATTGTGAAATGCATTACATAGGTGAAACCAAACAGAATTTAATTAAAAGAGTGAACCAGCATAAATATGACTGCTGCAAAGAATAAATAACAAAGAGAAAAATAATAAGACTGCACTGTGTGAACACACAAACAAATTCAAACATGAATTTGACTTTGAAAATACAACCATATTAAATCATGAGTATAAAACCAAAAATAGAAAAATAATGGAAGCAATTTATATAAATAAAACAATAGACCAGGCAGTAAACTACAAAACTGATACACATAAAATTGGTACAAACTATGCTAAATTAATAGATAGACTGAAAATATAAATAGCCCATAAAAAGAATAAAATCATTAATAAATAATAGAAATAAAAAAATGTAAATAGTAGTGACAATACAACTAATAGAATGGAAATGGAATGGTAAAATAGGAACTAAATGAAATAGGCCAGAATGCTGACAATAAATAAACAAAACAATATTGAACATTGCCCAGTGGTGTCAGTGTAGATGAGATGACCAGTGAGAATATCACAGTGTTAGGTAATAAAAACCAAAAAATGTTAAGTGATGTAATAATATAGTAAAGAATTGTAAAATAACATAACATAATGATTGTAGAACCTGAAGATGGAGCAACATGACAAGCTCTGAAACATGTAGTTAAATGAATAAAGCAAATGGGGAGTTATGCCTTTTTAATATAATAACTTGATATTAATCTCCTTAAATGAAACATTTAAAACAATAATTTTATTTAAAGAAAATTCAATATTTTTAGGGCAACTCCTGAAAACTGTAAATTAATATCACGCCGATTACTTAAAAATAAGGATTAAGCTAGAGGCTTTGTACAATTCGAATAGCTTGATTTAATTTAATTTTTTTTATTCAATATCTTTTTTGAAACTAAAGGATTCTGAATATTCAGACCAAAATGTCAGGTGAAGCGTTTATAAACGTAACATAAAAATTTTTTGTTGCGTCATCACAAATAACTTTATACCTATATACTTTAGAATAGGAAGGGTAAACAGTTATTGACACCCTTAAAGCACCATTATACCATAAAACACGAAAAAATCAAGTTGCAATTGCTCAACTTTAACCCTTTTTATTTACATGTTTATTGACATTTACAGCTGTATCGAAAAACTAAAATACATTCAGTAAATAAGGTAATGTTCATAATGACATGCCAATTGCTTCTAAAGAAATTGCCGCAGTGTAACTTCAATAAAAGTTCTGTGTTAGAAGGTTTTCTTTTTAGACGCCTCGGAGGGTTATTGGGAAAAGAATGGGAAGCAATTTGAGAAACTAGTGGATTCAGGTAGGTATGAAGTTTATCATAGAAGGGTAGGGAACTATAAGTTATGTATTTGTAGTGACCTATAATAAACTGATTCCAACATAAGTAGTAAATACATACTGGTATAAAATTAAATATTTTTATAATGACACATTAACTAGAAGAAAAAAAAAATTACTGACCGGAATAATAATTAGAATTTTATTTTATTTCGACTTTTATAAAGCATTCGACATGACGCATCCAATAATGAATACTGTATTTACATATTTCCGTTTACTTAAAATTGAGCCAATTTTAGATACATTTTAATTTTAATTATTTGTTTAAAACTTATTTGATCTCTCATGTTTTCATTTTCAGACCATTTTAATTTATTTATTAAAACTGTGTATGCACTTCAACTTGGTTTCCCAATGATATTTTATATTTTTATTTTAATATTGTTGAAGTAATAAATAATAAATAAAAAACATTGTGCTGAGAAATACTTTTAGATTTAGTGACTCCAATAATCCAATTTTCGTATTAAAATTGCAGAACCTTAACAGTTAAGGTGATTTTTTTCAAACTTTTTAAACCTGTATAAACTGTTTCAGTGGGACATTACTGCCCTTTTTCCTCCCTTTAATGGGATCGATGTAGGGTTGAGAGGTAGAAAAAGGGCGAATTAAAAAAGGAAAAAAAGTTCTCAGAGCCCTCTTTCGAGATTGATAAAACCTTTTCCCAGAAAACATTTTTCATTCATATCCCTATCATTATCAACATATTTGTGTTATTAATATCATTAATTTTTTTGTAGAAAAAAATATTTTTATTTCTCTTTTTTCTTATTATAATTGGTAAATAGTTATAAATACTGCTTGCGTCATATGAGTGTTTTTTCCAAATCCAAAATCTATTTTTTTTTTTTATTTTAATATTTTTAATGTAAACAATATTTTAGTCCCATTCTATCTGCTTTTTCATTATTGTATTGTGAAATTACTGCCCATCTTCTATAATTATTCTTTTTAAATTTTAAGAAAATCATTAGCATAAATTAAACAATAATAAAAATTAAAAAAATAAATAAAATAATAACCGGTATTTTTATTTTTTTTTTTATATTATTTATTTCCCTTCCTTGCCTCTCGGCTACACGGGTTTTGCAGGGATGGCTTGTAGCCATCACTGCTGGTTTTAACAGTTTAACATAACATTTCAATATTACTTTTAACATTGCAAGAATAAATTTTCTTAAACATTTAACAGAACATTTCAATATTACATTTAACATTTAACATTTCAAGATTACACTACACGTTTAAAATAACATTTAATATTTAAAATACATTAAACGCTTTACATAACTACATACTTGTGTTTAATACAATATACTTTATCTAATACAACAACCTATATTTAATACAACATACTATATTAAAATTAACTACATAATAACTATAACCTACTAATTTAAAATAACAACATACCTATATCAATTTTTTTTTTTTTTTTAATTTTATAGCTTTACATTTACGTTTATATAGGCTTTATTCGGTGATGGGGTTGTCGTCAGCATCATTCCTGTCCAGGGTTCTTTCTGGAGCGTGGCCCCTTCTTCCTAGGTTGAAGTGCTCTACCCCCACTTCAGTTTTCCAACCATACACAAAACTTTTGTAATACGGGTAGTTGTCAGCTGATACTAGTTGAGGGAAATCACTCTCCGTTAGAACGTACAGCCCTGTTTCTCTCTGTAGCTTGGCTCTCAATGCCTCAAAGGCAGTGCATGAAATTACCACATGTTCAGCGGTCTCCGGTACACCACAGCTGGGACATAGCGGGTCAATATTTTTACCATGTTTCTGGAGCTTGGCTCGAAAGCCCCCGTGCCCTGTGAGAAACTGTGAGATCCAGTAATCCGGGAGTACCCAAGTTGCTTGAAGACGTGACCTAACAGTGGGGAAATATTTTCGAAGAGTAGCCCCTTTCGGGGTTGTTACCCACCGCCTGTTCCATTCTTCTATCGTGTACTCTCGGATTATCTCCAACCATTTCCTTGGATTTGTGTCGATCAGAGACCGGAGCTTATTTGGTAGTCCCACCGAGCCTTCTCTTTTCATTTTAAATTTAAAACCATCTTCTTGCAGTACAAGATCAAGAGGTACCCCTCCTGCTAAGACCTGGACCCCCTCATGAGACACTGATCGGTACGCCCTGGTGACTCGCAGCAGAGAATTAATTACGCTGAATTGTTGTTGTAATAATAACCGGTATAAGAAAAATAATTTATTCTAAAAATGATATAAGGGTATTTAATATTAAAATGATAAGGGTAAAAAAATATATGTGTATCATGTTTCAACTATAAATAAATAAATTATTACCTTATTTATTTTTATGGTGATTAATATCAAATTATTAATAAAACTCAGTGTTTTCTTTGGTCATTTAATTACAAAAACAACTTCACGTTCAACGTACAATTTAATGAAACGATATAAATAGAAATTTCATCCAATTTAATTTTTTTTTTTTTTTTTATATCTTGGAGTATATAATACTTTTTTTAATCTCAGAACATGATTTTGTAGCTGGCGTTAAAATATAGTGTGGTTGACCGTATCTAATGCCAACCCTATGTCTAAAAACGGATTTAATTTTTTTATTTACTTAATTACCTGTCATTCGATATTTTTTAGATTACAGTTAAAGCGTTATCTTAGTGCTATTATTTTATATCGCATTTATAGAAATACAATATGTCTTAGAGTCATATTTACGTTATCTAAAACTCTATGACAAATTTACTATTCTTAGGTAATTTTATTATATTATAAATAGTTGACTATGATTTTCTTATTTTTGTATAAGAATAATATTTTTCAATCCAAATTATTTATTATTATTTCATTTTTTTTTTCTTGTGACCTTAGATCTACATTTTCTTTAATTAAATAAAAACAATTAAAATTTTACGAGCTTATTTATAAAAAGAGAATACAATGCGATAAAGTGAGAGGCGCCCGAGATAAAGCAAACAGAAAATATTTGCGCTAAGCAAACAATAACCATTTGAGTGGTTACGTCGAGATAACGGCTCCAATATCCGCTGATAAAGCTTCGCATCGTCCATTCATTAAAGTCGTTCGCGTCTCCTTGTATCCCAGCTGCGAAATATAAATATTTTTCTATTAGATATAGATATGTCAGATAAGTTGTATCAAAAAAACTAATCTAAAAATATGGAATGTAGTATTAAAAAAAAACTGAGAATTTAGAAAAAGAAACGAAAGTACTACTCTAAAGCAAATATTTAAAGATATATTTTACTTCATTATTTATAAATTTATAAAGAAAATATCCATATTTATTCTAGGATTATACTAGGAAACTAGGTGTAATACGCATCCGCTAAATAAAATATGTCTCTGCTTTCCTATTCATTAATTGTAAGTTTTAGGTTGACTTATTACAAAAAAAAAATATAAATGAATAAAAAAAAAAAATTCTCCTAATTCGTTTAATAAATCAGCAGATCATAGTTTATTTCAGGCCAAATCAATGCTTCTTCATAAAACTTTGGTTTCCTTAAAAAAAATCGCAAAGTCATTTCTAATTAAATTTATAAATAAATAGTTTATAAAACAAGAAACATTAAATGAGAATCTATCTGTAAAAATGTTTACTAGCAATATGGGATTGATGCTAATGTCAAGTACTCAGACAAAAGAGTCTCTGTTGTTATTTTGGTGGAATCGTTAAGCACTTTCGGCCTACCAAAGATTTCCGCGCTCAAAATTATTTTTATTTCATTGTAATTTACAATTATTGTTACAATGAGTTTATCTAAACGAAATGTACTCAATAATAATAATAATAATAACTTGGAATTCAAATACAAGATTGAAACTAAGTAAAAGTGTTCATCGCTTTCGACTGCTTCAACTTTTCGAGAAACTTTTGTACATGTTCTTACAAACTTTAATAAATTCTCGTCCATTATAAGGCCTATAAGTTTCGATAAAGTTAAACTTTGCGGCTTCACTAAACCATCGATTTCCTCCCTTATCCAAAACACTTCGTAAAGTCCCGTTTTCCCTTTTTCGTAATAAAATACATTACCTCTGAAACTCACTTGATTCTAACTACGCTTCTCTTTTGATTCCTAAAAATTCCCTTAAGCTCCTTAAAAGTGGATTGGGCTATTGTTATAGAGAACTTAAAATAAATTTTTCCTTCTTAAATCATTGTTATAAGAATCATAATCCAGATTTTTTACTTAATGTATTTTGGTATACAGTAGATTATATTTATTAATTTCTAAACACTCAACATCCAAGGTCTTCAGTATCTTGTTCCTTAGTTTTTAGTTTATTGTATTTTTTGGAATAAATTATACTATTCGAGAAAAATAATAATTTGTATTGAATTTGATATTTACAAGCATTGTCGAAAGTTTTCTTTCAAGCCGTTCCTGCTGGAAGTTGAACTTCGGAGAGGCTTCTCTGATCATAAAATAATCATGTGTAAGGTGAGTATTGCCAATCTTGCGATCACTACTACTTCTTTTCTGTGTTTTCGATGGGATGCATTCCTTTGCTTTATGTCGCTTTTAATACTTTTTAATTTATTATCTATATGAATCTTTTTCCATAATTCAATTCAAGTTTTCTTGGCACAATATTTAAATAATTTTCATACGTCTGAAGGGGTATAGATACTTTTGACATCTAGTGAGGAAATCGCTGCTTTTTTGGCTGCCTCGTCAGCGGATTCATTATATTTTTTCCCCCACGTAGGATGGTATCCAGATAAGTACCAAGTTCTTTTACGAGTTATTTAACACTGCGGTTTTCATGTGATTAGATCCTTGGTATGTATGTTGTGAAGATATGTTACAGCAGAAAGGGAATTCGTAGTTATTTTTTTTTTTTTTTTTTTTTTTTGTTATTAAACTATTTATTGATATTTACAACTGTATAAATATTTGTACAATAAGTAAATTTGAGGAAATTATTACAATGACTTGTCAATAACATGTCATACAAACATAAGAAGGTCTCTCCTCTTTTCAGACACCTGTTGGATTATCAGGAATAATATGGGAAGCAAGTTGAGAGACTAGTGAATTAGAATGGTTATGGAGTTTACTATGAAAGTATAGGTATCAGGTTTGGGCTAAATCAGCAACAAATGGAACATTAAGGTCCTTATGGATAGGTTTATTTGTGACAAATGCAGGGATTGGATACGAGATGAATTATATGGTATGGTGGAGCCCTTAAGTTCAACTCCATATATACAAATAGATCTGATAACTATCAAGTAAATATGCCTTTCTTTTGTTATTGATCGGTAGATCTGAACGTCTGTCAAGGAAATTTTGAAGAAGTCAGAAAAGACGAACAGTTTCCTGTCGTTTTAGTCTTGTATGTAGATTCCAAGTTAAACGTTTGTCTAGTTGGAGTCCTCTACGGGTCTGTTCAACAGGGATCAATGGAATGTTATTAAAGGATACTGTAGAAAGTCGTAGGTTTCAACGAATAATTCGTAAATATAAAATGAAATTCAATAAATACATTTTTAAAGAATACATACAATTTTTTTTTATCAGAGCTTTACTGTTCTCTATCAACCTAAATGGTAGCAACATCCATTTGAGTCTTGCCAAAACCTTAGCCTGACGGATTAATACTTATGTACATATCTATACATATACATATAAGTACTGCTATTACCAGTACTCAAAGGCATCTACAAACATACTCACACAGAGAACAAACAGCAATCAACTCTAGAAGAGCCCCACCCTCGACAACCTGCTAACAGTCGGCTCCGCACGTGCTGCCGTCCCCGCATTCCTCTTTTATCTGCGCCACTTCCTCCCTCCTGCGCTAATCTCATTAGCTTCCCTTCTCTCTCATCCACATTATCTCTCCTCGTATCATTTGCCACGCAGAGGTCTCCTCTATCTCAGTTTTCACAAATACAGTACGCCTCAGTGCAGCACTGTGAATATTCCCTCTCGTGAGGGAGCTTGAACAATAGTTCTGAACACCCTTTGAAACCGCTATCATTTGAAACTGTAAAGGACATGTAAGGCAATATCTATCGCTTCACTAAGTAAATGCTTGTATGTATTTAAAGGATAATATTTAAACCATATCATTTATGCTACCTTAGAAACGAAAATATTTAAATAACCCTGGTGCGCAAAGCTATAAATTTACAATATTATTTTTGAACAGTTATGCTGGATCTCCACAGCAAGCGGAAAGTGTTGAGCAGAGCAGAGAAAGTAATGAGCGAGAAATAGTTCAAATAGTTGTGCTTAACTAAAATAGAGGCAGAAGTGCTAGTTTTCGAAGGAAATAATTATAAGAAAATTTGATAGCTTTGGAATACAGTTTGAAGAGAGAAGATCTACCATTTCCAACTTTTTTACTAATTTTTTGATTATGTAAATGTAATAGTACACAATTAAATAGGAAGAAAATGCTAATTTTTATTGTTTGGCATGAAGTGAAGAATTCTTGAATGTATTCTATTAATTGAGCTATGAAAATTATTATCGTATTTGCTTGAATATTTCAGGATTGTCTGTTTTTTTTTTGTTTTTTGAAAATTTAAACAAAATTATGTTCGACCAGAGACAGTCACAAAAGACTTCCCTTATAAGTGATTATGTACCGAAGCTTTTTACACATCTCGCTGCGGAGCAAGAATCTCAGTTTTTGCGATCTTCGGGGCACTTATTGTTACTTTTAATCAATAATATGAATATGAAGAGACAAGGGGAGGGGGAGGGTTAGTCTATATGTAAAAATTAGAATTTTAGTATTAATATTAAAAAATAATATTTTTGGGCTGAACTTTTGGCCATAGCAATGGCAACCATCATGAGAGCTAGAAACAAGATATGGCAGATAAAAATTTAAAAAAAATGAAGAAAAATAAATATATACAGTAAAAGAAAAATAATATACAAGTTTAATGAAAATATAGACTATTACAAAATATAAAATATAATGTAATTATGTTGAGATTTAGAAGACTGATGCAGATATATTCTTAATAATGAAGAATGTACGTTGGTCTGGTGGAAATAAATTTTTGTATCACCGATTTTTTTTGTGTATTACTTCGTATACTGAACATGGGTATCAGAAGAGTTAGTCCAGTCAATAATCATATTGTAGAGTGCATGAGATATGCGATTATTTTTTTATCTCAGGGCTTCGTTAGGAGTAGTTAGAAGGTAAACATACTAAATGTCCCCTGGGGGATGAGCTAACGGTGGGGGGAGTGCAGAAGATGCCATTTTTTGGATTTTTCGATCATATCTCAAAAACAGTTGACTCTAGAAAAATATGTTTCAAATAAAAATAAAAGTTAATTAAATTTCCTATGAAATTGTTTATATACACATTTGCCGAAATTCCAATGGTTTTCGAGATATACTTTATTAAAAATCGATAATTTCAGAAAATAAAAAAAGTTTACCTCACTTTTTTGTTAGACTTTTGCTTCAAATGCCAGAAACTTATATATGAAGTCAAAGTAAATTTAATGTTCTATAATTTTGATTCTGACGTTTTTTCTAAGAAACGATCGTTGAAGGCACTAGATGCAAATGTTTGACAAAGAGTAAGGTAAAATTTGTTTGTTTTTTTTTCCGAAAATCACCGATTTTTAATATCGTATATCTCGAAAACCATTGGAAGTTCGACAAATATGTATATAAACAATTTCATAGGAAATTTAATTGGCTTTTATTTTTATTTGAAATATATTTTTCTAGAGCCCACTGTTTTTGAAATATAATCGAAAAATACAAAAATGGGACCTTCTCCCCTCCCCCTGCAGTTAGCTCACCCTTCAGAGGTTGGGACTTTTACTATGTATATCTTTTAACTACTCCTAAGGAAGCCCTGAGATAAAAAGTAATCGCATATTTCATGTACTCAATCCCCTCCAAACATTAATCACTGGCCATTATTAAATATCAACTCGTTACTCCCTAATAATCAAAATCTGACTAAAATCATCCTGTTTACTTATTTTTTTTATTTTATTTTTTAGCACCTCATTAAAATAGATAATTAAAAAAAAAAAAAAGCAGTACTGGTGTAATATATTCTTGTGTTAAATATAATTACGAAACGAAGGAACCAGCATGTTCCGACAGTAGGATAATGAGACGAGAGCCGACTAGCCAGGGGGAGGGGGTAACTAATGAGGTCACGTGACCCAACGCGTGTGCCTCCCCGATATCTGCTTTGTACACTGCCGCCTGTATCTACCTGTTAGATGGTCCCTCGGGCTTATAGATTGCTAAGTCGATTTGGATGACTTATTAAGTACTCGTGTCATGTGCTTAATAGCAATTAGATAATTTAACTCGTACGAGAAAACAATTTATATCAGTATATCGAAAGGTGTTTCCACTCCCTACTAGGTATTAACATCAAATTTAATGATTTATAAAAAATTATTTATAATGATTCAGATAACATGATTGATCTTCACTGTTGTCCAACATTTAATTTTTTAGTAAGGAATATATTTTATAGCGCTTGGTTTCATCCGCACACACTCTCATATTCAGAATGCAACTTAAAATTGCAAAAAATTATCAATTATTATTATGAGTTCTATATAAAGTTATATAGTTATTTTACTATTAAATTATATAAAATAGAAGAAGACTGCACTGTCTTGCCAAGGAGAAAAGCAGTAACTCAAAAATTATGAGATAATGACTAGGTAATTGATTGGTATCGTGAAATTTTTGATTCGATGCTCCGTAGAAAAGCTGTAATTTGATTTTAAGCCGCTTTTCTAAAGAGCATCGAGTCTCTCTCTTTCTCAACGAATCCAACGAAGTCAAATAAGTTCAAGTCATTATCTCACAATTTTTGAGTTACTGCTCATCTCCTTGGTTGGGCAGTATAATAATAATAAAATGTGAGAAAATCGCGTTTGCTGTACGATTTGTTTCATAACTATTTGATTATTTGAGTTATTAGACCTTATTAAATTCATAGAATCAGAAAAAAAATAAATACAATTAAAATATCATAGTTATTCTATTTGTATACATTTTGTAGTCTATAAGAATACAGCTCATTTTGGAAAAAAAAAAAAATCCCCTTTTAAACTACTGCCTATTGTCCTGTTTTGTTATACAAATAATTTACTATTAAAAAACTGTTTTCATAGAAGCTTGGTATTAAATATTTTTTTACGATATTTTGACATTTTTTTTTTGGTAATTTGGCTATTTGATTTATCATATACCTCACCGCTAAAGTATTTACGTGGTACAATTAAAGTTTATTTCTTAATTACATATGAACTAAAAAAAAGAAGTCAGGTTGCAATTAGTTAATTGTTTAAATTTTTATTGTAATTTAATGTTATATCACAATGGTATTGACAGTTTTAGGTTATTAATTTAAGAATTATGTTATTGAGCGAGTTTAATGGAATGATGTTTAATCCATCGGTACATCATCTTCCCATCTCTAGAGTAGGAAAAATAATAATGACTGTAATACTGTCATTATTAACTAACTTACATATTGAAGAAAGTACTTATCAGTATTTTCACTATTGTAACTATTGATCGTTAAAGGACAGCTTAAATATAACTAATGGGTTACATATATATCATGTTATATAATACTGATGTTGTTTTGAAGCTATCTAATTCTAGCAAAATTAAATGCTAAGTAGACTAAAGTGAGGGAAATTCTATTTGTTTTGGTTCTTTCATGAACACTTTTCAATATTCAATTAGCAGTTTTATGATATTTTCCTTTAAAGAAATTATAATATTTCTAAGCAAGGAAAAGTTTTGAATACATTTTTTAAAATTTTACCATTTACCATTACACTTGTGGTAATTTTAAAAAAATATAAAAATATTACTTTTTGTCCAAAATTTATTACAAAATACTTGAAATATTACCATAATTAACTTTCTGAAACTATCAAATTTAATGTTAACCATAAATATCCTTTAATATATATATATAAAAGAAAATTGATGGTCTGTGCGATTATTTTACACTAGCATCCACCGTTGCGGATTCGCCCGCTCACATAAATAAAGAAATCAGATAATCATAGTTTCTGATTATGGTTGAAGTTTTATATGTTTATTGATAAAAATCTTGAATTATGCCTTTCAATTAATAAGCTTTATTTCCTCAATGATATTTTCAAGCATCGTAGTAATTTTTAACCTAGTTAAAATTGAACTGATAAGGTATTTGATGATTACGTAAAAGCATTATTGGACATCAAATTTTTAATTTTAATGTATGAATTGTTAATTCAGATGGAAAGACTATTAAGAAACTCTTGCGGATAATGGACTGCACTATCACTGCTTACGACTAAAGGCCCATAAATCAGATTTTTACACTTAATATAAAAAATCAAAGGATCGGCATTTTGATTTATTAACTTTTATTGTGCAGGAATAATGATTATAGATTTTATCTGGTTGGATTTGAATTTCTGATAATATAAATACATGAGTGTGGCACACCTTGTTTCTAGCACTAAACTAAGCCTTCCTCGAGTGATGAAAATGATGGAGTTAAAATCTGGTAGTTCAATTGCGGAATGGCACTAACCACTATTCAATTTTCAAACTTCACTGTTATCCATTTATTATTGCTTTTTTAATAAAAATGAATTGAAAACCAAAAGATGATCCGGTTAATTTTGTTTTTTATTTTTAATTTTTTACTAATTGTAATTTGTTGTGGTTAGTGATCACAAACGAAAAATGGCTTCTTTAATATATTAGTATAGATTACAGTATATATGATTTTTAAATGTATTTAATTGTATATTTTTAATATTTAATTCATACAATTTATATATAATTTATTCAAAACTTTTCCTCAGTAGATCTGAAATCTATATCGCGTAGTTTAAACTATGGTGCACGCTCTATGACTAACTATAACGTAATATTGGACTACGTTGCCTGGAGCAGCCTCCCTCAGAAAATTAAATATTATTCCCCTCCGGAGTGGAGATTGCTGTTGCTGGCAGACCCCCGGGCTAAGGGACCTTATCAAAGCGGGCAATGATTTAGGGGAAGTGAGCCTCTGAGGTGTAGGGATAATGTGTTGGTTTAATCAACCTTATCTTAAAACCCTGTGGTGGTTTGCAGTCATTAAGTGCCGTCTTTGTTTGATCAAGAAAATCCTAAATTGAAGAAATTACCGCTAAAATGAATGGAATAACATAAAGCTACTAAAAAATGTTCTACACATTAACTAGAAAATAATTATGTATAAACGAGTGTTTTTTAAAAAATATGGTTCCCGATTTTTTTATTAAAACTATTTGTTACTATTATTATTGAATTGGATTGGTATATTAATCCTGACTGGATCCCTGACAATATTCTTCAATTATTTTCAGCATTTTTGCTTTACGAGTAATCCACGTTACCCCTTCACAGCCGTGATTTATCCCTCAATAAATTCCATCTGTTCCAAAAATTAAAGATCCCATAAGCGGCCAACGATTCAAGACGGACGAGAAGCTTCAAGAATAAGTTTTTAACTGGCTGGCGGCGGACGACTATGAGGAAGGTGTGGTGCTAAATTGAATTACTTATCAGGAAAAAAAGCGTTTAAAAATAGCCTAAAGATCAAGATTTTCAACGGTGTTTCTCATTTTCAAACGAAAAATTCCTTGGGGATGAAAAAAAATATGAGAATTTTTGAAACAACACTCATGCATATATATATATATATATATATATATATATATATATATATATATATATATATATATATGACAGAGATGGATATATGTTATAATTTGTGAATCGATTGATTATGCATGGCATACTTTAATGCCAACTGGCTTTATGCGTTTTCTAAAAGTAACAAGTACCTTTTTAACAATTGGTCTTTAAAAAAAAAAAAAAAAAAAAAAAAAAAATGAAGGGTTAAGACCCATTTATTAAATATACAACGAAAACTCTGTAGTCTATTTTAGTGTATAAAATTTGTTTAATTTATATTTTAGTATACAATTTTATCATTCCTTAATTTATTTTAGTGTATAAATTTCGTTTAATTAATTTATTTTAGTATACAATTTTATATTTCTATCATTCACAATAATATATAAATATATTTATGTTTACAGTAAGGCCACAAAAAAGTTCCATAAAGATGTTTTTAGTAATTTATAAAATCTTCTGTAATCGTTAGTTTATATTTATTTTAGAAAACAAGAAGAATTATTCCTGTATCTTTAAAGTGCTTCAAGTGCAGTAATAAGGCTTGAAACTATTATATATGTATATATGTATACATATATTTATAATAAATACAGATTTAAACTGTTTACATACTGAACATCATAAATGTCATACGTACGGCCTTACGTGTCTTCATTTTTAGATATATTGCCAATCATTTATATTAAATGCATTATTAAACTTTTAATGTTCCTTTTATCATATTTATTAATACTTATTTATTATTTTTTAAAATAATGAATATCTGTATTCATCTTAAAATGTTATTCGCGTAGAGATTCTAGTGAGTTAGTGAAAATGGCTCCATAGGCAAGCTTTCTAACGTTTAATTTTGACCTTTTAAGTGAAATTTTTAATGGATATAATTAACATAGCATTTAAAATTCCTGACGTCTTTCCTGGGTTATATGTTGTTATTTTTAATATTTTTTATTTACCTTTGAAGTTATTAATTAGTAAAAAAAAAAAAAGGAATTATTAAATTATAATTCATTATCATTGCTATTGCTTTATTTAATGCTGTTCGTGCCAAATTAGAACTGGATACCTTTCCATTCATAATATACTACATACTCTCCCAAATGTATTTATTTCTTAACTTGCTTTCTACTCTCCGATATTCGTCTGAGACGTCTGAAAAGAAGATGGACACGGGACCTTCTAATGTAGAGCTTCCATTTGATTACTACAAATGGTAGTTGATTGGGTTGATAAGTCCTTATATTCATAATTTAGCATATTTACTAGATGTATACTATACAAAACAATAACATTTGTAAATTAATGAAAATAAGTAACTAGCATAGTTAGAAGTTATTTACTTAATTCTTCAATGAAGGAGTTACATATATAGAAATTATTTCATTATTCATGGCATTTACTCCTCATTTATTATTAATAAATCTTGTTACATGTTTCGGGAACAACAATGTCCCATCCTCAGACTTTAAAAATTCTTTTCTTGGTGTAAACACACCATGTTAGTTCCATTTACATATCTAAATAATTTACTTATTTTTATTGTACATCCCTCGCGTTTGTTTATTAAGTATTTTATTTGAGTTTGTAATTTCACAGATTGTAATATCTTGTGAATAGTGGGTTGAGTTCAAAAATTTTATATTCTTGTAATGGTCCGCTAAATAGTGTTCCTTTCAGTAATAGCCTCATAACTAAGTCCATAAGACACAATATTAAATTTGGGAATTATTCGACTTATTGCATACTAACACTTGTCGCACTTAAAAATTATTATTCTGAAACGTTGCTGATAAATCTATAATTATTTTCCATCTGTAAAAAAACAAGAAAAAAAATTAAAGCCAGAATGAAAATTTACTAATTCAAAATCAGATTCTATCATGCTGAAATATCGTCATTGTTGATTAATTTTGGGACTACAGTATACAACTTAAACATCAAGTAAATCTGTGGAAACATGATTACAATAACTTGTAAAGAAAATATCCTAAAGTAGAACTTAAAAATCTACATTAGAAGATCCCTAAGCCTTCTTCTTTTCAGACGCCTCGAAGAGTTATCGGTTATCGATTGGAATCAAGTTGAGAGACTAGTGGATTCGAGTATGTAGCTTATCATGGAAGGATAGGTATCTGAATAAATCTGGCCATAAACTATAATTCACAAACACATAACTGACTATTCACAAGTATCACAAATATAAACTCCCCGTCAAAAGTATCGCAACACTTTGAAATATTTGAATTTTATAAAAACTATTAAAAAATTATTTGAATTTTTTTTTCATAATAAAGAAAAGTTCTGAAGTCTATAATAAACATTCCTAAACTAGACATAAACAATTTTCATTTAAATAAATTACAATATTTCTTCCAATAAAAAAAAAAAAAAAGTTAGAAAACTTACCTTTTAAAATTTTCATTTTTTACTATTTTTAATATTTTAACTTTTAAATTTTAAATTGATATTTAATTATACATATTGCCCCTCTGGCTTGAATGACTGCTTCCACTAGTCTTGGAATACTTGTAAATAACGAAACGAATGATAAACATGGACTGAAGGAAAATTTAAAAAAATAATCTAAAATTCCCTCGTTTGTTATTAACAGGGGAAAACATTGATGTGTCTAATTCTTAATGTCGTTTAATAAATAATATTAATATATAATTTCTTCAATAAAGGAGTATTTTAAGTCAATATATATCTAATTCATTTTATTACAGCAATAACTCCTCTTTAAACAATCATCATTATGTGACATATTTCAGGATTTTCCATCCCAACATCAGACTTTCTATTCTTCTGGTGTAAACTCACTTGTTGGTTTGTAACTGGTGTTAAATTGACTTGTTGAGTTAACACCAGAAGAATAGAAAGTATGATGATGGTATGGAAGATCCCGAAACATGTCACATATTGATGATTATTTAAAGAGAAGTTATTGCTGTGAATATATTAATATGAATATAAACCAAAATGGATTAAGGTAAAAACCAGGAAAATCTCGAGAATTATGGGTGTTGCAATACTTTTGACGGGGACTTTATATTCGATAAAAAACATTTTCTAAAAAAAAAATATAATAAATAAATTAAATGAGCAAAATTCACCTACTATAAATAGCTTGAATTCTCAGTAAAAATATAATTATTTCATCTGTAAAACTACGCAGCTGAAAACTTCATTCTTGCCCATCATACCATGACGTATGTTGGTGTCATGAGAACCCTGGTAGGGGTTGGATAAGTGTCAAACCTTGCCATACTCAGGTTAAACACATCCCAACCCCCTTGCCATATTGTTCCATCCAATACGACAAGCCGACGTGTCCCAGACGGGGGGTGTGTTCGGCAATCTCTCTACTACCCGTCCCGCAAACATAGCCCTGTTTGATTTACGGCACAGATTAGACTTTTTACCCCCGGCACCCCACTTTCCCCCTCCTCTTCCCCTCCCCTCCATCCCTCTATATTAATAATGGTCTTTTCATCGTCGGATTTACATTTTATCCTCTCCCACAGCTGGGAATTGTCTCTGTTTTATTTTTTTTCCTCTTTAATATTCTCTGCGGTTCGCTCTATTTTTTCCTCTTAATTTTTTTAATTTTTTTTAAATTTATTCCTTCTCACACAACACGATGGAATCAAAATATAGTTAGGTTACTTTTTAAACCCACAAATTGTATTTCCTGTAAATATCTAAAATATTTGTTCCATTTGTCATTTAAAATATTTCTCACTAAGCATTTAATAATGTTTTCCCTTCTTCATTGATAAGCTTAATTTAACCGAAAAATATCAGGCTAGCATTAGATAATTTCATGAAAAATATTTATTTTTAAAAATTTACTGCTTGTCATATTCAACCTTTTCAACATTTACTAGACTAACGCTCTAAGATGCCGATTAATTTTTTAAAACACAATTATATGACAGTAATTAGACCTATTTAGACATACCGTGTATTGTGGCTCAATTAAATCATCCTATATTCTCAATGCTTTTTACTTTTTTACTGATAAACTTATCTATTGAAACATATGTTGCTGATTTAGCACAAACCAAGTACCTATCATTTCATCGTGAACTCCAGAATCATTCAAATCAAATAGTCTCTCAACTTGTGCCCGATAAACCTCCTGCGCCTGAAAAGAAGATGGACTTAGGACCTTTCTTATAACTAGGATATAGAACCTTTCTTGAAGTACTATCAGGGGATAGTTATTTTCCAATCAATTGAGGTGTTATTATGAACGTACTCTTCACATTTACTGGATGTATTTTTTTCTTATGTATTCTGAGGTAACCATAAATGCCTTTTTTACTCTATAATATAATAATGCCACAAACTACATTTGAACCAAAGAAATTCATTATCATGAATCGTAATTCTTCATTTCCTCAAGTTCTACCAATTGTTGACTGTATTTTTATACTTTTCTTTTTAAATATATTTTCCTTAAGAATATAAATATTTAGTAAACACACATTTATAAAAGCGTAGAATTTAGTAAATACAAGGTATCTTAAATCAAACAAATCCTGTCAAATCAGAACCTCCCATTAAGATAGGTAATGTCTCTCTGGTCAGAGTTATCAGATTACAGAATAATGATTCCTATTAATATTTTGCAGTGTATAAATAAGTTATTAAATTAATATTTAATTAATAACTATAAACATAATTGCGCTGAAGTTAACTCGTCAAATGAAGGGGCTATTTGAAAGTTTTAAAGGTAATTCCAATCATGCGTGAGGGATTCACCGAACCTAACATATATCAAAAAATTTATATAAATATGTATTATATGTATTTTAATATTTATGACCCTATTGCCCTTAAATGAAGCAGATTGTTATATTTATGCAAATAATGATTGTCAATATCTAAAAAAAAATATATATATATTTATTGCAGTAGATAAAGACAATGAGGAAAATTAAACATTTTTTTAAGTTTTATCGGGTTTCAGACTACTTCAGCATTTACTAGACAAACGTTCAAAGCTCCCAATTAATTACAAAAGACTCATATACATGACTGTGATTAGACCTATTTGGAGGTACGGAGTTGAGCTTTGGGGCTCCACTAAACCAGCCAATTCATCTCGTATCCAATCCTTACAATCCAAAATCCTTCGAAAAATCCTCAATGCTCCTTACTTTGTCACCAATAAACTTATCCATAACGATCTTAATATTCCATATGTTGCTGATTTAGCCCAAACCAGATATCTATCCTTTCGTGTAAGCTCCATAACCACTCAAATCCCCTAATTTCTCAAATTGCTTCCCACACCATTCCCGATAATCTTCTGAGACGTCTGAAAAGAAGATGACCCAGAGACCTTCTATATAGAGAGATTTATGTATTTTGTACAGTTTTACAGTATTTTGTACAGTGTAAATTTTAACAAAGTGATATAATAAAAAAAATATTAAATTAATATTCAACGTATAAAAATAAATATAATTTTTATGAGGTGAACTCGTCAAATGAAGAGGCTATTTGAAAGTTTTAAAGGTAACTCCAATCATGCGTGAGGGATTCACCGAACCTAGCATATATCAAAAATTTAATATATGTATTTTAATAAACCATTTAATAACATTATTTTTTTTTTTTTTTTTTTGTAAACCAATATTTTATTTAATATTTATGACCCTATTGCCCTTCATTGAGGCAGATTGTTATATTTATGCCAATAATGATTGTCAATATCAAAAAAAAAAATATTTTTTACAGTAGATAAAGACAAAAAAAAAAAATTAAACATTTTAAAAGTTTTATCGGTTATATTAACCATTCAGAATAATATTAAATATTGAGTATTACATTATATTATAAAATCCTGACAGAGATCTCATCTATCTTCTGATAAGCCGTAACGTCACTAACTGTCACAAGTGCGTCACGAACTTTTATGATAGAATTATAAGTGTAACCAATTCGATAAATTATTAATTTAATGTGAAACATTTTTCTTATTTCTCATGGAAGGAAGGTTCTCAATTTAAAAGTACACTATCAATTAGTTTCGTATTATAAAATCAAAGCTGCAATCGTAAAAATTAATAAAGCTCGCGTCACAAGGTCGGTTGCTTTACTTAAAAATCAAACTCTTTCTCGATTAATTATTTCATTTTTTTTATAAATTTAATTTTTCTTTCAGTTTTTTTTTAATAGTCTGGTAAATGAAATAAAGTTATAATGAATAAGAAATATACAAAGGTTAATGTGATCACATAAACAATAGTATAAATATTGATATAAAATAGTTGACTTTGTTAACACGCAAGGAAGTAGATAATTAGAGTGTGCCATTGTGTGACAGTAAAATTGTATTTCGTGCCGACGTTTCGGCCTACATTGTAAGCCTTCACCAGGGCTAGAGGCAAAAAATATATATGACAAAAATGAATTTAAAAATAGATTAGACATATAGACACAGAGTATACAAATTTAAAATTTACAATTCAGGTAAAAAAAATTAATGAATAAGCTTATGAAGATGAATTGATATGTATATAAAAAAAAATGATAAATAATGTATAACAAATAGCAACGTACATACTTATTATGCATACATATTAATATAAGAATAGTTATAATTAAAAATATATGCATATGTCTGTTATAAACTTTTTTTATCTTTTACCTCAATTGAGCCTTTTAATTTTCATACCCTTTGTATTTATTTCTGATATATTTAAAATTTATTTTCTGTTATATATTTGTGTTTTAATTCTAGCCATAATGAAAGCTTACAATGTTGGCCAAAACGTTGGCACAATACATTAATACGATTCTATTATGATTTCTAGACTGCACAGCCCTGTCTATTATATTATATTATTATATTATATTATTATTATTAGATTATTATTCCCTTAAATAATATAAATCTGTGAAACTAGTGTAATGTCGGTTAAGAGCATTTTGTGTGTTAAGTTTGTTTGTGAATTTTTGGTTATAAATATCACCGGGAAGCTATTTATTTGATGAATTTAAATTTGTATATCATTACGGGAAAAATTGCGATTTTGCTAAAATACGATTTTTGCACTTAACCGAATTTTCACAAGTACCACAGAAATGTTATCATGTCTTATTTTAAATGTACCGTTATTAGTAAAAGTGACTTTTGGGAATGCACCAAAAAATAACCTAATTCGTAAAAGATATGGCTACAACATCCTCGAACTTAAACGAAAAAGGCTCAAAAGGAGTCGTATGAAAGATCTCTTGCAATAAAGATATTAATATATAGGTTACTGAGGCTCAGAAGAATGCAACCATTGCCTTACGTTCATGTATTCTTTACATCTTATTCGCTTATCCTTGGTACATCAGCAAATACAGCAGTTACATTATTACTTAGATAATTATATTCTTCTCTTCTTGCTATTTCAATTTAGTCTTTCATGATTTTCAATTGCGGTTATCGGGGAAAAAAGAAAAAAAAAAAAATCAACATTCACTCCTAACGTAAAACATGTAATTATTTCTTTCTCGAGAAACCTCAAGGACGTTCGGTCTTATAAAATCGTGCCATATACCCTTAGGGTAACTTATTTTTCTGTTCTGACTTTTACGAAAACCATTCCTTAGAAATAAGATACCTGGAATCGGCTTAGATTAATATTTGTTCGAAAACATTTGTGCCTGAGGCCAAATTTTGATGAGATATTATTACTGTAATTATACCGATGAATAATACCCAGATATACCGATTTTTTACTCGCCATAACCTGGCTACAATTATGAAGGTACGATGCCGACATCCACACAGTGTTTGAATCGAGTTCTCACGATGAGCGCTTCCTGCCGGCTAGTTACAGCAGAGCGACCCTAAACCGCAGTAGGCTACATCTCAACCGTGACCTGACGTTTATTACCCGCTTCGTCTTCATTTGTCATCATTTTCTGAGTTTTTTCTCCCATACAAAGAGCATTAAAGTTTTTTTTTTTGTCATTGGTATATGGTTTCCGAGGCTGACCATAGAGTCACTAAGTATGTTGTTGAGTGAGACAGGTAATAAAATGTAAAATTTTTAAAGGGAGATATTTGTATGAATAAACACGCAGTATAAGGCAAATGGTCAGAGTTAAAAGGATTTTTAAAAAATACATATTAAATGATAAAACAAAGTACATATTTTGAATCACTTGAGGTATGCTTAAAAAGAAATATATATATATATATATATATATTCGAACCTATACAGCTACTAAACGGTAGGTCCGAGCGACAAATTGTATATTACAAAAATTATTCTCCATTGAATTCCTAATCGGTAAACTATCGGCAAATTTTCGAACCGAGCAAGACCATCAGAGCTAGAGCGTACCAATAGGTTACATTTTTGATTGAGAAAAAAACTTTACAGCCAAAAAGCATAAACTCCCAGCTAAAACACATATCCAGGTAAAAAGAATAAATTTACATGATGATATTGATAACAAATGTTAATTATTTAAATAAATTGTTTGTGATTTGAATTATTAGCTGATATATTTTTAATTCAGTAATAAACGTCTATGGATAAATAAAATGTGTAACAATATTTTTTAATGATTACTGGTGAATGCACTTTTTTGCTTGATATTTCAGGATATACATCCCATCACCAAGCATATGTTTAAATATATAAAATATAGATACTATGATTATATAACATTCAGTTACACGTTTAAAACAAAATTAACACGATTAAGTTATGACAACAGTAGTTCCTAGCGACAAAAGTTATGTAACATAAATTATTCAAGACCTTAAGTAATAACTTGGCTATTAGGACTATATTTGTATTTATACTTTGAAAGACTTGCACCTCTTATCAAAACAACTGCTAGCGTTCTGTTAAACCTTCCAAAGTTGGAACGCAGGGAGAGGATCCCAAGACAAACAAGGAGTCGCTAATCATGTTTACCAAGAAAGCCCAGGGGTTCATTAGCTGTTACCAGGGGTCTCTTGTTGCAGCTTGTTTGCTCCCAGCTGCAATTAAAGTAATCTTCAGACTCCGCCTGCTTTGGTATCTCGCCATCTTCTGTACTTCTTACTCTTATTCAGGTCTCAAAGGCGCAATTGTAGGGACCACAAGTTTGTAAATTAAATATTATAATTTAATTCTACAATAGTTAACTATCCCGTCAATAATTTTTAAGAATTATTTTTTGATACAGTATTTATGAGTTATTTTAATTTTTGAATACAACGCAGTCTTCATCGTGGAAGCACTTCTGCTTGAAAATTTTTAAATTACAATTTTTTTTTTAAATGGATATGTCTTTTCGCTTTTTGATGTAACATTTTTTTCGCATTAATTTTGACACGCTCTAGCTCTGTTGGTATTGCTAGAATCGAAATTTTGATGAGTTTCTCGATCAGAAATTTATTGAAGAATATATTTTGTTACATAACATTAGTCGCTAGGACCTACCGCTTAGGAGCTGTGTTGGTTTGAGTAACAAAAAGTCACGTTTGAGAGCCCTCATTTCGTCTATACTTAATTCCGTTGTTTCGTCTCGTTTATTTCGAATAACTATTAAATAAAGTAATTTGATCCTTTTAATTCTAAAATGTATGTTTATACACAATGTATAATAACTCACTGTTTTTTATTTTATTTTTTTTTTTGCTCCAATTTTACATATTTAATGAATACAGTTAATAATTTATGTATTTATATGTTTATGTATTTATACATCCCAATCAAAATAATTTACTGCCTTATAAATAAGTATAAATATATATTATCCATCTTAAAAAGATACGGTCCAATGTTGGATTGATTCAAAACTTTGACAAAAAGTCAAATGCTTGTGAAGCAACTAACCATTGGTAGAACTTCAATTAAAGTTCTATGAAGGCCATCTTCTTTTCAGACGCCTAGGAGGTTTTTCGGGTATAAAATTGAAAGCAAGTTGAGGGACTAACGGATTTGAGTGATTATGGAGCTTACTATGAAAGGATAGCTATCTGGTGTGGGCTAAATCAGCAACATATGGAACATTAAGATCTTTATGGATAAGTTTATTGATGACAAAGTAAGGAGCATTGAGGATTTTTTTGAAGAACTTTGGATTGTAAGGATTGAATACGAGATGAATTGGATGGTTTAGTGGAGCCCCAAAGCTCAACTCCGTACGTCCAAATAGGTCTAATCAGTCGTGTATATGAGTCTTTTGTAATTTATTTGAACGTTTGTCTTGTAAATGTTGAAGTAGTCTGGAAATTTCAATAATTTTTTTTTTTTTTTTTTTTTTTTTTTTTGTGGATACTTATTGTTTGAGTCTAGAAGTGTTTGAATTGAAATTTACAACTGTGTACTACAAAATAAAAATTAATCTAGTAAATTGGAAGATAATGCTCATAATGACATGTCTATTTCGTGTAACAAAACTACTCATGGGTAGCTCTTCAATAAAAGTTCTATATTAGAAGTTCCCGAGGCCATCTTCTTTTCAGACGCCTAGGAAGTTTTTCGGGTATAAAATTGGAAGCAAGTTGAGAGACTTGTGGGTTTGGATGGTTTTGAAGTTGTGTATAGGATAGGGATCTGGTTTGCACTAAATCTACCTGCAACGTATGTAGATTAAGGTCTTTGTAGATAAGTTTATTTTTGATGATGTGAGGAGCATTTTGGCAAGGACTTTGGATTACTTTAAAAAAAAAAAATTTTTTTAGTTGAATTTTTCATGATGCAAGTAATCTTATCCAATTCAAAACTGTCTAATACTATAGTTTCCTTGTATAGGTTTATAAGAATGATCGATGTAAGCTAGTTCTATGACGCCATTTGCTTACTTTTCTACTTTATCTATCATTTTTCTAGTTCATGTACAGAGCTTTACGTAAAACCTTCTTTATAAAGCTGTGGAGGAATGGCAGACAGGGACCGTACTTGTGCTCGTGAAAGTGAGTGAAGTTTCCCCGACCTCCATTTCTAGGTCGCAGAAAGCAGTCGCGCCTCTCCTGCCGGCTAGCCTAAATAACCGACACCGTGGATAGATCCAGATGTTCACGATGCAGCGGATAACCCACGGGATACCTCGACGGATAACCGGAAGAGAGAAGAACAACTTGCATTCTTATCTGGTATCATTATTTATTTGTTGATGTTCTGATAGGATTTACTGAGAAATCGCTTAAAGTGAAGCAATTTCATTTAAATTGACTACCAGCATCGTTTGCAACGACATCCACTAAGTATGTCATTCAATAATCCCACCGTTAAAATTGGTAACGCTTAGTAGTGCAAGTCATTCTAGTCAGATTGCGCATAATAATTTACAAATAAATTATTTAATATTAATTACAGTATTATTGCAGCAATTTTAATTTATCGATCTCATCAGTTGATTGGTCCAATTAATTATAAATCTTATAGAAAAGAATAACATTTACATGACAAAAAATAAAATCATATCCGGCAAACAAATTTTTAATATAGAACTAGATAAATAAAATTGAAAACAGGTTTACGTTATAAGCTAACAGAAAAAAAAATAAAATAGAAAACGATAAACAGATAATATGGGAGTAAATAGTTTATATAAATGAATTTATGAAAGGTGTTTGACTAGAAGGTGGAATGTCCGGTAAACATAGTTCTGAGTAAATCGCAAAGGCAAATTACAAAGTTTATACTTTTCTAATTAGGTGAGGATACTTAAAATTCCGAAACATGTGAAAATCCTTTTTCTAGCTTCCATGAGACCAACCACCTTAAGTGATAATACATGGGACAAGCTAACAAGTGACGAAGAAATCTCAGTTTATTTTTTTTTTGGACATTCCACCTCCTACTCTAACACCCTTCAACTGTAGATACAGAAAAGAATAAATTATATTGAAAAAAAAAATAGAAAATAAAAAATTATCTATACAAATATTAAAATTGTAAAATTAGGCAAATGCTTTACGTCTGATATACTAGAATTCATTTTGGGCATCCATGTGATTAGAAAGCATCAGTCTAGAAAAAGATAGGATTGTGGAATAGGAGTAATTTGAATCTTTTGATGGGAGAAACATTGCGAATACAAGAAGGGAGAGAATTACAGAGAGTTGTGGAGAGGGCAAGAAAACAAAGTTGGAATACAGTTCTCTAGGATGGAGCGTTGAGATCGGAAAGACGGGATCGTTCCAATGTAGTGATTGGATTGATGGCTCGAATATTTGAGTTCTGTTACTATAAATAAAGGTAGGTTGATGGGTGTTGCTAACTTGGAAGATGTGCTTACCTAGGAAACTACTCTCTACTGGAGGGGAGGAGCCAACTTAACTCGATGTAAAGATTGAAACAATGGAAACGTCGTAAGGTTTAGAGGACAATTCTTATAAAGCTATTCATGATGCGCTATAATCTATACTCAAGAACAGTCGAGAGCTAACCATATTTAACACAACCATAGCCAAATGTGGGGAAGATAAGGGAGGATACTAGGAGTTTACGTATGGTTAGGGAAAAGAGGTGACGTACGTGCAGTTATCGGGATACATTTGAAGCACTTTTGTTTTGAACCAAAGCGAAGACTTTATGAATAATGAAAAGTTGTACCAATTATCTGAAGATTCCCTTCATTAGTGATGAAAGGGATTGGAGGGGGGATATCGTTTTGGAAGGGGGGGAGATGAAGGGAGGGCTTTGGCTCCCCTAACGAGAAAGAGTAACGAGTAGATAAGTCCCTTCCCTTCCTTTGTGCTACTAACATCAGATAACTTTCATATATATATTGTGAGATAGAGAGAGGGAGAGAGAGAGAGAGAGAGAGAGAGAGAGAGAGAGAGAGAGAGAGAGAGAGAGAGAGAGAGAGAGAGAGAGAGAGAGAGAGAGAGAGAGAGAGAGAGAGAGAGAGAGAGAGAGAGAGAGAGAGAGAGAGTGAGAGTGAGAGAGTGTGAGAGAGACTCCATTATGAATTTTTTTTTAAATCTATAGTACAATAGTAGTAAAAACTATTCAAGAAAAATAACTAAAAGTTATGTACAAATTAAGGGAAATAACTTTTTTTTAAAATAGTTATTTTAAAACTTCAGAAATTTGAGAACATATTTTAATTAAGTAGGTTGATGGTTAGCAAGCGCCATTGGTTAAGAATGAGTTATTGAAAATAGAAGAATTTAAATATTGTAACGAATTCCGAGGAAAAAAAAAACGTGTAAACGAGCTTACGTGTTAGTTAAGGAAGAAAATGGAGAGATTGGTGCAATAACTTGTCCCTAAAGATCGTAATATACTTGGGTATATATGTGTCTATATTTATTAATATATGCATATATATATATATATATATATATATATATATATATATATATATAAAACTTTATTTATATTTCAGTACAGCTCAGGATA